>CM073472.1:16350000-16950000 GCA_037074535.1 Gleditsia sinensis
CTCTTATAAAGACATCAAATGAGTTACTGTATGCCGGATTGTCATAGCAAGGCATTGTATAAAATGGCCTTACACCCAGCGGGTAACGGTAAAGCATATAGAACTCAGTACCATACCTATTAAAAGAATTACAATCCGCTAAATATTTCAAAATGATAGCTCAAGAAAAAGAGAAGATAAAATATAAAGTTGTGATTAAAAAAAATTTACTTCTCAAAAACTAGCTGGCCCAGTTTCCTTTCGGATTCAGTATTCAAGTCGCCAAGAGGGTCAATTTCTACACCAGCATCCTGCCAAGAAAAATGATACAAAGTGATTGAGTTATTATTTACAATACATGCATATTGTACATTCTTTTCCTTTTATACTATAGAATGCTAATTTCAGCTTTTATCTGTCTGTACTCTGTACTTTAATTGTCCAAACTTCAAAAATTCAAGTAACTGAGCCAATCCTCAGTAATTATATATTGCTCTAGGGACAAGATACCCAGACCCAACTGCTAATTTAGAACATAAATACATCAAATTAGTAATAGGACCATGTCACCATTGTTATCAAGCTTATAATGTTCTTTTCTTTACCAAATAGGATCTTCAAATATCAGTATTGACAGTGTGTATTTAAAGTGGCATTGGAGTATGTTGGATTTAGACTGATTACATGTATTAGGTCAAGGAAGACTAGTACAAGTGGGCTGTAAATAGGGATTTTTTTTTTAGGTACCCAAGACTGCTTTCTTTCAAGGTATATCCACTATTGAGTCTCTCAAGGGCATCAATATTCAATAATTCTTGCACATGTCAAAAGAAAAAATTATTGAAATTCACTATCACCAATTCATCAGAAAAGTGGGGTTAAGGGAAAGGAAACTCTATGGTCATGTAGAGTCAACAAAGTTTTACATTGACTATTGCAAACCTAACACAACCCTCCTCTTTGGGGCTTGGGACCGACTGTACAAATATACTCATGGAAAGGAAAATTCAAGATCCAAAAAAAATTAGTTCTTCCCTCCAACAATTCCCTATTTGCCAAAGAACAATATCTTACTTATCTGTATTGCATGAGTTATGGGTATGGCACCTCTCCCAATGTTCAACATCCAAAGAACCCAAAAAAAATGACTGTCTTCAGATCAGATTTTCAACAGTCTTTGTATATTACTAGATAAAAGGTCTAGCAAATTTAAACTAAACAACAACATTGGTTACAGCCAGTTCAGAGATAATCATGAGTATTAATTAGCAGGCAAAATGCTTATTACAATGTTTGTCATGTCTGTCTAATAATAATCACAAAATCTAAGTGCAATTATATAAAATGGTATGCCATATGCTCAAATCAGCCCCTCAAAAAGGTTAAAGCTTACCTTGAGCATCTGAATCCCTTCTTCATATGTAAGCCGCAGAGTCTGTCGCAAGTACTGCACATTCACAAGAATCATCAGATCAGAAGCACGGACAACTTGTAACTGAGGTATTATTATATTACACAATACTATAGTAATATCAGGCGCTCAATGCATAAGAAATCAACTGAACACTATGTTACTGTCAGTATATTATGCATGTTGACACATAAATACCTTCAAAGGTTCAAATGGGTATTGCCTTCGCACAGCTTCCAGATACTCCTTACAGTTCTGGTTCAAACTGTCAAATATAGCCACGAATAACCTATCAACTATATCCATAACCTGCCCAAATAAGAAAAGGTCTATAAGATTATGCTCCTCATTAATTCCAGAACTAAATGCTTAGCATATTACTACAAGCCAAATCTACCTCAAAATAATGCATCTTAATCTCCATTTCAACATCAAGACCTGTAAACTGACACAGATGTCTGTGAGTGTAGGAATCTTCTGCTCTAAAAACGGGACCAATCTCAAAAACGCGGCCAAAACCAGCACAGATTGCCATTTGCTTGTGAAGCTGAGGTGACTGGGCCAGGCACGCAGGTTGGCCTTTGTAATCCAGTCTAAAAACAGCGGCACCACCTTCACTAGATCCAGCCATCAATTTGGGTGTATCAATATCCACAAAGCCTTCAGATATTAAGAATTGTCTGAATACCTGCACAGCAATGCAATTACAAGAAAATTAGGTCATTTAACTTTTATATCAGCGCTCTGTAAAATGGATCATTCAAGTGTCTTAGTTTATCTCTCCTGCAAACGAAATATGGTCATGATTATTGATAACTGTGATTAAAAAAATAACAAATTGAATCAATAAATGAACTCTTAAGAATAATGCTCGGAGATGGCATGCTTTACGTGGCATTACGTTTTTAACTTCAGGCTGAATGTGGCAGAAAATTGCTTGATTGGCTGGTGTTTGAAGGTCAAGAACTCTATAGTTAAGACGCGTATCCTGATTGACACGAACAAGCTGCTCACCAGCCTGCACTCATCAAATCATCAAACGATCCAATTAATACACATACAAAGGGGGAAAACATAAACACTGTTGATGTGATGTGTCGGGAAATTGAAATGATATGCTAAAAGCATCTACCAAATAACAGACATAAGCAGATTCCTAGCCAATGTACCTCAAGAGCTTTCTCAATTTCAATTTCACTTCGAGCAGCATCCTCGATATTAAAAGGTAAAGTAGGGACAGCCCTGTTGACACAATGTAATTTCCTCACTTGAACTTCCACCTAAAAGAATAAATGATGCGTGCCATTATTGTAAACGAAAACCTCAACAAAGAAAAATGGAAATTTTAAAATGATTAAGACCTTCGTCAAGCTTTCTTTTTGTTTTTCGTCACTAAAAAGGAATCATTGCTTAATATAACTCTCCTTTTTTTCGAAAACCCCCAACACTAAATCCTGTCTACAAATGAGTAGACTTGTCAACCGATATTTACCGTCCAACACAGAAAAAAACAAACCTGCTGTGTGGCGCCTTTGATGGGAGTGCTGGGCACTGAGACGACCCCTTGGATATCGACAATGGACTCCCGACTCAATCCGGTTGCATACTTCACCATCTGAGGGCTCACATGATCGGCCTGCACTTGCAACACGCATTGCACCGAGAACCCCTTGTCCCTGATAACCAGGAACGCCATTTTCTTTCCCACGGCACGGATATTCTGTGCTTTGCCTCGTATCAGAACCCCCTGATTCTCCAATGAATTGGTGAGGGCTTTGATTTCGGTCCAGTCGCTGACGTTATGCACGGTCTTTGACTGAAGCTCCGAGAGCGGGATATCACCATAGTTGGCAGCGAGGGGGTCTTCCCCTCCGAGGGTGAGAGATGAAGTGGCGGCGGCTACCGCTTCTTCTTGTCGGCGGCGGAGCTTCTCTTGCTTGGCCGCTTCCTTTTTGGCAGCTTTTTTGCTTGTAGATTGCGATGATTCATCGGGAGGTGCCGGTTGTTCTTCTGACGACATAGTTTCTTGTCCGGCACGGATATTGCTTGCTTGCGGCGGGGCCTTTTTTGCTTGCCTCTTTTGCAATTAGGGTTGCAAACAAGCTGGATCAGAGATGGACATATCAATGACAAAATGCCTTAACCAATGTTTTATTTTTTATTTTAAATTTAAAAAATAATATAGATCCATAGAGTTTAGTCTAATCCGTGTGCGTTAAAAAAAATTATTTTTTATTTTTTATTTGTACTTTTAAAATATATTTTAAATTATAATTTTTTATTAGTTTGAAATATAAATTAAACATTCATTTATATTTCTTTTTAAATTTAATTTATATAAATAGTTATAAATATTAATAAATTTTTAAGTTTAATGTTTTATAATTATGATATTATTTTGTTTTTGTTTAGTAATTTTAATATATTTTTTAAAAAATTATAAAAATGTCAAATTATATTTTGAAAATATTGAAAATGTTTATTAAATATATTTTAATAAAAATATATTTTAAGACTCTATCTAAAGCATTTTCTCTTAAAATATTACTTAATTTTTTAGTTTAATTTTTATAATTATGACATTATTTTGATTTTGTTTAATAATTAAATGTACTTTTAAAAAATTATGAAAATATCATCATTATTTTTAAAAAATTTTGAAAATATTTTTTTTTAAATTTTTCTAAGCACATTTTCTCTTAAATTTTATTAAATATATTTTCAATCATATTTTTTTATTTTTAATAAAAATAAAAACAGAAAATAAAACACACTCTAAATTCGCCTAAATTAGACTGACAAGACCAGCTTGTGAGAAGCCACCCTAATTTAATTAAAAAAATTCCCTTTTTTTCTTTTAGCATTTTCTTTCAATAAAAAATGGTATTAACTACATTTTTTTTAAAATCTTTATGTAAGATTCAGAAATTATGTCAACCATTACTAAAATTCCTTTATTTATTTTTTTTCAATCAGCTTATAAGTTATAACGCATAATATTAACCATAGCCAGCTAGCCTTTGAATTTTAAAAATTAATTAATTTGAATATCTCCTTTTTTTCCTCTTTTTATTTCTCAAGTTTAAAATATCTCCATGATTAAAGAAATAAAACTACTTCACTTTTGAAGGGAAATGAAAACTATGAGTCAAGGTATGATTGGAGATAATAAAGTCAAGAACCAATTTAAACAAATCCTACGATTTTAATAATATAAAAATATTAGTTTACATGAAATTTCAAAATAATATAAATTTGCTTTAAAAGGAATGCAATGTTTTTGTTAATTAAAAAAAAAAAAAAAAAAGAGGGCAAGAGTCTCAAAAAATAAATAAATAAAAATACTGTAAGCAAGGGAGTGTCAATCACAACTCAAAACATTCTCCATCTCTAGCAGGTTCAAAGAAGAGAACACTTAATTTAATTGTGGCTTGCACCAATTGCCTTTACTGCATCCAAATTAGTTTATTTTTTCAGAATATTTTCATAAATTTCTAACACTAATTTTTTTTAAGATTCTGTCACGGCAGAAGACTCTCCTTATGAACGTTTCAGTCTCTTAGTATACTGAATTAAAGCTTATTTAGTTTGTGAGAAACTGAATTTAAGCTAAAGAATGATATTCCAAACTCCAAGCACATTTCAAGACCAAAAACAATGCAATTTTTTTTTTGAACTAGTGTAATACTACTATTGAAATATATACCAGACGTAAAATTATAAATAAATAAAAAAATAAAAAAAGGTAAATTAAGTTTATTTAATTTAATTTGTAATTTTTAAAAAGAAAAAAACTAAACATCAAAGTTTTACGATCAGAGAATACAGAAATAACAAATTTCACAAATACTAATTGACCAAATATTATATATTAAAATTTTATATACACAATAATACAATATTTAAAAAATAATAATACAATGTTATAAATTTTGATTATACGAAATATGGGTCTCATTGAACTTAGCCCAAACATAAGGGTACAGCCCAATGGACCCATCATTCTACACATTCGAAGATGGGCTTAACTTCAGTCCAAAAATGAAAAACATGGGCATAACTACTACACGAGAGCTTCTAAAAAATATAGCACAATAAATGTGTTATATCTTTAGGGTTTGTTTGGTCGGAGGAGAAGATAAGAATTTTTAAAAGAACTCCCAGCATCTTGGAGGGGAGGGGAGAGAACATGGGAAGGCAAAATTTCTTCCCTCCCCTCCAAAGAGGCATTTGGAGGAGATGGAAAACATTGGTTCTTAATTTTAAAAATTGTTCTCTCTTTTTTTTTAAATAAAAAGTAAAAAATATAATATATATATATATATATATATAATTTTTTTAATAAAAAAACAATAAGTCAAGAGTCTTCAACCAAAAATTTTTTTTAAAAAAATTAATATAAATTTTTTAATTTTTAATAAAAATATAATAATCATATTATTTTTATTTTTTCCTTCTCCTCTTATAAACTAAATAAAATTTTTTTACTATCCATCCCTCCCCTCCTTTCAAACTAAACTAAATAGAAAAATTTTATTTTATCTCTCCTCCTCTGATACCAAACAACACCTTATATTCTTGTCCTTTTGGTGTCTGTTTGTATTTTAGGGTTTAGCCAATCGGAAAAAAAAATTGTAATGCTTTATTAAGACTTTTTTATATTTTAAGGTCTATGTGCTTATTTATTTAATAATATGCAATATTTTGTTGGTTAAGAAAATAATTACCAATAATATGCAATATGTAGAGTAGCCTTAATGAATTTGTCCTAAAAATTTATTATAATTATTATTATTATTCTAAATATTAATAATTTAACTTTTTAACAAAAATTTTAAGCTTGTAGGGACTAGTCTAATCTAACCCTACTTTATTATCAATTTTTTTTAAAAAAATTGTTTACCTTTAAAGACTAGTTGAGCCTAGCCCAATTTAGCATTAGAGTTTAATAAGATCAAGCTGGATTTTTCAATTTAAAAAAAAAAGACTGTTATTTGATTAATCCAATCTTATAATTTTAATAGGGTTTAGCCCTACCTTTAATTATTATCATATCTTACCCTCAAGAATTACAATATTTAGAGCCTCTCCTCTTTCCACTGCAATTACCTCCTTTTGTCCACACAAAAAAAGAAGAAAAGAAAGATGTCGGCAATGTTGTTATTATTAAACCATATCTTAGATGCCTAAAGTTAAAAATGTAGATTCGAATATTTTGCAATATTTTATAAAACAAAGTTAACAAAATATATAAATTATTAAAACTAATATATAATAAATAAATATTATTTATTAATTAAAAATTTTATAAATTGTGTCTTTCTCTATCAAATTCTAACTTAGAAAAATATATAAAGAACAAACTGCGCCATACATACATATTCTTAGAATAAAAAATAAATAAATAAAGTGCTGGAGAGATGAAACCTAAACAATTCAATAATGGAAGTCAAAAGATGGACCAATAATGAGCTGGCAGTCTAAAAGGGAAAGCTGCAGACCCTAAACCCTAAATGGAGCAAGCTGGCAGTACTGTCGCGGTGGCTGTCAACTTCAACCATTCATTAATAAAGTGTTTCTTAGGTCGGCCTGTCAAAAATATATTAATTATTAACGAAATATAAATATATTAATGAACAAATTAACAACTTATTATTAGATTTATAAACTTGATTACTTTTTAATTTTTGATTTTTTTTTATATTTAGAAGTTAGTTTCTAAAATTATTATTTATTATTTTATAAAAATATTAAACTTGTTTCATTAGTCTTTAAATAAATTTAATATTTTTAAGAGTTAATTTATTTATTTTATATTAATTAAGCTTATTTTTATGAGTATTACTATAAAAAAAAAAGTCTAACTTCCTGAAAGAGTTAATTTAGTTATAAAAACACCCCACTTTTTAGAGGTCAAGTTTTTTATAAAAACATTATTTATTTTATAACTTAACACTATTTTTTAATAGAATTATGTTTTGGACATGTTTATATATAATTTTTATAATTAAATCAATATGTCAAAAATATGCAAATAATCGAGTAAATATATTTTTGGTTCATAAAAAATAATAATTAAATTAAATTACTCCAAAACCTTTGGTTCAAACCCAAATAATAATAGATTATTAACTTTTTGAAAAAAAATTAATAAACTAGTTTCTAATAATAATAAAAAATTTCTTAAAATAGTTGAAGATCAAGTAAAATTATTAATCAAAAGATATATTCAAACATTTTAATGTTCAAATGGTAAGATAAAAGGGTTATTAGCAGTTTTTTTTTTAATTGACAATATACAAATATTACTGTAAATTTATAATTTCATAATTTTAAAATAAAATAGTTTGTCTCTATTTTAATTTTTTTGTACAACTTTTTTTATATAATTTTTTGATATAATTTATCAATTTTTTTTTCACTCAACTAATGGAAGGTGAGGTTTATTCTGTGAAAATATTTTTTATTTTTCATATTTTTTAAAATACTTTTAATTTATATTTTTACTTTATATTTATTTTCATTTTTTTAATTATATAATTATATTTTTATTTTTATTATTTTTAAATTATATAAATAATAAAATATTGTTCATATAATTTAAAATAATTAAAAAAATCATCATTATAATGCACAATAATATTAAAAATTATAAAAATATTTTTTCTATTTTTAAAAATTTAAAAAAAAACAATATATAATGATCGTTTTCAGTTTTTAATTAAAAACTAACAAATTAGAAAAAGCTCTAATTTTTTAAAATCTTTAAACACAAAATTTAAAATTTTGTTATATTCAATAATTTAAGCATCTGTTTACTATTGTAGTTTTAAACATTATATATGAAAAATACAAAATTTCAATCCACGTTCCTTGAATTTATTGAGCAAACCCTCGATGACCCAACTAAATATTTAATGCAACGTCTAGATTCCCGAACGAAAAAGATTAAAAAAAAAACAAAATTTATGTCTCATTGTGGGTCACTGAGCGATCGATAGCCTCCGCGACTTTCCGTATATTATAAATAATTAGGGCGTTCCTCCTGTTTGCTTTTGTACCTTTCTAGCCGCCTCCTCCGTGTCCCCACACGCTATTTTTGGCATTGCATATTCTTGATAATTTGGTTTTTGCTCATAATGCAGAGAGGACTTAATTGCAATCTTTTACTGAATCGGTGGGCCAAAAAATAGAATAAAAAACTTTAAAAAAATGTAGTTATACAATGAAATTATTAATTTATTTTTCACAGATTCACTTTTAAATATCATGATATTTTTTTAAATAATTTTTATTTTATTGTTTAAAATTTTTATTAAAAATATATTTAACAAATATAATAAATTTATTTATAATTTATTTGACTAATTTATAAATTTATTTAATAAAATTAAAAATATTTGATAAATAAATTTATTTAAATAATTTAAATTAACTAAATATTTATAAAATATATATTATTTAAAATAACATATAATTTAAAATTTTAAAAATTTTAAATTAATTTATAAATTATTTTTATTAAACAGAAATTTAAATTAATTTGATTGTTAAAATATGATAGAGCCGTTACATTATTATAATATTGATATTTTTTTATTTTATAAACATTAACAAATTCTCTATCAAAAATAAAAATTTTATGAGCAATTTTTTTTTCTTTTCTTTTTTAAATTCTCGATGACTAGTATAAACTAATGGCATCTTAAATTCTTTCAGGTCATCCTTCTCAGTTGATTTGCCTTGAACTATGTGAAATTTATATTATAATAACTTTTATAGAAGAAGTTACATTATTTTTTTAAATTTATAAAAATTACACTAATATCTCTTTTAATTTTAAATTAAGATAAATTATTATAAAATTTCCATTTACACTCTTCAAATTTTTTAAAAATTAAATTAGTTTCTCTTATTTTAAACTTTTACAAATATTAATTTAATTTTTTAATAATTTACACTATATTAAATTAAAGTGAGTACGAGTATAAATTTTAAAAATTTTAAAACAAATAAAAATAATTTACTTAGAAATGTTATTTATATATACTTTTATTCAACTTTAGATTATTTCCAAATATTTTTTATTTATTTTGAAAGTTATAAATTATTTTCCTCAACTTTCACTAACTACCATTTAACGTTTTTTTATCTATTTTTTTGTTAACAAAATATACAAAGATATTAACTACCATATGTTCAATCACGTGAAAATTAAATTTAACATCTCCAATAATTTTATTAACAAAAAAATTGACAAAATGTATTAAATATTTGTTAGTAAAAAATTAAGAAGAGCAATTTCTGACTTTTAAAGATAAAAAAAAAAAAAAAAAAAGGTCTTTTGTAAATGAGTCAAAAGTTAAAAAGGAATATTTGCACTTTCCCCCTTATTTGACTATTAATTAATATTCATATCTTAGTATTTGGTTAGCTAATAACCAATTCTTTTATTATCGCGTAGGAAACATGCTAAACATGATCTAATATTTAATTTTTTTTCTTAATTTAATTATGTTAGCTTTTCTTTTGCCAAAGATAGTTTAGAGGTAGTCTCTAAGTATATATAAAATAAATATTATAATATTTAAATAACACGTCAAAGATAATTAAATATAGCACGAACATATTTATAGCAAGTTAAATTATTCGGTTAAGTTAATGATTTCTTCACTTGTTGCTCTAGTTTTTTGAACAACTTGCATGGGATTCCAGTAAAAATTATTGAACATCTTATCATTTTTACTTTTCCACAAAAACCAAAAGTGTTGTTGGAGTTCAAACTAACAGTTTCTGCAACTCTATTATATATCCATACTTCTTTCAGTACAAATTGGGCATCCTTTGTCTTCCATCTTCACATCTCTGTGCAGCAAATATAACGTCATATAAAGATTTTATCTTAACTATATCATGGATATAAAAAAAAAAATTATTGAATATTATTAAAATTTAAATTAGAATCTCTATTATAATAATATGTTTATTTACTATTTAATTATAAATATTAATTTGAATTAATTTTATATATTTATATAATTAATATTATGTTAAAAAATTTTAAAATTAAAAAAAATATTATTTAAAATATTTTTTTTATAAAAAATTTTATTTCTTAAATTTTTTTATTTTTTAAAAATTTTTAAAACATTTCAAAATATTTTTATTTTCAAAATTATCGAAATAATATTTCAAAACGAAATTTAATACTTTAATTACGTATACAAATTTGTGGTTTAAATAATAAATAAATTTTAAATTAAAAGAAATATATAATATTAAAAGTTCAAACTTAAAAAAAACTTATAAAAATAATTTTAATATCTTAAATAAAATTAATTTTATATTTAAAAAATATAAAAATACTTGTAAAAAAATTATATATATTAACTTTATTTGACTATTAATTAATATTAATATCTTAGTATTTGGTTAGTTAATAACCAATTCTTTTATGATCGCGTAGGAAACATGCTAAACATGATCTAATACTTAATGTTTTTAATTTAATTATGTTAGTTTTTCTTTTTTCAAAGAAAGATATTTTATTTTTCAATAAAAGAGGTAATCTCTAAATATATATATAAAAAAAAGATATTGTAGTATTCAAATAACGCGTTAAAAATAATTGAATCTAACGTGAACACATCTATAGTAAATTAAATTATTCAGGTTAAGTTAATGATTTCTTCACTTGTTGCTCTAGTTTTTTGAACAACTTGCATGGGATTTTAGTAAAAATTATTGAATATCTTACCATTTTTACTTTTTTCGCAAATGTTATATTTAATAAAAATAGTTGATAAGTTAGCTGAAAGATAAAAAATTAATTTTTAACTAAAAAATGTTAACTGAAAGTTAAAAATTGTTAAATTAATTTATTAAATTAAAAGTGTTTGATAAAATTAACTATTGAATTAATTGATAAATGTAAAATGATATAAAATAATATATTTATATAAAATTTATCATTTTTTATTAGTAATTACATTTTATTATATAATTTCAAAAAATATAAAATAAACATATCATTCAGAGTCTCACAATAAATTAGCGATATTATTGTAAATAACTTTTATTTTAGTAGATGTTTTTAAATTTTTATTTTTTTGTCACTATTAATAATATTTAAAAGTTTATGATGAGATATATAATTTAAATGTTGCTCGAATATAGTAAAAGTAATGTCATCTTATAAATATAATAGTGTTAAAATTTGAATAAAATAATAAAAATAAAAAATAATTATAAAAGTTATTACTTAAAAATTATACACTACTTGAAATAGCATATAATAAAAATTTATAAATTATTTAAATAAATTTATTTATAAATACTTTTAATTTAATTAAATAAATTTATATATTAATCAAATAAATTATAAATTAATTTATTTAACTTGCTAAACATTCTCAAAAATCAAATAATGTAATATATAGTTTCTAATTTTTTGACTTTATCAGTCGCTTGATCGACGTGAAACAAAAGTGTTGTTGGAGTTCAAACTAACAGTTTCTACAACTCTATGATATCTCCATAATTCTTCAGTACAAATTGGGCATCATGTGTCTTCCATCTTCACATCTCTGTGTAGCAAATTTTCCATATAAAGATTTTTGTGGTTTAAATAATAAATATTTTATGTTATCCACAAATGTAATGCCATATAAAGATTTTATGTTAGCTACATGTGAAAGTTTGTGGTTTAAATAATAAATAAGTTTTAAATTAAAAGACATATATAATATTAAAAGTTCAAACCTAAAAAAAACTTATAAAAAATAATTTTAATATCTTAAATAAAATTAATTTTATATTTAAAAAACTATAAAAATACTTGTAAAATTAATTTTTTTTTTGAAAAAAGTGAAATATCACTATTTATACATAATAAAAAATAAATTAAGCATTAAATACAACAAATGAAAGATAAAAACATGTTAAATAAGTATTGCAGTTTTTAAATATGTACAAAAAATAATTACCATAATTAGAAAATAAAGAAATATATATATATATATATATATATATATATATTACACCTTAATATATTATGTACATAAATAATACAATATTAAAAAATAAAAAAAATTATTAAAAAAATGCTAAAAAGAGAAAAAATCTTAAAGAAAGAATTACAGGAAAATATATTAAACTTTTTTTTTTAAAAAAAAAAAGGGTAAAAGGAGGAGGGGGCGGCAGATAGAAGGATTTATGGTTCGCGGCTGCAAGTGCTGACCACAATTTATCCGTGGGCGTTGAAGCTCCTTAAAAGTGATAAAAAAAAACAAAACAAAATATTTTGGGTGGTTGAGATTTAGATTGAACATGAAAACTGGGCCATACTTTAGATAGTTACTCTCTTCATTGAACGAGTGCTATTGCTGGCTCTACTGACAGCCACTGCCACTTCAAAACCGCGTTGCCATAGTGCCTTAAATTTTGTGTCAGAAGAATTTTTCCACGGAACAGCATTGTGATTGAAAGTGACCCATAATCCTTGGTTTGGCTGGTTAATAATGTCCTCAGATCCATCCATGCTTCTTGAGTAAATTATTAAGGGAATAAGCAAGAACGATCTCTAGCCTCCAAGGTGCTTGTATGACGAGAGAGTCCTCAATTGCTTTAAGATTTTACTGCATACTAATGTAGTCAGTGCGTCAAATTTTAAAATAGTTTTCTAATTTCTTTTCTTTCTTTTGAGTATTGCCCCCCAAAAAATATAGTCCCTTTGTAAAAATGTTTTTTATTTTTTATTTTTTACAAATTTAAATATATATTTGATTTATATTTTTATTATTTTTTAATTATATAAACAATAAAATATTATTTATATATGTTATATTAAATTCGAAATAATTATAAAAATAATATTATTATAATACGCTACTATACTAAAAATATCTTTTTAATCTTTTTAAAATTTTAAAAAATTTAAGAAATATTTTTTAAAAATAAAAACAGAAAATGATAAATAAAAATATTTTCAAACTTGTTTTCTATTTTCTTTAATAATGTAAAGATAAAATAAAACTACAATCCCTAATTTTTTTAAATAAAAAACTATTTATAGTTTATAAAAGAAATCGTTTTAAGAAAATTAATTCCAATACAACTTGAATATATCCTTTGCCTTAAAGCTAAAAATTTTATCTTTAAAAGTTTTTTTTATTTACTTAATTTTTTTTTGTAATATGAGGAATTTGAATTTATAAAAAAAATATAATATTAATATTTCAAATTAAATTATTTATTTATTAAAACAGTGTAAGAATACTAATGTCAAAATCTTAAAAAAATAATTCTTTTAAACACCTTTTTTATTAAATAAAATTTCCAAATAAATCTATGAAATAAGCATTAGTAGTCAAATATTGGATTTGGTTAAGGAATATGAAAGTGAACACGATATGATTGTCCTTTCAAATGATAGCAAAGACTTTGACTGCACGAGATCGAGCCACTTGTTCACGCTACGACAATATTGGCACTCTTTATTGTCCAAAGAAAAGACATTCATATTTGTTTGCATGTGTTGGTCTAAAATTGAATTTTCATAAATGTTGAAAAATTATGTACGTTCAAAATATCAACTTTGTAAGTCGGTAAAAGTTATTTTTATATTAAATATTTTTTGAATATTATCTTAAAATTTGAAAATCATATAATTTTTTTAAAAAAAATAAGAATTCGTTTATTTTTAATTATTTTTAGAACAAAAAAATTTGTTTGATAATTATTTTCTATTGTTATTTTAAAAATAAATTTTAAAAACAAATTATTTTTAAAATAAAAAAATAGAAACAATAAAAAATTATTTCTATTTTTTATTTTAGAATAAAAAAATAAAAAAGAACATATTTTTAAAATAATTTATCAAATAAATATTTTTTTTTGTTTTACAGAATAATTTTTGAAAACAAAAAATCAAAAAAAAAAAATCAAATAAACCCTAACACTAGTGGCTGATTTTGGATAACTTTTATTTTAACGCTCCATGCAACCCTTTTTCATATTGCTCTTTTTGTATTAGACGAATTTCAATAAAAACATTAATTAATATAATTTAAATTATAGATATTCGGTGATTAATTGTGTTTTGCAAGTAGTTATTTTCTTTTCTTTCTTTTGGGTATTGTTAGTTTCATTTGTAAAAATATTTTTTGACTTTTTTTAAAAATAAGTTTAATTTATATTTTTATAATTTTTAGTTATATAAATAATAAAATATTATTTATATACATTGTGATAAATTTGTAATAATTTCAAAAATAACATTACTACAAAAAATTCTAAAATTTTCTTATTAACGTTTTTAAAATTTTTGAAAATTCAATAAATATTTCTTGAAAATAAAAAAAAACAATAAATAATTTTTTTTTCAAACTTATTTTTTATTTTTATAAAAATGAAAACATAAAACAAAACTACCAAAAAATGACTAATTTTCTTTTTTCAAAATCTCAACTATTTATAGTTTATAAGAGAAATCATTTTAAGAAAAATTAATTCTAATACAACTTGAATATATCCTTTACGCCAATGCTAAAAATTTTATCTTTAAAAGTATTTTTTTATCTATGAATTTTTGACTAAAATTATAAACAAATTTAATTTTAGTAGTTAAGAAATTTTTGTAATATGAGACATTTAAATTTATAAAAAATATAATATTAATATTTCCAATCAAATTAATTATATATTGAAAGAACGTAAATACTTATGTCAAAATTAAAAAGAAATATTCTTTTAAACACTTATTTTATTAAATGAAATTTTCGAATAAACCTACGAAATAAGCATTATCTTAATATAGTGCTTATTAATCAAATATTGGATTTGATTAAGGAAAATGAAAGTGAACACGACGTGCATGTCCTTTCAAATTATAGCAAACACAATATTGGCACTATTTATTGTCAAAAAGAAAAAATATTCATATTTGTTTGCATGTGCAGGGCTAAAATTGGATTTTCATAGACGTTGAAAAATTATGCAGGTTTATAATATCAACTTTGAAAGTCGCTAAAAGTTATTTTTATATTAAAAATTTTAAAATTTTAAAATTGTATAATTTTTTGAAAATTAACTTACACTACAACTTACTCTAATTTAACAACGTATTCTAATTACTTACTTTATATAACTCTTTATCCATATAAATTAAACAATTTTTTAATAAAAATATCAATTAATATGACTTATGTTATAAAAATATGATAATTAACTCTATTTTTAAAATGTTAGCACGAACTGGATAAACACCAATAATGGCGACTGTGAAATTCTTTTAATTTTGCACTGTTTTTGTTATTCAAAAAAAAAAAATATGAGAGGAGAATATCCTTGAAAGTATAGTCCAAAATATATATGAACAAAAGAATAATAATAATTATTAGTCCAGATTTTTCAAAGAAAATGATAGCTATGTGGGTGATGATCACGGACAAAACAAGGGACATCAAGATGGAATGTAAAATTTTCACTTTTGATAATGGACAAAATAAAATATATTATTAAATTGTTGAGTGTATTATCCGAATAAAAATTTAAAGATACTTTAATTAAAATATAAAAAATAAATAAATTATTTTGTATATTTTATGCTTTGATTGATACAACCTCTATCAATCAACAACAAATAAAATAAATATAGAAATCCTCCGACAAATAACTTCAATTATTGCCATCAAATGCTGTTAATTTTTTACACCGTTGATGCTCTCCAAAACAAAAATGATGAATATTTCATACGTGAGTATTCTAATTTTTTATTTAACTAAAATGTATTTATATTATATAGATATATAATATATACAAATATAAATTTATGTTATATAAACGATATACAAATATTGACTTTTTAATATAGTTTTAAACAATAACTTAATTGATTCAATAGTAATAATTTTTTTTTTCAAAATTAATAATTTTGACTAAGGTCAAATAATTTTTTTTTTTTTAAGAATACTCTCTTACGAATCTCTTCTCCTTATTCTATCTTTCCAAAAATCAATACATATGAGTACATACAAAATTGAGAGTTTGTTTGAATCCATTTTTTTAAAATTATATTTAAAAATTATTTCACAAGATAAAAGTAAAAAGAATATGTTTGATAAATAATTTTGAAATATATATTTTTAAATTTTTGAATATTTTGAAATAAAAATAAGAAATTAAAACCACTTTTCTTTGTTTTTATTTGTTTATTTCCAAAACATTTTTTTTAAATTTGTTTTCAAAAAAAAAATATAGTTTCTAAATGAATTTTTTTATTTTGAAAATATACAATTATTTTTTTAAAAAGTTATTAAATAAATCTAAGCCTTCAAATGGTTCATAATTTTTAAAAAAATACTAATTAGTTCCTAAGATTAACTTAAAACATTCTCCAGGGCCTTAAGATTTTAATTTAATCTTAAAGGGCTAAATACATTTCTATATAGTCTAGTTATGAAATCATTCAATTAAAATTATGACTGTTGATGAATACTCTATGATTTATAGTTCTAAACTGTGTCAAGCAAAAGCAGAAGGCTCAATCGAATTCGACCTACAAGGACTCTGATCCTCAAATCAGTAAAGTGTATATAGGGAACATGTTAAAAAGGTGATTATTTGATAACACAAGCGTTTTAGGTTCTATTTAGTACGCAAAATTAAGTTGATAGAATAAAAATTTAATTTTTATTTCATCGGTTAATTATATTTAATTGATAAAAATGTATTTTTTATCAAATGTGCGTTGTTTTTGCATGATAAAGTGTTTATCTTCAAAAAGTGATAAAAAAAGAATCGAAATAGAAGAAAAAAAATAGAACGAGAGTGAAAAATATTAAAAATAGTTTATTTATTATTCATAAATAAAATAAAATAAATAATAATTATACTATTTGTTAACATTATTAATATTTTAAATAAAATTTAATTCAAAATTTTAAATTATCAATTATTTATTTTATTTTTAAAATTTTATTCTTTAATAATATTTTTATTATTTTATCAATTTTTCATTATATTTTTATATTATTTAAAATATACTAAAATTAAAAAGGTCAAGTAGATTCTATTATATTTTAAGTCATATAAAACAAAATTTTAATATCAATATTTTATTTTATTTTTAATTTTTATTTTATTTTATTTTTGTAAGCAACCAAAGAATGTTAGTTACTGTGGGTTTTAGGAGTACGTTGGGGATATTTGATTGACACGTGTGATGATTGTGATTGGTAAAGGTTGCTTGTCAGGTCATATGATAATGTGGCGTAGAAATCGTTGCACTCTCCATAACAGTGTTTCCACTCTGAGAGATCAAGCTACCTTAAAGTCAGGTCTATCATAAATTATAGTGGAAGAGCACAGAATAATAACAAATGGTTGATTATGTTTTGTCAAGACTCTAGCAAAATATGTATTATCACCGAGACAAAAGAATCTCACTTCAACTTTGAAAATCTCTAGAAAATTAAGAAAAGGAGGAGTATATATATATATATATATATATATATATATATATATATATATAAACACTACTTTGGAAACTGCATGCAGTGACCATACACACTTTACTACTTGAATATCGGAGTCCTTGCATATCACACTTGACCCTTTGCTTGAGACAATCCAAGATTACAAAGTCAAAGAGCCTTCATCAACTGTTCTGTTGCACTTTAGTTATTTAAAATTTGACTAAGTTCAGGTTTCCCATAGATAAAATTTAAAATTGATCCTTGTGTATATTTTTTTATACTTTTCTTCTCTCATGGATGGTCAAATTTAAAATACTTTATAAATTACTTAAACTTTCTCATAATTAAATAATATCTAGTGACTTGATTTATTATTATTATTATTATACTGCTGCCACTACAAGAAAGGCAGAGGATGGCGACGAGAATTTAATGACGGTTACAAAAAATTGTCTCTAAAACCAACTTTAACGACGGTTTCTTACTCGTCGTTAAAGTTCGAAAATTAACGACGGTTTATAGAAAATCGTCGTTAAATACGGACGGTTAGGATCCAACCGTAGGGATCTGCTTCGTTTTGGGCCGGGGGGGTTATGGACATTACGACGATTTTATATAAAACTATCGTTAAATGACGACGGTTTCCTAGAAACTATCGTTGACTTCCCAACGTTCGAAATTTTAATCGTTGCTCGATATTCGTGTGGTTTAACGACGGTTATCAGAAAAATCGTCGTAAAACACACAATTAACGACGATTTTTTTTATAACTGTCGTTAAACCCATTTAGCGACAATTTTTTTATGGTTTAACGACGGTTTACAACCGTCGTTAAACCACGCCTACTCCTATAAATTCAGCAGCTCTTCTCATTTGTATTACAAACATTTTTCATAATACATTTTCGTATAATACACTAGCTGAGAATATTTGTTGTGACTTTTGAGTTTTTGTACTGTGGTCTTCTTTGTGACTTGTATTTATTAATCTCAAGGTATGTCGTTTAACTTTTTAATTGTATTTGATTAATTTTTTTATATATTGTATGTTCAAAATATTTTCTTATATTATTTTTTATTTTTTATTTTGTGAAGATCTTCTGACGTTGGGATGACACTTGGATTTTGAATTTTGTGCGTTATTTATTTGGAATCATTTTCAAGGTATGTAATCTAATTAATTTTATTTAAAATGAATTTATTTTAAATTATTGTATGTTAGATTGCGATAAAATTAGATATTTTATATACTTACTATTTTTTTATTGTATGTTAGATTAATTTTATTTGTATGTTATTCTGACAATATTTATGATGTTTAATATTATAATATATTATGTTCGGTGAATTATTATACTTAAATATTTTTGAAGTAAAATATTTGTATTTAATATTAGAATTGATTTATAAAAAAAGAATAGAGATTTTGAGGCGATGTTGATAGAATAATATGAAAAAGTTATTGAATACACATAGTTAAAAAAATAATTAATAAAAACTACAAATAGGTTTTAAAAATAAAAATAAAAATATATAATAATATAAATTTAGTAGATGAATTGAAGTGTGTAATTGATTAGATAAAATAATAAATTTTAATAAATAGATAGAGTAAGTATTGAAAATAATTTATAAAAAATTGTGACACTACTTTAAAAATATATATAAATTAGTAATAGTCAAATTATATTACAGTTGTTACTAAATTATTAAAATATTTATTCAAATAATAAAATAAAATAATAAATGTTAGTAAATTAAAATAATATAAGAAATGACAATACTATTTGAAATTGAGAGTATATTGAGTAAAGTTGACTCCTAGGGGCCTTTAGCACAAGAATTTCTTTTTTTAAAATTTTTTACGAATCACAATATAAGAAAAGTAGAATCGTCATATTTTGTACAATTTTTAAAAAATTCATTTAAAAAAAATTAATATTCTCATTTTTAGCAACTTTCTTACAAAAAGATTTTGATAGTAAGAGTGGGAATCTTAATTTCCTATATCTTGAGAAACTTATTGTAATGTTAACAAATAAATATTATTTAAAAATTCATAACAATTTTAAAGATCAATCCAATATATTTTATATATTTTAAAGTATTATTATTCTCTTGAGAAATTTTTTTTATTACTTAAGAAGGTGAGAATAAAATATTTTTATAGAAACAGAAATTTTTTACTACGAAATGATTTAATTATTTCTTTTCCTTTATTTACTCATTTTTTTTCTATTTATCATTCTTTTTAAATTAAATTTTTTTTATTTAGTATTTTTAAAAACTTAATTATATTTTTAAAAATATCATTTGTAAATCAAACATAAAAATAAAAATTTAATAAATATTTTTTAAAAAAGTAGATTAATAATTAAATATATTTTTTAATTTTTTATACATATCATTTCTTGTTTTAAAAAATATAATTTTTTTAAAAATAAAATATTTTATAAATAAAACAGCCTAAAAAATCAAAATATTACCGTTCTTAAAGTTGAATGCAAATTATTAACTACCGTTTTTGCTCGCGCTCGTGGTTGTGCATATTGAGTATAGACAATTGAACTGCTCACATAGCTCACGCGCTCGCATCCTTATATATATCTCGTCGGTAAGTGGCTTGTCATATTAAAAAGTCTAGTACCTAACAGCATAGCCATTTATTCTAAGCCAACATCTATTATTAAATAGTGCTTCCTCTCCCTCTCTTTCTTCTCTGCTTCACAACTGGTGCTCACAGCTCGAGCTCAAATCTCAAAGTACCCATGAAGCCCCATTTGGGATATTCCAATCTTCTGGTTTTACTTCTTCTTGGTTCCACTTCATTAGCTTTCCTCTCACAAATGGCTTTTGCAGCCACAGCCAAGCTCAATAGTGAAGAAGGTAAATATACTCCTCCACTAGCGGTTCACCCGTTTGGTTTTTTGCCGAGCTCAGAGGAAATAATTATAGACAATTAATCAAGTATGCTCTGCTTCTATCAAATTTTTGTGGGAAGTCTCATCCAGTCATTTGTACATCAGCTCAAAAGATTATAGTTTAGCATCAATACACATACTTTTCTCAAGTTTATTGGAAATTGGAGCTGCAAAGTAAGGCAAAAAATAAAGACTGGTCTTACCTATCTTTAGTCTCTGGGCTAGAGAAACAAACACAGATTTATTGTTTCTTCATCTTTTATATATCCATTGTTGTTAATTCATTTGATTTTTCTCTTTCTTATAGTTGATGAATTTTATTTGTGTTGGGCAGTGAAGGCATTGAAAG
This sequence comes from Gleditsia sinensis, assembly GCA_037074535.1. Lineage (NCBI taxonomy): Eukaryota > Viridiplantae > Streptophyta > Magnoliopsida > Fabales > Fabaceae > Gleditsia > Gleditsia sinensis. The sequence continues at coordinate 16,371,135 of CM073472.1, forward strand.
AGATAGGGAGCAAGCTGGGGAAGAAAGACTGGGACTTTGGTGTAGATCCCTGCAGTGGGAAAGGCAACTGGAATAAGTCTGATGACGGGAACGGCTTTGCGAGCTCCGTAACCTGTGATTGCTCCTTCAATCACAATTCTTCTTGCCATGTTGTAAGCATGTACTGCTCTTTCACCTCCTCATATTCTGTCCTCTTTCTGATTTCCTGTTCCATGTCAGTTTTAGATATTGTTTATGGTATTTCTGCTTTTCTTCAAGAGAAAAAGTGGGAAATAATATCAGAACTCAAGGCACTCAAATGGGAATACCCTTGGCGGAAAGTCACATGGAATCATGTGTAGATAAGAGTCGGAAGAAGAAATTATTAATTATTATTTCTTTTACTCATGCCATGGTTATTGGTTAATGAATCTTCACGTGTCTGGGAGGTCACGTTCTAACTAAACACACTTCCCTGTGTGCCACTGCCTTCACAGATTGTAAAAAATAGTAGTACATGAAACTTTTTTTGGTTGGAAACGGTAAACCAAACCTGAAATTTTATGGAATTAAATAATGATAGCGTCACGACTTTAGTATCACAAGAAAGTAACACTCACCCTTATGACTTATGAGTTATGACGAACTGTTTTCTGAAAAAGGAAAAAAAAGATATGCAGAATATAAATGTCCATGTAATGAGTAAAATGATTGTGTCAGAAGCATTATTTCATAATTTTTTTTAATATGCAATTATGCATTTAGTCAATATATGGATTAAAAAATAAATATTATTATTATTATAGTCTTCATTAGATTCAATTAACTTTATATACTGAAAAAAGACAGAAATTCTTAACTTTTTCTCTCACAAATTTTTTGTTCAACTTTTTAATGTTTTATATTATTATTAAGTTAAACATGAATTTCTTTTCCATTCTTTTTGTCTGAACATGAATTTTAATTAAACATTTTTGGGTCAAAGTTGTCTAAGTGCGTCTTTTGTCTCGTTGGTCAAATTGAGAATAAAGTGGGCAAATTTTTACCTCCGTGAACCCAGGCTATATTTTTTTGGTTAGGGTAAAAAAATATCAGTCTTTTTTTTTAATATTCAATTTTGCTGTTCACATCTTAATTTCTCCGTTGGGTATGAAAAAGGTTTTGCTTCAGACTGTTCGTTTGTTTGGATATATCCCACGAATACTAGTTACTAGAAAATTTTAATGGTCAGAATTGGGGCATTTTTATTTTAAAACTCTACCTGAAGTTTGAGTCCACGTTAGGGTTAACTTTAGCACCTAAAAAAAAAACAGGGAGGAAACAAAATCTTTAGTCAATAATGAGTGACCAATATTGTTTTAATTTTTTTTTTCTTCTTTGCAGCGTTATACATGGCTTCAACATTTAGGATTTTAAAGAATTCCATGATTTCTATTTTTGTGAGAGGATCGCAGGTGTTAGGATTTAATCCAACAGAGCAGGTGGAGTGTGACAATTTTTTTTTTGGGTGCAATAGAATGTAGGATTTGGGATTTTTATGATTCTCTCTCATTTTCTAGTTCTTCTGTTTTCTTAATTGTATATTTAATCATAATTAATGTGGTAAGTGATAGTATACCTTTCTTTTTTAGTGGAAAGATAACATACCCAACAATGCAGGATTTGAATTTAAAACACATCTGAAAGAAAAGTTTGAATTCATGTTTCATGATAATCACAATCGAAGTAAAGTGCACAGATTGCGTAAGGTATATAACATATTTTTTAAAAGTATCTGGACTTGTGAAGCTGCATTTAATCATAAATGTGAGAATTTTGATGTTATCTTTCCCGTTTTTGGAGTTCTCAGAATTTGGACTTAATCTTTTCTGTTCTGTAAGTTATCTAGTAAAGCAGTCTTGTTTATGTTGAGATAGGCTGCAATTAGTTTGTTATATTCTTTAGATTTAACACATAACAGCAACCCAGATGAGGAAGCTTTTTCTCCTGCACAAGATGTTCTTACGCAACATTAGTTCTAAATTTTACTTTATTTGACATTCTAAATCTGCAGATTCTTGAAGGCTCAGAATCTTTCTGGTACTCTCCCACCAGGGTTTTCCAAGCTTCAGTATCTTAAGATATTGTAAGATAAACCAATCCTCTGCTGTGAAACTAAATGATTTCTTTGATACTCGGCATGGTGTTACAATGTCATCTTTGTATTCATATGGGTTGGTCAAGCTTCCTAATCTATCTTGCACTTTCTTTCGAACAGGGACCTTAGTCGAAACATCATTACTGGTTCTATACCTCAGCAATGGGCTACCATGCAGTTGGTTGAGATGTAAGACTTTCTTTTAGTACATCCTCTGCTTTCACTGAATTACCTCTTAAATAGATCTTTTTTTAAGTAAATCAACGTGAGATTATCAGCTTTTGTTGATTGAATGTGCAGCTCCTTTATGGGAAACAGATTATCAGGTCCTTTCCCGAAAGTTCTTACCAATATCACAACCCTCAAAAACCTGTATGTTGAAACCATTTCTTAATTTTCATGTGTTATGTTTATCTGCACACATATCGATTGAGATTTATCATGTTGGTAAATACATTATTATGAAGAGGAAATGGAAAAATATCTGAAAAATACATCTAAATAATTTGATTTAGAGTAAATTGCTCTTTTGATGCTAAAAAATATATATATAGTCTCAAATTGATCCTTCAAAGTTTAATTTTCTTATTCCAGTCTCTCCAGAAACTGTTTTGTTTTACAAAAGTCCTTATGTTAACTCTGTTAACAAATTTGTTTATTTGACCTAATGTAGAGCTTAACAATCCTTTAAGTATTTACCATACCTAATTTGATAGGCTACAATTTAGCTAAAATTGGGGATTTTTTTGTTTGAAAGAGTGAAGTGACCAGAATTTTTTTTTGAATTAATCTCTAACTTTGGATAAAAAGAAGCATGCCATGTTAGGTTAGGTAAAGCTTTTGGTTAGAACATATAAGTAAATTTTTTAATAGCAATAACATGAGGATGTTTTTAAAAATGAGATGGTCTTCGGAGAATTGAAACGAAAAAAGTTAAATTTTTAATAACTAAATTGAAAAAATATGTATTTTTCAAGAACTAAAAACATTAATTTACTCTTTGATTTATAAATTGAATTCCTAACCGAAATTTATTCATTATGACTACTGAGTTAAAGGTGAAGCTTTTTCTCCCCTTCTAAATCCATTATTTTCAACACAACTTTTGCTGCTACCCAGGGGTAGCTAGGCATGGTTGCTCAAGTGCTGCCACTTGCCAGCTTAGTATAATTTCAAATTGCTTTTGTTGCTTTGTTTGAACTAAATATTTGTATAAATGTTACAGGAGTATTGAAGGAAACCTGTTTTCAGGTCCCATTCCTCCAGAGATCGGAAAATTGATCAATTTACAGAAACTGTAATTCTTTTGACCTTTTACTTATTGCTTATTAGTCAATAGCCAATGCCATTTTTCCCTGACATATTATGCCCTCCTTTTAACGTGGATAATTTAATGTGTTTTAGCACTCTGTCATCAAATGCATTCACAGGAGAATTGCCAGTGGCACTTTCTAAGTTGACCAACTTGACTGATTTGTAAGTCTTTGCTTCCTTACCAGGATAATTAATTTATAATCCATATTAGGTAAAATACTGAGCTAAAAAACTTTGATATTCTCAGTGAACTGTTACTACCCAATTGGTGTAAATGGATGAATCACAGCAAAAAAGAAATGACATTTATTTCATATGGGAGCCGTTTGCTGGTCAATGCAAGTTGCATAAGGATTCTAAATTAATTCATGATCGTTGAATTTTCTATTAGAAATTTATTACGTTTTTAATGACTATTTTTAATTCCAATGTGACAGTTCCTGGCTTGCCAACTAATTTCTTTTCAAAATACATTTCTAGGAGGATAAGTGACAATAATATCTCTGGGAGGATACCTGATTTCATAAGCAGATGGACATCAATTGAAAAGCTGTAAGCTTCCTTCTTGCATTTTTTAATTCCACTGTAATATTTGCTGTTGTTTATCTCATCACTTTTCTTTTGTTACAGGCACATGGAGGGTTGCTCACTTGAGGGGCCCATACCTTCTAGCATTTCTGCCTTGACAAGCTTAAGTGATTTGTAAGGAAATGTAATACTTCATTTTCTGTTATTGTAGAAGGTGAATATATCAAGTGATTTTTTTTTGTTCTTTTTATTTAGGAGGATAACTGACCTAAAAGGTAGAGGCTCCACTTTCCCACGATTAAGTAATATGAAATCAATAAAGACAGTGTGAGTTCAATGACCTAAATGCTTTTCCTTTCTTTACGTCTTCCAAAATGAACCGTGTTTTACTTTGACTTGGACATTGTAATGCAGAATACTGAGGAAATGCTTGATTAAAGGAGAGATCCCGGAATATATTGGGAATATGGAAAAACTGAAAATCTTGTAAGTAGTTGAACACATGGCTTTCAAGAAAATCAAGATTTTAAACACTTGATTCATTATTTCTGAAGACATATTTCTCTTTTATAGGATCTGACTATGATAAGAAACAAATGATACTGGATTTTAGTTTAGTGTTGTCTTAGCTATGCTCCCTGTATAATATAGAGGCCGTGTCCATAGTTGCTTCTAGGAACAGAAAGGAGAATTGGAGCAGTTGGAGTTCATAATGTATTAGTGCATTTGGATCTGACTCTCAGATTGAATTTTGCTCATGTTAAACAAATTTAGTAGGTTAATTTTGGTAATATCTTATCAAACTTCTCATATCAAATTATCATGAGCTACGCCACTATGTGTGAAACTGATTTTGAAACAACAAAGCAAGGACACAGACACACAGCAAACTGAAATGTTGACCAAGTTCAGGGAGAAAGGGGACAGAAGCTACTGCATATAAAAATTATGGGATATCTTAAATTTTCTTTTTCCTTTCAAGACTATAAGTATAACCATATGCTTTTCCTTATGAAAAAAAAACTTAAGAGATAAATAAACTAATAATTAGAGATACCAACACAAACTGTCCGGAGTTCTACATCTAGCTAATAGTCTGGTAGAATGTGACAATCATACACTTTGCTTTATATGGTATCAAATAGTTTGTTTTATTGACAAAAAGAGTAAAAATTGAACAGTAATGTATTGGGTTTGTTGATTAACAAGTTTTGTACAAGCAGTTTTTCTCACCTCCTCTTATGTATGCATATAGCATGGAGATACTTAAGCAAGACCTGAAGAAAGGTCCAATACAACGATACTTTTTGTAATTTTTGTTTGAAAATTTTATGATTGTTGCTTTAATGAGCCATTAGTCCTTTTCTTTTAAAAAAAAGTTAGAAGACTTTGCTCATAGAAGAGTACCTTATGAACTTTTCTTATCTTACACAATAAAGACAATTTAAACATATGCAAATTTCTGAAACATGTATAAAGATCATACACACATAAACATGAATAACATAATCTTATATAGTAGTGTTTGGTTCACTTTTCTTTCTAAATTAATGTATATTTCTCTTGGTTAATGCAGAGACTTGAGCTTCAATGACTTGACTGGAGGGATACCTGCTTCTTTTGTCCAACTTGATAAAGTACAATTCATGTAAGTGATGGAATGGGTGAAATCTCTTATTCAAACTTCTCATTGTCATTTTCAGTAAAACAAAATTATCTTGTTAATGTAGGTATCTTACAGGGAACAAGCTAGCTGGGACAATACCTGGCTGGGTCCTTGGAAGAAACAAAAATATGTATGTTAACTTCCATGACTAGTTGTATTTTGCTCTTTTCTATTTGATCGTGACATTTTCTTCAGTGACCATAGCGAATATGTCATTCAGAAATATTTTTTTGCCTTAGTTTGAGCTTCTTGCACTTGGAGGGTTATTTTATTAAGAAAAGATGATGGGGGAGAAAAGGGCAGACGGTATACATTATTCGAGAACTTTATTCTATTGATGATATAAACATTTTTTTCGTAAAATTTTTGATGAACAGTGATATTTCGGACAATAACTTCAGCTGGGAGAGCTCGAGTCAAGCTGAATGTCCACGAGGGAGTGTGTGAGTTTTATTTAATCTATGATTTCTGTTTATTCTGTAGGATTTATTTTATATAACAAGAAGAGTAATTTTGTTATTTTTTTCAGAAATTTAGTGGAGAGCTACTCTTCTGTGGATAAACAGTAAGGCTTTTGTGCTTGGAATATGAAGTTTTCTCACCTTTTGCTATTTGAGGAATTTTCCACAAACTGTTTTCTACAATAGTAGCTCTGGTGTTCATTTTCAAAGTATGATCTTAAATTTCGCTTCTTGTTGCAGGAATAAAATTCATGCATGCTTAAAAAGAAACTTCCCATGCTCTTCTTCGGCAAATCAATGTAAGTGTGTAATCGCACAATACGGTTTTGAATTATTTTGTCTGTGAGGTTCTTTTAGATAGTTATTCAAACTATGGAACCAGCGATTCAGTCATGAAAATTGATGAGAAATCCCCAGCTCAAAGTGATTACATAACAAGAGAAAGGACAAGAGAGTGAGAAAAAGATCATATAACGCGATTTTGCTTGATACTAATTCGTAAAATGTCTTTGAGTTCTCAAAGAGACAGAAATGAGAGATATGATAATGATTGGATAGAAATCCCATGTCATGATAGCTCATCTACAACTTAATTGGGACTGGTTGTTTTTCCATATATTGGGTCTCCTTTGAAGATGCAAGCTTTGCGTGAGCATGTTATAAACATTTCTAGGTGCAAGTAGGCATTTTCTGAGGACAGAACCCTCACTTTTAGAAATTATCATTGTAACTTACTGAGAAATTTTTGTGGGAAATAAATGACACTGTGGGAAAAGAGATTCAAAACTCTTTGTGGCAGAATGATCACTCTATTGCCAAGTGAATGAAATCTCCGCAAACCATTTATATTATGTGTTCTATAGTTGCCTGTTATTTTATTTCTTCCATTAATTTCTAGAACAGAACTATTTTGGACGGTAATCCACCAAAGTTTGATACGAGTTCCCATTGGTATTTTTCTTGTGGTGCTTAGAATCTTTAATATAGTTTTCCAGATATATGAGAAATTTGGATAATCATGCACCAAATGCCATATATGAAACTCAAAACAGGAGGATGACAGTAATCTTTTTGCATGAGAATCATGTAATCTCTTCTCTTTTAATGGGATAAATAAGATCCAAAATTGGGCCTTCACATTCCAACAGAATCTTTTAAATTAAATAGGCTTTGTTTTCCCAACTTTTTACAAATTTTTTATATACAGATAAATAGAAGTTAGGTACAACAGCAGCAGGATTCAAATGGAATTTTATTTATAAAATTTTTTGTGTGTTTTTTAAATTTATCTTATAATTGTTTACTACAAGTTAGTTTCCTTGTTGATTATAAATACCTTCTTATGCTGCTGTTTATCTTTGCCATTGTTATTGGCAGTTTTGCGTAAAGATTCTTTCTGCCAATCCTGATTCACATTGTTTCTTCAACAGATTCCGTACGAATTAACTGTGGTGGCAGGGAAGTAAATATCAATAATAATATTTATGAAGATGACAGAGAACAAAGAGGTGCTTCAACGTTTTATCCTGGTCGGAATTGGGCTCTCAGCAGCACTGGGAACTTCTTGGACAATGATATTGACTCTGATCCCTATACTGTGACCAACACATCTAAACTTTTCAATGTCTCTGTACTCAATTCAGAACTGTACACAACAGCTCGTGTTTCTCCACTTTCTCTAACATACTATGGACTCTGTCTCATGAATGGAAACTACACTGTAAAGCTCCACTTCGCAGAGATTATATTTATAAATGATAGATCATTTTACAGTCTTGGGAAGCGTGTATTTGATGTGTACATCCAGGTATCTATATTTACTTGATCTACACAATGTTAAAATATTGATTCCCACTGAATTGGTATTAATGTAGATGGAATATATTATTGTGTGCTTAAATTAAGGGGAAGTTGGTCCTGAAGGACTTCAATATAGAGAACGAAGCTGGTGGAACTGGTAAGCCCATTGTGAAGATATTCAATGCTACTGTCTTGCAACATACTTTGAAGATTCACTTTTACTGGGCCGGAAAGGGGACAACAGGCATACCCACAAGAGGAATTTATGGACCTCTAATATCTGCAATATCAGTAGACCCTAGTAAGTTATTACAATGCCTGCATTGTTATGTTTGTGTTTCTCCATACCTAAATAACTCAAGCTTGACCAGAGTTTGGTGTTGTGATATAATATGAATCATGACTTCATGAATTTCTTTGCTTCAATTTTATCAACCCCTATGTTTTTTATGCTACAAAAGAAAAGATTAAAAACAAAGAGCCACTATTTCAATATATATCAAGTTCTCAAACTAGCTATAGATTGGGTAAAGAAAGCTTTTATGATAAACTCATGTTGCTTACTAAAAAAGAAAAAGAAAATTAAACAAAATTCAGAGGGAAATGATGATTAAACTATTAAAGGGAAAAAAAAGAAGCGTTGAGTGCTAACAAAGCATATATATACTGAAAACCTTACTAGGAAGGAAAAGAAACGGTTTTATCTTTCTTCTTACAAGGTTAGATTTTAAAGCCAAATATTTTTTTTGTTTATTTTAATTAACTTAGATAAATTGTTACCGTTAACAAATTATGCAGAAGGGAAACAAAGAAGAAAGGCTAAGGGAAGTGAAATAAATCAAGAGAAATTACAAGATGAGTACAAAAATTTCTCCTAATATCTTTGTTCTAGCTTGTAAAAAGTCTCTATTTTGCTAGGTCTCTTGGTTCTCCAAGCTGCAAGATAAATGAGAAATTATGTATTCTGTCTTCCAGCATCACAACTTCCTGTCACTTATGAAACCCTCACTGACTCATATCTTCTGTACATCTATGATATGAATGATCATATTTGTGCATCACATTTTAGTAGGGACCTTGCTCCCTTACCGACTAGAGTCAAACAAGTAATTATGTAAAAGGAAACTTGATAAAATATATGCACACCAAACTATAAATTGATTCAATTGTGGCTGGAAAAGATGAGAACCGGGGGGGGGGGGGTAATGAAAACTGCAAATCAAGATTTAGATCACCTTGGACGGAACTTTTAGCTTGTGTCTGAACTTTCTTGGAGTTAAATAACTGGTCTTAAAAGAAATTAAAATATATAGGAAAAAGGAGAAGATTAGCTTCTATGTCTACCTTTATCTTGCTAGTTTGTTCTTTTGATTCCCATGAAGGTTATATGTACTTCGCTTGTGCAGATTTTAAACCTCCATTAGGGGATGGAAAGAGAACTTATGTAATAGTGGCAGTTGGCATAGTAGCTGTTATTGTTGTACTTGTTCTTATGGTCCTAGGCATCATGAGGAGGAAGGGCTGCTTAGGAGGCAAAGACTCAGTGTATAAAGGTAAGAGATATATAACCACCAAAACATAATTAATTATATTCTTTGGCACTGGCATTTTGTAGAAACAATTTTCATCATTTTTTCCCAACATAACACACTCCATTCTTGTCTGAAGTTGTATTTTCATCACCTTTATGTAAGGTTTGCTTTCGTATATATGTTTGCATTTCACCAAAGGTAAGGCTTGAGGGGAACATTTGAAAGGATACTTGAACTCCTCGATGCATAAAATCTTGATGGGAATGAAATAAAAAGGAATATGGTAGGACCTAATATAGATAAATTTATAACCTTTCTTTATTGACTTCCAAAATTGCACTTTTTTCCAGAGCTTAGAGGTATAGATCTGCAGACGGGATTATTCACATTAAGACAAATCAAAGCAGCAACCAAAAACTTTGATGCTACTAATAAGATTGGGGAAGGTGGCTTTGGTTCTGTATACAAGGTATTTTAACCTTCCTCCAGTCTATATTCTCGATTACCAATTCTTTCTTATAGTCAAGTTTTTATGTTATTTGATCTGAAATTCAAAAAGTACAGTATGAAATATCTGTAACTCCTGATGACTCAAGATAAAAGCTTTTATATTCAATGAATTCCAAATTTCTTCCATGCATTGTACATATTTAGTATGTAGCCCTTGCTGCATTAATGAAAGAGCAAAACTGTCCAAATACATGCTAATTGAAATATAATGAAGTGTCTGACCTGTCCAAATTCTAGGAATCTGTATTTTCATGTTTAGAATTTTAGTAAGAAAACATGTATACATTGTTACTCCTGCAGGGTCTACTATCAGATGGCACTGTAATTGCGGTAAAGCAGCTCTCCTCAAAATCTAAGCAAGGAAACCGTGAGTTTGTGAATGAGATAGGAATGATATCTGGACTTCAACATCCCAATCTTGTAAAGCTTTATGGATGTTGTGTGGAAGGGAACCAATTAATATTGATCTATGAGTATATGGAAAATAATTGTCTATCGCGTGCACTTTTTGGTTAGCTCAACACTCAACCACCTTACCATGCTTTCCACTTGAATCAAACATATGGCCAATAGATTGACTATCCTTCTCCTAATTATAATATATACAGGAAAAGATCCAGGCTGCAGAGCAAAACTGGACTGGACAACTAGGAAGAATATTTGCCTTGGCATAGCTAGAGCTTTGGCCTATCTCCATGAAGAGTCCAGAATAAAAATCATACATAGGGATATAAAGACAAGTAACGTGTTGCTCGACAAGGATTTTAATGCTAAAGTTTCAGATTTTGGTTTGGCGAAACTTAATGAAGATGACAATACCCATATCAGCACTAGAGTTGCAGGGACCATGTAAGTTCATCACCTGTTACTACATATTTTTCATTTGCTGGTCAACATGTTATTGCAATAATAATATATAGTCCGGTGTGAAGCTTCATGAGTCATGACTTGTTTATCATAACAACTGAAGGAATATGGTCAATATAACGTTTGAATGTGTCCATTTCCAGTAGGGATTCGTAACCTGCTTATATTATTTTATTGGTCACAATTTCCTCCTCCATGCTTGTAATGGAATTGTGCTTTTCCTCAAATCCTATTCTAATACCTTCTCATTGCTGTCATTCTACAGAGGTTATATGGCTCCTGAGTATGCCATGCGTGGCCATTTGACTGACAAAGCAGATGTTTATAGTTTTGGGGTGGTTGTATTGGAAACCATTAGTGGAAAGAGCAACACAAATTACAGGCCCGATGAAGAATTTGTGTACCTTCTTGATTGGGTAAATTAGAATTGCTTTGTAACTTCTTTCATATTCCTTCCTTAAAGATGTGTCATTTACTTTTCTGAGTTATCTTATCCTTGGGATTGCATGCCATACATTGAAAACATTGCCAATCAAGTCTTCAAGTTATAACTGCCTTACATAGTTATGTTACTGCTTGTAGTACAGAAGTTGAACTATTTTCCCTTTGAGATAATTTTAAGAGCACACTCTTCCATATCAACTTGATGCATTTAGGATTTCACTTTCATAGTGTTCAGAAAAATCAAATCCAGTTTCATAAGGAGAGATGCCATCCCCTTACTGATTGAGCTAACCCTTTTTGCTCAAATGCCATGAATTTTAGTTGTTTATTTCTATGCATATTGTTTATTCAAGAGTACTCCTCAAAAGTTACCTAAATTTTATCAGATAATCAAATTTCTTATTTTCATTGCCATACTTACAACATAATTACCGTTGTCAAATAGCATCATAAATTTAAATATGTCAATCTTTTTTCAGGCCTATGTTTTGCAAGAGAGAGGAAGTCTACTGGAGCTAGTTGATCCAAATTTGGGTTCAGAATATTCAACTGAGGAGGCCATGGTCATGCTAAATGTGTCTCTCTTGTGCACCAATGCATCCCCCACACTTCGGCCAACAATGTCCCAAGTTGTGAGCATGCTTGATGGTAGGACTGACGTGCAGGATATACTTTCTGATCCAGGATATTCTGCAAATAGTTCCAAATACAAGGCCATAAGAAATCACTTCTGGCAAGATCCAAGCCGAACACAAAGCATGTCGATACATAGTCTGTATACTGATTCCTCTAGTTCATATCTTGGGACAGAAGAAAGCTACCATCTTGTAACTGTTAATTCAGATAGATCAGACAAGTGAAAGAAAGTCCCATTATGTCATGTATATAGTAATCATGGTCTCTGAAATATTCTGTAACCATTAAATCCTTCCACAAAAAAGATGGAAGAATATTGACAATATAAATAGAAGAAGTTATGCAGAAGAAATGTCTAAGTTTCCCATAATAATGCCACAAAACAACCTATGATTGTTCACATGAATTCATCTGGTGGTTTGTTTGACTTGATTTTGTTTCAAGTATTGAATTTCCATAATGATTTAGTAAAAAAGTGATGTTTTTCTTGCTTCTTTCTTGTGTGAACAGATTTTATAAATTTCTAATGTGTTTTGATGATCAGAAGTTGGCTTGGTTTTGGTAAATTTGTGTCAACCTTCAAGCATATTAAACCGAGTAGTTTTTCTTTTTGTTTTCTTTTTTCTTAACAGAAAAGTCCTTGGGTTTTGCTTAAAATTGATTCTTTTATGATAATTTTGAGAGTTGCCTCAGAATTGTCCAATGAGGGAATTTGAGAACAAATGACACTAAAATTGATTTTTCTGGTATCTTTCGGTTTATTCAAGAACATCATTCTAACCACCATATATGAAAAATAAAAAATTGGTAGAGTTAAGCCAATGTATAAAGAATAATTGGAAATTTATCAAGAGGGAAATAATCAACGTTTAATGGGTGTAACTCATTTCTTCTGATAGTTTTTCTCATCAATAAAAAGCATATTCATCATTCATTATATTTTAAATAGACATATAATTGAAGCACAAGTCGTCCTCTAGTCATTTTTCTTAGAGTATCTCTCTGAACTACTAGCACTCTGTTCCTTATAAAAAGTAAAAAAGAAAAAATTAAAATGAAAGAAAAATTCTTTAAAAAGGAAATTACAAGAAAATATATTAAACTAAAAGAAAAAAAAAAGTGAAGGCGGCAGAGTGAAGGATTTCTGGTTCACGGCTGCATATGCCGCCTACAATTTATGTGTGGGCGCCGAAGCTTCGTAAAAGTGAAAAAAAAAAAAAATTTTAGGTGGTTGAGCTTAGATTGAATATAAAAACTGGCCCAAACTTCAGATATTTACGATCTTCAATGAACGAATGCTATTGCTGGCTCTACTCACAGCCACTGCCACTTCAAAACCCCGTGGCCAACGTGCCTTAACGTTTGTGAACGAAGAATTTTTCCAGTGAACAGCATTATGGTGGAAAGCTACCCATAAGCCTTGGTTCGGCTGGTTAATAGTGTTTTCAGACCCAAGCTTCTTCAGTAAATTTTTAAGGGAATCAGGCAAGAATGATCTTTAGCTTTCATTCATACTTCCATATTACTTGGTTAATTATAGCCTCAAAGGTGCCTCTGCGATGATTGAGTCCTCAATTACTTTATGATCTTACCTAACATAGTCAGTGCGTCAACTTTTAAAATGATTTTTTAATTTCTTTTATTTTATTTTTGGGTATGGCCCTTAATTGTACCAAAACAAAAAAAAAGTTTGCATTTGATTTATAAAAATATATTTGATTTTTATTTTTATTATTTTTTAATTATATGAATAGTAAAACATCATTTATATATATACATAGTGATGAGTTTAGAATAATTACAAAAATGATATTACTACAATATATTATAATATTAAAAAAATTTTAAAATATTTTTTTTAATTTTTTTAAAAAGTTAAGAAATATTTTTAGAAAATAAAAAAAAATACGTTTTTAAACTTATTTTCTATTTTCTTTGAAAATGAAAACATAGAACAAAACTACCAAACAATTCTTAATTTTTTTTTCAAAATCTCAAAACTATTTATAGTTTATAAAAGAAATCATTTTAAGAAAATTAATTCCAATACAACTTGAATATATCTTTTGCCTTAATGCTAAAAATTTTATCTATAAATTTGTGAATAAAATTAAGTAATTTTTTTTTTAAAAAATTATAATATGAGAAATTTGAATTTATAAAAAAAGATAATATTAATATTTCAAATTAGATTAATTATATATTTAAATAATGTAGGAATACTTATGTCCAAATCTAAAAAAACAATTTTTTTAAACACCTTTTTTTATTAAATAAAATTTCCAAATAAATCTATGACCTAAGCATTAGTGCTTTGTAGTCAAATATTGGATTTGGTTAAGGAATATGAAAGTGAACACGACATGAATGTACCTTCAAATTATAGCAAAGACTTTTGACTGCTGGAGATCGAGCCACCTGTTCACACTACGACAATAGTGGCACTATTGACCGTCCGAAGAAAAAGCATTCATTTTTGTTTTCACGTGTAGGGCTAAAATTGGATTTTCATAAATGTTGAAGAATTATGTATGTTCATAATATCAACTTTGGAAGTCGCTCTTTTGGATGATTTTTAGTATAATATAATACTCCTTGCAACTCTTTCTTGTATTCTTGTTTTGTGTTAATCAAATTTCAATGAAAATATCAATTTTGATAATTGACTGTGCTTGAAAAAGTGTTAAAATATATATATGGTCAAAGTTGATTGTCACGAGATTATTTGGACGAAATTATTATAAAATTCATTCGTATATAAATATTAAAGAAATAATTATATTTAAGTTTTGAATTTGTATATAAGTCTATCAAAATTGTTTAACTCCCATTAAATTTTTTAAATTTGACACATATAATGGCATAGAAAAAAGTAAAATTTTTAAACATTGTTACTTTTATAAACAGCCATACTTAAAATAAAAAATTATTATTTATTATATAATAATTCATAAAATTTATTTAAACACTTGAAGTGCGTTTCACAGTTGAAAAAATTTCAAAAGTTTTAAATTTTTATGAGATGATTTAATCTTTTGAAAAGATAATTTGAAGGCTAATATTTCTAATTTGTTTTTAAGTTAAACTTTCTAAAAGTAAAAAAAAGAAAATTAAAAGTTATTTTGTAAAATAAAAGTTAAAAAAAGTTTGATAAATTATTTTAAAAAATATTTTTTTATTTGAGTGTTTAGAAAACAAAATAACTCTCTCTCTTATTTTTATTTTTTTTTGTTTTAAAACTAATTTATTTTTAAAATTTATTTTCAAAAAAAATAACAGAAAATAAATTTTAAATAAATTTTTTTATTTTGAAAATGGAAAATTATTTTTTAAAATAAGAAACAAATAGCTCATAATGTAATTCTTTTAATTTTGTATTGTTTTTGTTATTCGAAAAAAAAATAGTGGAGGAGAATATCCTTGAAAGTATAGTCCAAAATATGTATGAACAAAAGAATAATAATAATTATTAGCCCAGAATTTTCAAAGAAAGTGATAGCTAAGTGGGTGATGGTCACGGGCAAGGGACGTCAAGATGGAATTTAAAATTTTCACTTTTGATAATGGACAAAATAAAATATATTATTAAATTGTTGAGTGTATTATCCGAATAAAAATTTAAAGATACTTTAATTAAAATATAAAAAATAAATAAATTATTTAGTATATTTTATGCTTTGATTGATACAACCTCTATCAATCAACAAAAAAAAAAAAAATGAATATAGAAATCCTCCCACAAATAACTTCAATCATTGCCATCAAAGGCTCTTATTTTTTTGCACCCTTGATACTGTAAAAAAAAAGTGATGAATATTTCATAAGTAAGAATTCCAATTTTTGATTTAATTAAAAATGCATTTATACTATATAAATATATAATATATATAAAAAATCAACATTAATGTTATGAAAACGATATACAAATATTGACTTCTCGTATATTTTTAATACATTTTTTACACTTTTCTTCTTTCATGGATGTTCAAATTTAAAAAACCTTATAATTTAATTAAAATTTCTCATAATTAAATAATATCCAATGACTTGATCAATTATTATTATTATTATTATTATTAGTATTACGGCTGTCAATTGGCACAATGATACAGATTATTACAATACAAGATAATTCCGTCACATTTTTGTTTCAACAAGAAAAAGAATAACATACATAAAAATGAAATTTCAAAAAAAAAAATTATCAAAATAAAATTAAAAAACTAGTTCTGTAAATTAAATAAGAAGTATGTTAATTAAGATTATGTTTCTAAGAGTGGATTTCTATTTTGTTCTTTAAAAGATACACCTTTTTTAATTTTAATTCTTTAAAATTTTATTTTCTTCTAAAGTATAATTATGTTAACCTGTTAATAGAAATTTCTTAGATTTGTTTCACTATTCAAATCTTGTACTTACCTAATTTATTTAGGCTCTTGATTAGATTAGACTAAAAAAATTGTCAAATATTTACTCATAGAATGAATGTGAGAACATAAGATTAAATTGATAAATGATAAATTAAATGGACTAAATAAAAATATCTTTTTAGCAACAAAAAAATTTATTTATTCTATTTTTAAAGATCACAATAAATAATATCTTAATATTATTATCTTTTTAGTAAATTAAAAAAAATATAGGAAATGAAAATACTATTTGAAATGGAGAGTATATTGAGTAAAATTGGTTCCTAAAATATTAAAATATTGCCGTTCTTAGAATTTAAACAACTTGAAGCTGTATAAATTTGGTATAGACAATTGAATTGCCCACATTTCTCACGCGCTCGTATCCTTATATATATATATATATATATATATATATATATATATATATATATATATATCTCTTCGGTATGGCAATTATTTCCAGGCAGTGGTTCGTCATATTAAAAGTTCAGGACCAAACAGAATCACCATTTGTACTAAGCCAATTCACAACCAGTCTTGAGGTCAAATCTCAAAGTACTCATGAAGCCCCATTTGGGATATTCCAATCTTTTGATTGTACTTCTTCTTGGTTCCACTTCAGTAGCTTTCCTCTCACAAATGACTTTTGCAGCCACAGCCAAGCTCAATAGTGAAGAAGGTAAATACACCCCTCCACTAGCAGTTCACCTGTTCGGGTTTTTGCCGAGCCCAAAGAGGAAATAATTATAGAAAATTAATCAAGTATGTTCTGCTTCTATCAAATTTTTATGGGAAGTCTCATCCAGTCATTTTTTTATCACCTCAAAAAGATTATAGTTTAGCATCTATACATATACTTTTCTCAGGTTTATTGGAATTAAAGCTGCAAAGTAAGGCAAAAATAAAGACTGGTCTTAACTATCTTTAGTCTCTCGCTAGAGAAACAAACACAGATTTATTGTTTCTTCATCTTTTATGTATCCATTTTTGTTAGTTCATTTGGTTTTTCTCTTCCTTATAATTTAGAAATTTTGTTTGTATTGGGCAGTGAAGGCATTGAAACAGATAGGGAGCAAACTGGGAAAGAAAGACTGGGACTTTGGGGTAGATCCCTGCAGTGGAAAAGGCAACTGGAATAACTCTGATGACGGGAAAGACTTTGCGAACTCTGTGATCTGTGATTGCTCTTTCAATCACAATTCTTCTTGCCATGTTGTAACCATGTACTGCTCTTACACCTCCTCATACTCTGACCTCTTTCTGATTTCCAGTTCCACCAACCATCTGAGTCCGGTTCCATGTCAGTTTTAGATATTGTTTATGGTATTTCTGCTTTTCTTCAAGAGAAAAAGTGGGAAATAATAACAGAACTCAAGGAAGAAGACATTTTTTTTTTTAATTCATGCCATGGTTATTGGTTAATGAATCTTCACGTGTCTGGGAGGTCACCTTCTAACTAGAAGAACTTCCCCGTGTGCCACTGCCGTCACAGGTTGAAACAAATAGTAGTACATGGAAGTTTTTTTTGGTTGGAAATTTAGTATCTATCACAAGAAAATAACACTCACCCTATGACTTATGACTGACTATTTTCTAAAAAAAAAAAAAAAGATGTGCAGAATATAAAAATGATTGTTTCAAAAGCATTGTTTCATAGTTTTTTTTTATTAATATGCATTTAGTCAATATATGGTTTAAAAAATAAATATTATTATAATAGTCTTTATTAGATTCCATTAACTTTATATACAGAAAAAAAAGACACAGAAGTCTTGATAACTTTTTCCCCCGCAAATTTTTTGTCCAACTTTCTAATGTTTTATATTATTATTAGGTTAATCGTGAATTTCTTTTCCCTTTTTTTTTTTCCTGGCCATGAATTTTAATTAATAATGTTTGGCTCCAAGATGAGACAAGTGCGTCTTTCGTCTCGTTGGTCAAATTGAGAATAAAGTGGCAACTTGCAATACCATCGCAGTAACACGAACCTACCCAGCAAACCATAATTTAAAACGTGACCCCAGATTAGATTTTTTTTTTTTTGGTTAGGGTAAAAAAAATATCTGTCTTTTTTTAATATTTACATTTTTTAATTTTCAGTTTTGCTGATTGCATCCTAGTTTCTCTGTTGGGTATAAAAAAGGTTTTGCTTCAAACTGTTCGTTTATTTGGATATATCCCACGGATACTAGTTATAAAAATTTTCAAGGTCAGAATTGGTGCATTTTTATTTTAAAACTCTACCTGAAGTTTGAGTCCACGTTAGTGTTAACTTTAGCACCTTAAAAAAACAGAGAGGAAAAAAAACTATTTAGTTCATAATGAGTGAACAATATTATTTTAGTTGTCCAAAGTTTCAAATCTTTTCATACATACAGCAGGGTATTTGACTTCATTTTCACACAAAAGAAGAAGAAGAAAGAAACCACTTTGCAGTGTTACACATTGCTTCAAAATTTAGTATTTTAAAGAATTCCATGATTTCGATATTTGTAAAAGATAGCAGGTGTTAGGATTTAATCCAACAGAGCATGTGGAGTGGGACCAATGTTTTTTTTGGTACAATAGAACGTAGGATTTGGGATTTTTATGATTCTCTTTCATTTTCTTGTCCTTCTGTTTTCTTAATTGTAATTTAATCATAATTAATGTGGTAAGCCATAGCATACCTTTCTGTTTTGTGGGAAAGATAACACACCCAACAATGCTAGGATTTGAATTTAAAACACCTCTCTGACAGAAAAGTTCGAATTTATGTTATATAACACATTTTTGAAAATTATCTGGACTTGTCAGGCTGCATTTAATCATTAATGTGAGAATTTTGACTTTATCTTTCATTTTTTTTGGAGTTCTCAGAATTTGGACTTAATCTTTTCTGTTCTGTAAGTTATCTGGTTGCAGTTTGTTTATTTTGAGATAGGTTGCAATTATGTGTTATATTCTTTAGATTTAACACATATCGGCAACCAAGATGAGGAAGCTTTTTCTCCTGCACAAGATGTTCTTATGCAACATTAGTTCTAAATTTTGCTTTATTTAACATTCTACTTCTGCAGATTCTTGAAGGCTCAGAATCTTTCTGGTACTCTCCCACCGGAGTTTTCCAAGCTTCAGTATCTCAAGCAATTGTAAGATAAACAAATCCTCTGCTGTGAAACCAAATGATTCTTTGATACTCTGCATGGTGTTACAATGTCATCTTTATATTTATATGGGTTGGTCAAGCTTCCTAATCTGTCTTGCACTTTCTTTCAAACAGGCACCTTACTCGTAACATCATTACTGGCTCTATACCTCAGCAGTGGGCTACCATGCAGTTGGTTGAGCTGTAAGACTTTTTTTAGTGCACCCTCTGCTTTCACTGAACTGCCTCTTAAATAGCTCTTTTTTACGTAAATCAACGTGAGATTATCAGCTGTCGTTGATTGAATATGCAGCTCCTGTATGGGAAACAAATTATCAGGTCCTTTCCCGAAGGTTCTTACCAATATTACAACCCTCAAAAACCTGTAAGTTGAATTCATTTCTTAATTTTCATATAAGTTATGTTTATCTGCACACTTATCGATTGAGATTTATCACGTTGTTAAATACATTATTATGAAGAGGAAATGGAAAAATATCTGAAAAATACATCTAAATAATTTGATTTAGAGTGAATTGCTCTTTTGGTACTAAAAAAAATATACATTTTCTTAATTTGGTCCCTCAGAGTTTAATTTTCTCATTTCAATCCCTCCAAAAACTGTTTTGTTTTAAAAGAAGTTCTTCCATGAACTCTGTTAACAAATTTGGCTAGAGCTTAAAAAGCCTTTTAAGTGTTTACCATGCCTAATTTGATATGCGACACTTTAGACTAGATAAAGTTTTTGGTTAGGATAAATAAGTAAATTTGTTAATAGCGTTGACATGAGGATGTTTTTAAAAATGAGATAGTCTTTGAAGGATTAAAATAAAAAAGTTAAATTTTGAGGAACTAAATTGAGAAAATATGTATTTTTCAAGAACCAAAAACATTAATTAACTCTTTAATTTATCAATTGAATTTCTAACTGAAATATATTCATTATGACTACTGAGTTAAAGGTGAAGCTTTTTCTCCCCTTCTAAATCCATTCTTTTCAACACAACTTTTGCTGCTACCTAGGGGCAGCTAGGCACCGTGGCTCAAGTGTTGCCAGCTTATTATAATTTCAAATTGCTTCTGTTGCTTTGTTTGAACTAAATATTTGTATAAATGTTACAGGAGTATTGAAGGAAACCTGTTTTCAGGCCCAATTCCTCCAGAGATTGGAAAGTTGATCAATTTAGAAAAACTGTAATTCTTTTGACCTTTTACTTATAGCTTATTAGACAATACCCAATGCCATTTTTCCCTGACATATTATGCCCTACTTTTAACATGGATAATATGATGTGTTGCAGCATTCTGTCATCAAATGCATTCACAGGAGAATTGCCAGTGGCACTTTCTATGTTGACCAAGTTGACTTATTTGTAAGTCTTTGCTTCCTTTCCAGGATAATTAATTTACAATCCATATTATGTGAACTACGGAGTTAAGAAAACTTTGATATTCTTAGTGAACCGTTACTATCCAATTGGTGTAAATGGATGAATCACAACAAAAAGAAATGACATATTTTTTTAATATGTAAGCCATTTGCTGGTCAGTGCGAGTTGCAGAAAGATTCTAAATTAATTCATGATCATTGAATTTTCTATTAGAAATTTATTACGTTTTTAATGACTATTTTTAATTCAAATGTGACAGTTCCTGGCTTGCCAACTAATTTCTTTTCAAAATACATTTCTAGGAGGATAAGTGACAATAATGTCTCTGGGAGGATACCTGATTTCATAAGCAGATGGACATCAATTGAAAAGCTGTAAGCTTCCTTCTTGCATTTTTTAATTCCACTGTAATATTTGATGTTGTTTATCTCATCACTTTTCTTTTGTTACAGGCACATGGAGGGTTGCTCACTTGAGGGGCCCATACCTTCTAGCATTTCTGCCTTGACAAGCTTAAGTGATTTGTATGGAAATGTAATACTTCATTTTCTTTTATTGTAGAAGATGAATATATAAAGTGATTTTTCTTGTTCTTTTTATTTAGGAGGATAACTGACCTAAAAGGTAGAGGCTCCACTTTCCCACGATTAATTAGTATGAAATCAATAAAGACAGTGTGAGCTCAATGACCTAAATGCTTTTTCTTTCTTTACGTCTTCCGAAATGAACTGTGTTTTACTTTGATTTGGACATTGTAATGCAGAATACTGAGGAAATGCTTGATTAAAGGAGAGATCCCGGAATATATAGGGAATATGGCAAAACTGAAAACCTTGTAAGTATTTGAACACATGGCTTTCAAGAAAATCAAGATTTTAAACACTTGATGCATTACTTCTGAAGACATATTTCTGTTTTATAGGATCTGACTATGATAAGAAACAAATGATACTGGACTTTAGTTAGTGTCGTCTTAACAATGCTCCCTGTATAATATAGAGGCTGTGTCCATAGTTGCTTCTAGGAACAGAAAGGAGAATTGGAGCAGTTGGAGTTCATAGTGTATTAGAGTATTTGGATCTGACTCTTAGATTGAATTTTGCTCATGTTTAAAATATTTAGTAGGTCAATTTTGGTAATATCTTATCAAACTTCTCACATCTATCATGAGCTACGCCACTATGCGTGAAACTGATTTTAAAACGACAAAGCAAGGTCACAGCAAACTGAAGTGTTGACCAAACTCAGGCAGAAAGGGGACAGAAGCTACGGCATATAAAAATTATGGGAGATCTTAAAATTTTTTTCATTTCAAGATTATAAGTATAACCATATGCTTTTCCTTATGAAAAAAAAACTCGGAGATAAATAAACTAATAATTAGAGAAACTAACACAAAGTTTCTGCACTTCTACATCTAGCAAATAGTCCGGTAGAATGTAACAACCATACACTTTCCTTTATATGGTATCAAATAGTTTGTATTTATTGACAAAAAGAGTAAAAATTGAACAGTAATGTATTGGGTTTGTTGTTTAACAAGTTTTGTACAGGCAGTTTTTTCTCACCTCCTCTTATGTATGTATATAGCAATGAGATACTTAAGCAAGATCCGAAGAGAGGTCCAATATAACCATCCAATACAACTATACTTTTTCTTCTGTAATTTTTGTTTGAAAATTTTATGATTGTTGCTTTGAGCCATTAGTCCTTTTTTTTTAAATGTAAAATTTACTCATAGAAGAGTAGCTTACATAGTGTTTGGTTTGAGAGTTTTGAAGGAGAGTGAAGGGAATATTTTAAAATTACTTTGTTTAGTTAAATAACTTGGACCATTTTTCCTCCCCACCTCAAGATTTTTTTCCCTCCAAAAGTGGAGAAATTTGGAGGGGAGGGAAAGTGTGACAAGAAAAAATAATTAAAATACCTTCAATTAATTATCTTAATATCTAAATAAATAAAAAAAGACAATGGAAAAAAAATGATTTCAAAATTAGTTTAGTGAAAAAGTAGAAGAGACAAGTTAGAGATTGGTTGAAAATAAAATTTTTTAATAAAAAAATTTCAAAATAATTTTATTTTTTGTCAAAACAAAATTAAAGGAGTATAATAGTAATTTTATTTGATTTTCTCTCCTCTCCACTTGCAAACCAAACAAAACAAAATTTATTTTTCCTCCCCTCTTCTCTCAAATTAAACCAAACAAAAAAAAATTTATTTTCCCTCCCTTCACCTCCCCTCTATTAATATCCCTTTCCTCCCCTCCCCTCCATTGAACCAAGAACTGTCCTTATTTTACACAATAAAGACAATTTAAACATATGCAAATTTCAGAAACATGTCTAAAGATCATACACACATAAACATGAATAACATGATCTTATATCCATCTTAGAGATTAATAGTAGTGTTTGGTTCATTTTTCCTTCTAAATTAATGTATATTTCTATTGGTTATTGCAGAGACTTGAGTTTCAATGACTTGACTGGAGGGATACCTACTTCCTTTGACCAACTTGATAAAGTAGACTTCATGTAAGTAATGGAATGAATGAAATCTCTTATTCAAACTTCTCTTTGTCATTTTCAGTAAAACAAAATTATCTTGTTGATGTAGGTATCTTACAGGGAACAAGCTAACAGGGACTATACCTGACTGGGTCCTCGGAAGAAACAAAATTATGTATGTTAACTTTCTTGACTAATTGTATTTTGCTCTTGTCTATTTGATCATGATATTTTCTTCAGTGACCGTATTGAATATGTCATTCAGATATATATTTTTCCCTTAGTTTGAGCTTCTTGCAATTAGAGGGTTATTTTATTAAGAAAAGATGATGGGGTAAAAAAGGCAGACGGCATACATTATTCAGGAACTTTATTCTATTAATAAAATTAACATTTTTTTGTCAAATTTTTTGTGAACAGTGATATTTCTGACAATAACTTCAGCTGGGAGAGCTCGAATCAAGTTGAATGTCCACAAGGGATTCTGTGAGTTTTATTTAATCTATGATTTCTGTTTATTCTGTAGCATTTATTTTATATAACAAGAAGAGTAATTTTGTTATTTTTTTTCAGAAATTTAGTTGAGAGCTGCTCTTCTGTGGATAAACAGTAAGGCTTTTGTGCTTGGAATATGAATTCTTCTCACCTTTTTCTATTTGAGGAATTTTCCACAAACTGTTGCCTACAATAGTAGCTCTGGGTTCATTTTCAAAATATGATCTTAAATTTCGCTCCTTGTTGCAGGAATAAAATTCATGCATGCTTGAAAAGAAACTTCCCATGCTCTTCTTCGGCAAATCAATGTAAGTGTGTAATCGTACAATATGGTTTTAAATTAATTTTATCTGTGCGGTTCTTTTATATAGTTATTCAAACTATGGAACCAGCAATTCAGTCATAAAAATTGATGAAAAGTCCCCAGCTCAAAGTGATTACATAACAAGAGAAAGGACTAGAGAGTGAGAAAAAGATCATATAACGCGGTTTTGCTTAATACTAATTCGTGAAAGGTCTTTCAGTTGTCAAAGAGACAGAAATGAGAGATATGATAATGATTGGATAGAAATCCCATGTCATGATAGCTCATCCACAACGTAATTGGGATTGGTTATTTTTCCATATATTGAATCTCCTTTGAAGATGGAGGCTTTGCGTGAGCTTGTTATAAACACTTCTAGGTGACAGAACGGTCACTTTTAGGAAATTATCATTGTAACTTACAAATTTTTGTGGGAAATAAATAACACTGTAGGAAAAGAGATTCAAAGCTCTCTATGTGGTAGAATGACCACTTTATATTATGTGTTCTCTAGTTAGCCTGTTATTTTAGCTCTTCCATTAATTTATAGAACAGAACTATTTTCAACAGTAATCCACAAAATTTTGATATGAGTTCTTATTGGTAATTTTTTCTTGTGGTGCTTAGAATCTTTAATATAGGTTTCCAGATATATGAGAAATTTGTATAATCATGCACCCAATGCCATCTAAGAAATTCAAAACAAGAGGATGACAGTAATCTTTTTGAATGTGAACCACGTAACCTCTTCTCTTCTAATGGAATAAATAAGATCCAAAATTGGGCCTTCACATTTCAACAGAATCTTTTAAACTAATTAGGCTTTGTTTTTCTAACTTCTTACAAATTTTTAGTATACAGATAAATAGAAGTTAGGTACAACAGCAGCAGGATTCAAATGGAATTTTATTTATAAAATTTTATGTGTGTTTTTTAAATTTATTTCATACTTGTTTACTACTAGTTAGTTTCTTTGTTGATTACAAATACCTTTTTATGCTGATGTCTATCTTTGCCATTGTTATTGGCAGTTTTGCATAAAAATTCTTTCTGCCAATCCTGATTCACATTGTTTCTTCAACAGATTCCCTGCGAATCAACTGTGGTGGCAAGGAAGTAAATATCAATAATAATATTTATGAAGGCGACAGAGAAAAAAATGGTGCTTCAATGTTTTATCCTGGTCGGAATTGGGCTCTCAGCAGCACTGGGAACTTCTTGGACAATGATATTGACTCTGATCCCTATACTGTGACCAACACATCTAAACTTTTCAATGTCTCTGTGCTCAATTCAGAACTGTACACAACAGCTCGTGTTTCTCCACTTTCTCTAACATACTATGGACTCTGTCTCATAAATGGAAACTACACTGTAAAGCTCCACTTTGCAGAGATTATATTTATAAATGATAGATCATTTTACAGTCGTGGGAAGCGTATATTTGATGTCTACATCCAGGTATCTATATTTACTCGATCTACACAATGTTAAAACTATTGATTCCCACTGAATTGGTATTAATGTAGATGGAATATATTATTATGTGCTTAAATTAAGGGGAAGTTGGTCCTGAAGGACTTCAATATAGAGAACGAAGCTGGTGGAACTGGTAAGCCCATTGTGAAGATATTCAATGCTACTGTCTTGCAACATACTTTGAAGATTCACTTTTATTGGGCCGGAAAGGGGACAACAGGCATACCCACAAGAGGAATTTACGGACCTCTAATATCTGCAATATCAGTAGATCCTAGTAAGTTATTAAAATGCCTGCATCTTTATGTTTGTGTTTCTCCATACCTAAATAACCCAAGCTTGATCAGAGTTTGGTGTTGTGATATAATATGAATCATGACTTCATGAATGTCTTTGCATCAATTTTATCAACCCTTATATTTTTTATGCTACAAAAGAAAAGATTAAAAACAAAGAGCCACTATTTCAATATATATCCAGTTCTCAAACTAGCTATAGATTGGGTAAAGAAAGCTTTTATGATAAACTCATGTTGCTTACTAAAAAGGAAAAATAAAATTAAACGCAATTCAGAGGGAAATGATGATTAAACTACTAATGGGAAAAAAGAATTGTTGAGTGCTAACAAAGCATATATATATTGAAAACCTTACTAGGAAGGAAAAGAAATGGTTTTCTCTTTCTTCTTACAAGGCTAGATCTTAAAACCAAATGATTTTCATTTTTCTTTTTTTTACACTTTAATTAACTTAGATAAATTGTTACTGTGAACAAATTACGCAGAAGGAAAACAAAGAAGAAAGGCTAAAGGGAAGCGAAATAAATCAAGAGA
Organism: Gleditsia sinensis; assembly: GCA_037074535.1. Classification (NCBI taxonomy): domain Eukaryota; kingdom Viridiplantae; phylum Streptophyta; class Magnoliopsida; order Fabales; family Fabaceae; genus Gleditsia; species Gleditsia sinensis. The sequence continues at coordinate 16,397,556 of CM073472.1, forward strand.
AATTACAAGATGAGTACAAAAATTTCTCCTAATATCTTTGTTCTAGCTTGTACACAGTCTCTATTTTGTTAGGTCTCTTGTTTTTCCAAGCTGCAAGATAAATGAGAAATTATGTATTCTGTCTTCCAGCATTATAACTTCAAGTCACTTAGGAGACCCTCACTGACTCATATCTTCTGTACATCTATGACTTGAATGATCATATTTGTTGATTACATTTTAGTAGGGACCTTACTCCCATATCGACTAGACTCAAACAAGTAATTAAGTAAAAGAAAACTTGATAAGATATATGCACATCAAACTATAAATTGATTCAATTGTAGCAGGAAAAGATGAGAGCCGGGGGGGGGGGGGGGAGGAATGAAAACTGCAAATCAAGATCTAGATCAACTTGGACAAAAGTATTAGCTTGTGTTTGAACTTTCTTGGAGTTAGATAACTCGTACTAAAAGAAATTAAAATATGTAGGGAAAAGAAGATTAGCTTCTATGTCTACATTTATCTTGCTAGTTTGTTCTTTTGATTCCCATGAAAGTTATATATACTTCACTTGTGCAGATTTTAAACCTCCATCAGGGGATGGAAAGAGAACTTTTGTTATAGTAGCAGTTGGCATAGTAGCTGCTATTGTTGTACTTGTTCTTATGGTCCTAGGTATCTTGAGGAGGAAGGGCTCCTTAGGAGGCAAAGACTCAGTGCATAAAGGTAAGAGATATATCACCACCAAAACGTAATTAATTGTATTCTCTTGCACTGGCATATTATAGAAACAATTTTCATCATTTTTTTCCCAACATAACACACTTCATTCTTGTCTGAAGTTGTATTTTCATAACCTTTATGTAAGGTTTGCTTTTATATATATGTTTGCATTTCACTGAACGTAAGGCTTGAGGGGAACATTTAAGAGCATACTTGAACTCCTTGATGCATAAAATCTTGATGGGACTGAAATAAAAAGGAATATGGTAGGATCTAATATAGATAAATTTTTAAGCTTCCTTTATTGACTTCCAAGATTGCACTTTTTTCCAGAGCTTAGAGGTATAGATCTGCAGACGGGATTATTCACATTAAGACAAATCAAAGCAGCAACCAAAAACTTTGATGCTACTAATAAGATTGGGGAAGGTGGCTTTGGTTCTGTTTACAAGGTATTTTAGCCTTCCTCCAGTCTATATTCCTGATCACCAATTCTTTCTTATAGTCAAGTTTTTATGTTACTTGATCTGAAATACAAGAACTACAGTAGGAAATATCTGTAACTCCAGATGACTTGAGATGAAAGCTTTTATTCCATGAATTCCAAATTTCTTCCATGCATTGTACATATTGGTTAGTATGTAGCACTTGGTGCATTAAAAAAACAGCAAAACTGTCCAAGTACATGTTAATTGAAATATAATGTTGTGTCAGACCTGTCCAAATTCTAAGAATATGTATTTTCATGTTTAAAATGTTAGTAAGCAAACATATATACATTGTTACTCATGCAGGGTCTACTATCAGATGGCACTGTAATTGCAGTAAAGCAGTTCTCCTCAAAATCTAAGCAAGGAAACCGTGAGTTTGTGAATGAGATGGGAATGATATCTGGACTTCGACATCCCAATCTTGTAAAGCTTTATGGATGTTGTGTGGAAGGGAACCAATTATTATTGATCTATGAGTATATGGAAAATAATTGTCTATGGCGAGCACTTTTTGGTTAGCTTAATACTCAACCACCTTACCATGCTTTCCCCTTGAATCAAACATATATATGGTCAACTGGTCGACTATCCTTATCCTAATTATAATATATACAGGAAAAGATCCAGCCTGCAGAGCAAAACTGGACTGGACAACTAGGAAGAATATTTGCCTTGGCATAGCTAGAGCTTTGGCTTATCTCCATGAAGAGTCCAGAATAAAAATCATACATAGGGATATAAAGACAAGTAACGTGTTGCTCGACAAGGATTTTAATGCTAAAGTGTCAGATTTTGGTTTGGCAAAACTTAATGAAGATGACAATACCCATATCAGCACTCGAGTTGCAGGGACCATGTAAGTTCATCACCTGTTACTACATATTTTTCATTTGCCGGTCAACATATTATTGCAATAATAATATATAGTCTGGAGTGAAGCTTCATGAGTCATGACTTGTTTATCAAAACAACTGAAAGAATAAGGTCAATATAACGTTTGAATATGTCCATTTCCAGTAGGCATTCATAATCTGCTTATATTATTTTATTTATCACAATTTCCTCCTCCATGCTTGTAATGGCATTGTGCTTTTCCTCAAATCCTATTCTAATACCTTCTCATTGCTGTCATTCTGCAGAGGTTATATGGCTCCTGAGTATGCCATGCATGGCTATTTGATTGACAAAGCAGATGTTTATAGTTTTGGAGTGGTTGTATTGGAAACCATTAGTGGAAAGAGCAACACAAATTACTGGCCCAACGAAGAATTTGAGTACCTTCTTGATTGGGTAAATTAGAATTGATTTTTAACTTCTTTCATATTCCTTCCTTAGAGATGTGTCATTTACTTTTCTGTCGTAAGATAACTATCTTATCCCTGGGAGTGAATGCCATACGTTGAAAACATCGCCAATCAAGTCTTCAAGTAATAACTGCCTTACATAGTTATATTACTGCTTGTAGTACAAAAGTTGAACTATTTTTCCTCTCCCATAATCTTCAGAGCACACTCTCACTTCAACTTGATGCATTTAGGATTTTACTTTCATAGTGTTCAGAAAAATCAAATCTAGTTTCATAAGGAGAGATGCCATCCCTTTACCGATTGAGCTAACCCCTTTTGCTCCAATACCATGAATTTTCGTTGTTTATTTCTATGCATTTTGTTTATTCAAGAGTACTCCTCACAAGTTACTGGATAATCAAACTTCTTATTTTCCTTACTATGCTTACGACATAATTACCGTTGTCATCATAAATTTAAATATGTTAACCTTTTAATCAGTATACCCCTAACTTGAAACTTGAGCTTCTTTCAGGCCTATGTTTTGCAAGAGAGAGGAAGTCTACTGGAGCTGGTTGATCCAAATTTGGGTTCAGAATATTCAACTGAGGAAACCATGGTCATGCTAAATGTGTCTCTCTTGTGCACCAATGCATCCCCCACACTTCGGCCAACAATGTCCCAAGTTGTGAGCATGCTTGAAGGTAGGACTGACGTGCAGGATATACTTTCTGATCCAGGATATTCTGCAAATAGTTCCAAATACAAGGCCATAAGAAATCACTTCTGGCAGGATCCAAGCCGAACACAAAGCATGTCGATACGTAGTCTGTATACTGATTCCTCTAGTTCACATATTGAGACAGAAGAAAGCTACCATCTTGTAACTGTTGACTCAGATAAATCAGACAAATGAAAGAAAGTCCCATTAAGTCATTTATATAGTAATCATGGTCTCTGAAATTTTCTGCACCCATTCAGTCCTTCCACAAAAAAGATGGAAGAATATTGACAATATAAATAAAAAAAGTTATGCAGAAGAAATGTCTAATTTTCCCATAACAATGCCATAAAACAACCTATGATTGTTCTCATGAATTCATCCGGTGGTTTGTTTGATTTTATTTTGTTTCAAGTATACAATTTCCATAATGTTTTAGTAAAAAAGTGATGTTTTTCTTGCTTCTTTCATGTGTGGACAGATTTTATAAATTTCCAAAGTGTTTTGATGATCAGAAGTTGGCTTGGTTTTGGTAAATTTGTGTCAACCTTCTAGCATATTAAACAGAGTAGTTTTTCTTTTTTCTTATCAGGAATGACCTCCGGTTTTGCTCAAAACTGAGTTTTCTATCTGTATAATTTTGAGAGTTCACCTCAGAATTGTCCAATGAGGGAATTTGAGAACAGGTGACACTAAAATTTATTTTTCTGGTATCTTTCAGTTTATTCAAGAACATCATTTTAACCACCATCTATGAAAAATAAAAAAATGGTAGAGTTAAGCTAATTATAAAGAATAATTAGAAATTTATAAGAGGGAAACAATCAACGTTTAATGGGTGTAACTAATTTCTTCTGATAGTTTTTCTCATCAATAAAAAGCATATTCATCATTAATTATATTTTAAATAGACATATAATTCAAGCTCATTTTTCTCAGAGTATCTCTCTAAACTATTTAGCACTATAAAACTAATATTTTTCTAATTTTGTTATGCTAAAGAAGACCTTTTAATAATGCCTGCTCCTAACATCTCGCAATATTTAGCACTGTATTTTGACTAATGAATATTAAAGAAAAAAAAACACCACTTTTGAATTTTATAAAGGTATCTTAGATTCTTTGAGACTAATGTCTTTTTTAAGTATTAATGGCATATTTGCTTTAACTGATTTTAGTTTTTATTTTTTATTAAAAATTAACAACAATTATAAAAATGCGATTAATTATTGTTTTTTGTTTTTATTTTTAAGAAATATTTTTTAAATTTTTAAAAATTTTAAAAGATTAAAAAAATGTTTTTAAAATTTTTAAGACTGTAAAAAATTGTAATGGTAGTATTTTTTAAATTATTTTAAATTATATATATATATATATATATATATATAATATTTTATTATTTATATAATTAGAAAGTGATAAAAATGAAAACATAATTATATAATAAAAAAATAATAAAAATATAAATATAAATCAAATGTATTTTTAAAAATATAAAAAATAAAAAATGAAAATTATTTTAAAAAATATTTTTACGAATTAAACGCATCCTAAAATTGTCTCTTTACACAAAATATGTCCGGATGAAATTGAACTTTTGACATTAGAGTTTAACTTAACATTTGCCCAAATTCTTGTGGATAATACATTATTCTTCCAATATGCGATGCTAATAAAATTTATATAGCATATGTTACTTTAGAATTAAGTTGTAAAGTATATAATTATGAAGAACCATGATCTCATGAAAGTGAACATCATTATGTCTATTAACAACAGCCAAAAATTTGAGATAATTAATCATTTCACTTTTTTCCCAAAATATTTACTGTGTTTAAATTGAAAATTGCTGCCTATTTTTGGGGTTCTCTGTTTTCTTTTTCTTTGTTGTATAATAGTGGTATCTTCGAGTGAATTTATGTGTCAACTAAAAATATAGGACTTATTTGATTTTATTTTTATTTTTTTGTTTTTAAAAATTATGTTTAAAAATTATTTTTAAAATAATAAAAAAATTTATTTAATAAACTGTTTTGAAAATATATTATTTTTTAATTTTTTATCTTCTGAAAATAAAAACTTTTTTTTATTTTTGTTTTTTTATTTTTGTTTTTTTATTTTAAAAATAATTTATTTTCAAAATTTATTTTCAAAATAATAACAGAAAATAATTACTCAATAAATTTTTTATTTTTTATTTTTAAAAATAAAAAACAAAGAGACCATATATTTTTCAAATAATTTTAAGGGTGCACTCTGCGTTTGTCTAAAGTATTTAAGAGAATAAATTCTTGGCCACTAAACCAACCCTTGGAGACATAACGCAAGTTTCAACGAACGAGAGCGTACAATAGTACTTTATAAATCACATATCAAAAGAGATTGCTCCAAATGAAAATTAAGCAACTTGTCTCAAATTAATTCTATTGTATTGTATTGATGTTGTCTCTTTCTATTTATTGAATATTTTATTAATTAATATCATATAAATAAATAAATAAATTTGTCTCTAGTAGTGGTATTAATAGCGCCGCGGGGAGGAGAAGCAGGAGCAGAAAAAGGAGTGTTGCCAGATGTCAACCGATCAAAGGATGCAGCTTTCGCCAACATCCTCCCTTGTCTTTTTTGTATTCATTTTTTTCCGAGTTTTTTTAAAAAAAGTTCTTTATTTTCTTTAAGAAACTTTTTCTTCTCTTTTCGAGAAGAGACTTTGAAACTTCAAGTTATGCATCTCTTAATTCATATATATAATTTTTTGTTCACCTTTTGGTAGAAGAAAATTAAAAATAATTAACCCTCAAAGTGAATTGAGAAGTATATTATCCCTCTATGAATGCTTTTCTGTTTTTTTTCATTTTTTGTTATATTAATTGTATCTCTATGATATTGAATTATAATATTTAGTAGACTAATATTTGAAATATAAGTTATAATACCTTTTATTTTTTTTCTCAAAAGCACAAAAATAATTTTTTGTTTGTTTATTTCACCAGTCTCTGTAGTGTTCATAAAGGCTTCAATAATGTACAAGATCGTACCTAATATTTCCTACTTTTTTATGTGTATAAATTCTTTGATTTTAATAATGTGTGGTATACACAAAGATTAGGCACCGGGAGTAGCATTTTGAAAATTATATATATGTATATATATATAAATACTTTTATGCATGCCTCTTCTAGTTGATCTATACCATACTACACTTTTGATTGATCTATACCGTACTTTATCCTCCTAAGGTGGTTCATAGTTGCTTTGTTTCAGTTTCTTCAAAAACATCATTTTAACCATCATAGATGAAAAATAAAGAATTGGTAGAGTTAAGTTAATGTATAAAAAGCAACTGGAAATTTATCAAAGGGAAACAATCAATTGTATTGTTTAATGGGTGTAACTCATTTCTTCTGATTGTTTTTCTCATATAAAAAGCATATTCATCATTAATTATATTTTAAATAGACATATAATTTAAGTACAAGTTGTTCTCCAATTATTTATTTTAGTAATATCAAGAAAAAAAAAGTAACGTGTCCTGACCTCGAGAAAGAAGTATGATGACACTTTTGAGTTCAAAAAAAGTATATCACATTGGAAGAGTGTGAGAGTAATATCTTTTCAAAATACTGAAATTGCATCTTTCTATAAAGTGTTTGAGTGAAATTAAATTTTTCACATTATATGTAAAGCTCATTTTAGTAGGGTTTAACTTATGCTATGTTTAATAAAAATAGTTTAAAATTTAGTTAAAAATTTAAAAATTATACGTTACTTAAAATAGAATATAACTTTTAAATTTTCAGTTAGTTTAAATTACTCAAATAAATTTGTATATCAAACACCTCTAATTTTATTAAACAAACTTATAAATTGATCAAATAAATTATAAATTTACTTATTTACTTATTTAACTTATCAAATACACTCTTTCTTAAAACTTAGCCATATGTCTACTACATCCTTTTCCTTAAAATGAGAATAAATAACTGTTAAAGACTAAATTGATGCTACCAATATTTTTGGAAGAACAAAATAGTACTTTATTATTATTTTATGTTTACTAATATGTTTATTGTTATGTTTATTGGGTTATCTTTTTGTAAATTGGGATTAATTTTACATCTTATTTAAGAGTGACACTAACAGATGATGCAAAGTTTGTACATTTATATTATTATACTTATCAAAATATTTTTATTAGTTTGTTTATTTGTATGTTTTTCAATTTATATATTAGGTTTAATTACATTTTTAATTATTTTTATTTTAAATAATACATCAATTTAATTTTTATATAATTTGTAATATAAATTTAGTATCTTTAGTTTTAATAAATGAATCAAAATAAATTATGTATTAAATTTACTATCTATTCTATCCTTAATTTGTCATACATATATTATATGTGTATTATTGAATAACATATATCATATTTAATCAATTAAAAAAAATATTAACAATAAATATAAATTATTCATGTGTATAAATTATTTAATTTTAATAATATGTGTATTATTATAATCTAAAAATCTAATATATTAGTGATGAACACGAGCCATGGGACTCACCATCATAAATTGCATTAGATTTCATAAACTAAAAATACTGGAATGTCCAGAAAGGCTTCAATATTGAACAACATATTAGTAAAGGAACTCTCGTTAGCATTAAAAAAATTAAATTTAAATATAATAAAAACTTGTTTTAAATTTATTCTGTTGCATTGTGTTGATGCTCTTGCTTTCACTTTATTGAATATTTTATAAATAAATATCATAAAATAAAATTTTGGTTTTATTTTTTTATTTTTTTATTTTTAAAAACTGTTTTTGAAAAATATGTTTCAAAATTGTTTTACAAAACAAAAGTAAAAAAAATTCATTTGATAAACTATTTTAAAAATATATTCTTACTCTTTTGTGTTCTAAAAACAAAAATAAAAAATAAAGGATCTGTTTGTTTCTAGTTTTTAAAAATTATTTTCTATTTTCATAATAAAAAAAATTCGTTTAGTAACTATTTTATGTAATTGTTTCAGAAACAAGTTTTTAAAATAAGTTGTTTTTAAAATAAAAAAATAAAAAAAAAAGGAAAAGTTAGGGCTTGTTTGGAAACTGTTTTCAAAACAGTTTTTTTGTTCTACGAAAACAAAAAAATCTGTTTGTGGTACTGTTTTTATAAATTGTTTTTAAAAACTGTTTTGTAAAAGTGTAACTCAAAAAATAGTTTTCAAGAAACATGGGCTTGTTTGATTCTGTTTTTGTTTTTTTTGTTTTTAAAACTGTTTTTGAAAACTATGTTTAAAAGTTGTTCTGTAGAACAAAAGTAAAAAAAAATCCGTTTGGTAAACTGTTTTGAAAACATGTTTTTTTACTTTTTTTCTTCTGAAAACAAAAACTGGAAATAAAAACAACTTTTCATTGTTTCTGTTTTTCTGTTTTAAAAACAACTTGTTTCCAAAATTTGTTTCCGAAACAACAACAAAAAATAGTTACCAAACGAATTTTTTTGTTCTGAAAACAACTAAGAACAGAAAACAGTTTTTAAAACAGGAAAACAAACAGACCCATCATTTTGTTGTTTTCCTTGTTTTTTTGTGTAAAACTGTTTTCAATTTTTTTAAAAAATAATGAGAACTATACAAAATTATAAATAATTTATCAAAATTAATCTCCAACCATCACGTAAATTACATCATTATGTTCTCAAACATTATTTTTAAAATTTATATCCAAACAAATTTTTTATTTTTTTATTCTTAAAAAACAGTTTTTAACATTGTTTTTAAAAAAACAAAAAAACAAAAACATTTGAAAATACTTCCAAACAAGCCCTTATTTTTGCTTTCAGAACACAAAAAAGCAAAAAAACTACATATTTTTAAAACAGTTTATTAAACGAATATTTTTTATTTGTGTTCTGCAGAACAATTTTTAAACATAATTTTCGGAAACAGTTTTTAAAAATAAAAACAATAAAACCAGAATCAAACAAGCTCAAAAACTTTTTTTTTTGTTTATTTTTTTTGTTTTAAAAATAACTTATTTTCAGAATTTGTTTCTAAAGTAATAATAGAAAATAATTTTCAAACGAAATTTTTTGTTCTGAAAATAATTGAAAACAGAAATTTTTTTTTAAAATAAGAAAACAAATAGGCCTTTCATCTTTGTCTTTTACTTCTTTTTTAATTTTTCTATGTTTTTGTGAAATTTGAATCTTTCCAAATATAGAATGTTTACAAAGCAAAATGCATTTCAAGTAATTAATATAAATAAATAAATCATACAGGTTTTGTTTGATTTTGTTTTTAAAAATTATTTCTGAAAATTATGTTTAAAAATTATTCTACAAAACAAGAGTAAAAAAAAATTATTTGATAAACTGTTTTAAAAACATGTTATTTTTTACTTTTTTGTGTTATGAAAACAAAAATAAGAAACAAAAATAACTTTCTCTTTTAAAAAAAAAAACAATTTGTTTCTAGAACTTATTTTCGAAACAATGACATAAAACAGTTTTCAAATGAGTTTTTTTTATTTTAAAAACAAAAAACAAAAAATTGCTATTAAACAAGAGAACAAAAAGACCCTATACTATTTTTTTTAATCCACAAATTCACTTTATATGCCCAATGTCTAATATTTAATTTTTTTTGGATTGATCAAAGATCATTTCAATTATCAACCAAACATAAAAGTTTGAAACTTTAAAAATTCCTAACTATTGAAATATTTTATAAATTGTAGATTGACATTTAATTAATTATTAAGCTCAGAACAGATTGACCTGTTATGATTTTATGTGGACTATAATAGTGGACTGCATAAGAGAGCTCATTTAAATAGAGGTCCAACCTACAACTTTTTAGCTATCAATTTTCTCCCTATCACAGGGCTAACTGAGTTAGAGAGATTATTGGAGAGATAATTAATTTCAAAGTGGTTATTGACTAGTTCTTTTGTGCATTGAAACATCGTACGTAATAAGTAGTTCTTAGTTAGACTATCTTCTCTTCTCTCTACTCCTCTCTGTAAAATTTAAGGGGGTCTAATAGGTTATGAATATATCTACTCTTGAGGTGATTGGGATAATTAGTAGAGTCTATAATATCTCTAGAGCAATGGATTCCTCATGTACACTCATTAGACTATTCTTTAATTATTTTAACTAATTACTGTGATACTTTTAGCACGTGGTATAAGAGCAGAGGTTATAGTATCTCATTTTAATGTATTTTATTGAGTCAATTCATAAAAAGAAAATTTAATCTTCAAATCTCAGTGTTAATTGATCAATCTTACACATTCTAGTTCATTCCTGAATACACATGAGTGTTGATTGCTTTATCACATCATGCAAATACTGGATCATAACCATAAATTTTTTGAATTTCTTTAATGTTTACAATCAGCTTTATTTTGATCTATTATTATATATTAGTTTTTGCTTCCTGTTAGATATGGTTCACAAAACATATATGCATATCCTAATCTATTTTTTCATTGAGCCAATTGTGGATTCCTCGGTTTTCATAGCAAAAAGTTTTAGGATTTAGGCCTTAATGTTTCAAGGGTTGATTGCATCAATCAATGTGAGAAATAAGTTTATGGTGATTTTCTTACCACAACGATGTCTGTCTTGTTGGGAACCGCCATCTGGATCACTGGAACTCGTCCCTAGAATTTCTATACTTCACGAGGTTTGGATACTTGTCCAATCAGGTCATGAAGGCCATTGGATCAGGTTCTAGGGATTCGATCGGGTGAAGGAGACGAAGCACTGATGATTTAGGCCTAGAGTCTGGGCTTTAACCAAAAATTTTTTGGGCTATAAGTAAAACAAATAATTTCACTTTAAGGCAGATAATGGGCCTGTGATTATAGGCTCAGTCCAATTAAAAAAAAAGTTTCTATAATTATTTTTTAGTTCCTAGAATTATGATTTTTCCCCTAGACACTTGTTAAAATTTTATTTATTCTCCTAAACTTTTCCTTATTCCTAATAAACTCTAGAGATTCATTAAATTTTTTTAGTTTGTCTTAGAGGTCATGAAAATCTTATAATTTATCACACTTATGATCAATATTGCATTAATGATGGACAAATCTCATAGGTGTAACATTGTTAATATAATTATGAGGGTTTGGACTTTTAACGATAGGCATATATAGCATTTATAATGTATTGAATATTTGTAGTACCTCATACATATGTAAATATTGAATGCATATTTGTATGGAATTTTGTGTGAGCCAAATCTTAATGGTATAAGAGTCTTCTCTGTGTGCCATTGTAGTTGCATAGCTGAATTTTTTTGTTTTGAGAATTTTGTATTATAATTAAGTTGGACACGCATAATTACTATTTTCCATTTTGTTGTTGATATCATTTTTTCCTTTTATGTAACTATCCTTTGTGAAGACTCTCAATGGGACTAACTACGATGATTGGAAAGAGTCTCTAAATATGTACCTTATTATTTCTGAGAAAGATTTAACTTTGAGAGAACCTAAACCAGGGGATCTCACCTCGTAATCCAGTGCTATTAACAAGGCCTACTATAAGTAATGGTTTGATTCCAACCGTATCTATTTAGGAAAGCTTTGATCTTTATGCATGTAGGAAAGCTCTAACTAGGATGACTATTGTTGATGAATTACTCTTCAAATTTGTTGAAGGTGAAGGATTTCGGTATTTCACGAGCATTTTTCAGCTATTATTTTCTATTCCATCTCGTGTTACAGTGGCTAGAGATTACTACAAGATTTTTTAGATCAGAAAAGAAAATTGAAAAATATGTTATCCTTGAATTCTCAAAGTGTTTGTTTAACTACTGATTGCTGGACTTCTGTGCAAAATTTGAGTTATCTTTGTCTTATTATGCATTTTATTGATGCTGAATGGAAGTTGCATAAGAGAATTTTGAACTTTTATTAAATTGGTAGTCATAAAGGAGAAGTAATTGGTCAAACTGTAGAAAAATGTCTTACTGATTGGGCAATTAAACGAGTTTTCACTATAATAGTTGATAATGCTAGCTCAAATAATGTTGCCATAGCAAACTTACGGAAGCAAATAAATGAGTGGAATGCAAGTATGATGAAGGGGGAATACATGCATGTTAGATGTTGTGCTCATATTTTAAATCTTGTTGTTACTTATAGCTTGAAAAAAATGCATGATTCAATAAGTAAAATTAGGGATGTTTGCAAATATGTGCGTGCTTCTTCCACCCGAATGCAAAAATTTTAAAATGGTATAGAGCTTGCTAAGATAAAAGATAAAAGTATGGTTCAATTGGATGTTCCAACAAGGTGGAGCTCCATATATCTTATGCTTGAAAGTGCCTTGAAGTTTCAAAGGGCATTTCGTAGGTTGGAAGAGCGGGATGCTCAATTTCTTTTGGATTCTCCACTTGGTCCCCTAAACACAAAGGATTGGCTTAATGCAAGACATTTTGTAAAGTTTTTGAAGATTTTTTTTATGCAACTAAAAATGATTCAAGCTCTTTGCATGTGACTTCATCTCAATATTTTCATAAATATTGTCTTATTATGAAGACTTTGAAGTGTTGGTCTAAGAGTGATGATGATGCACTATTAAAGAATATGACTATTAGAATGAAAGTTAAATATGATAAATATTGTGGGAGTTTTAAAAACATGAACATGTTTATTTTCGTAGCCATAATTCTTGATCCAAGATACAAGTTGAAATTTGTTAAATAAAGCCTTTCAAAACTTTTTAATTAGGACTTGGCTAGTTTTATGGTTGAAAAGTAAAGGAAGTACTCAATGGTATGCATGATAAATATAAATCTTGTTATGGTGTTAAAAAATCAGAAGATGTTGGTCAATCTTCCCATTCTAGTAGAGAGGTAGAAATTTTAGTGGATGTAAAAGACTCTTTTGTTATGGAATTTGACATGGATATGAGTAAAGATGATACTGTAGATCACAGAGTTGGAAACATATTTAATGGATCCCCGAGAAAAGATGTCACCAAAGTTTGATATTCTTAGTTGGTAGAAGGTAAATTCCACTAGATTTTTCATTCTTGCTCAAATTGCTAGGGATGTATTGGCAATATCAATGTCAACAGTTGCTTCTAAATCAATTTTTAGTAAAGAGGGTCGAGTTCTTGATTGCTCAAATTGCTAGGGATGTATTGGCAATACCAATGTCAACAGTTGCTTCTAAATCAATTTTTAGTAAAGAGGGTCGAGTTCTTGATCAATATAGGAGTTCTTTATCTCTAAAAATAGTATAGGCTCTTATTTGTGCACAAAATTGGTTTCTGTCGACCCCTTTATCTCTTGACAAGGAAAAGCAAGCAGATGACATTGATAAGGCTGAGATAGATAATGTTATTTTTGTTTCAACTAGCATTTTTTAATAAATTGTTTGTTCTTAAAAGTGTTTATAATAAATTTTTTTCTGTCTTGACTTAATATGTATATTCAATTATTAGATGAAGCTGGTCTGTTGGTTGAATCAAGATCCGATTTAGATTTGTAAACGAACATGTTCTAAGCGGTATGAGCATTATATTTAATCAAATAAATTATTTATGTATTTTTACCCAGTACATCTTAAATTGTACTAATTATATTTTAATTATTGTTATATTTTAACAGGTTGTGCACTTGGTTATGGGAATCTTAGTCTCAGAGAAACATGGAATTATTATGTTTTATGGACTTTCTAATGATAGCATAACACTATGGAATTATTATGTTTTATGGACTTCTGTTGGTAGCATTATGGAATCATTATATTTTGTGGACTTCTGTTGGTAGCACTGTTGGTAGCATTATGGAATCATTATGATTTATGAACTTCTGTTGGTAACATTATGGAAATATTACTATATGGAATAGAATTATTATTTTCTTCTTCTATGTTACATAATTAGAGTGGTGACTAAAGCCTGTGTTTTGTATTCTTTGACATTTTAAAGTTCACTTTGTAATTACACAATTTGTGTGGGCAGTCTTAGTCTGAAAGGAGAATGATTATATTACCTTAATTGATCAAAGGGCTAGAATTCCTTTTTTCAGAACTTTTTACGAAAGTTCAAATTAATTAAGCACAATCTTATGCAACTAGCACATTCTCTACCAATTCACCTGGTCTATGGTCATATACCAACTTAATTGAAAACTAATACAGTAAAACCGTCACTATGATGCGTATAATGCAATGAAATATCTGGACCACTATTTTAAATTGATAAAAAGTGCAGTCCAATATGAGTTTTAATGCTTGGATTCTTTTATTAATCACAAATCCTTGTTTTTACAAAAGTAGGAAATTAAAAGTTGGTCTTACTGAAATGGGCCAAAAAAAATCGAAATAGGCCCAAAAAAATCCAAATGGGCCAAAGAAAAGAAAGAAATGGATCTAAAAACTGAACTAAACCAAACCGCTTTTAAACGATTCGGTTTGGTTTAGTTTTACAGACATAAACTGAACCGATTTGGTCCATTTTTACTGAATTCTACTTGATCGATTCGGTTTTGTTGAGCCTTAAAAATTGAACCGAATCGACCCTTGTACACCCTTAGTATTTTCAGGGTATAAAGAATCATATGTTGACTTATAGAAGATCAGATTTTCTTTAGGTTGTTGGCTATTTAGATTTTGATTTTAGAAGATCAAATCATCTTGATGTTGTTAGCTATTCAGATGCTGATTACAGTTATTTTCTACATGATCGTAAGTTTATGTTTGGGTACATCTTCATGATGTCTGGAGGAGTTGTTTCATAGAAGAGTGTAAAATAGACACTTATAGCTATCTCATCTATGGAAACAGAGTATATCGCTTATTTTGAGATCACACGTCAGCCTGTATGGTTGAGAAAGTTGATATCTGGCATCCGCTTAGTTGATTCAATATCGCGTCCTCTAACCATCTATTATGATAACAAGTCTGCAGTGTACTATACTAATAACAACATAAATTCAAGCCGTACAAAATATTTTGACATCAAACTCATGTTTGTGAAAGAGAAAATTGTAGAATTTCAAACTCGTGTAATTCACTTTTCTAGTACGTAGATGCTTGCAAATCTGTTGACCAAGAGCCTGCTCATAGAAGTTTTTCAAAATCATGTAACTTGTATGGGTATTGTAAATTCCTTTGATGTCTTGGTTTAGTGGGAGTCTGAGAAATGTTTGATATCATGTCATTTTTTACTTTATATTTTCTGTAAGTTTTGTTAAGTTCAGTTTGATGCATTTTATATCATCTGTATCCTTATAGAATTCAATAATTTTTTTAAAAAAATATGTTTATATATATATATATATATATATATCACTTGTTTCCCTATGGGAACAAGTGATTTTGTATTGTTTGTTTATTGGACTGAGTTTGAAATAAAATAATACATTCTGTTCTATTTAGATTATGAAACATTATATTTATGTCTTATATCACTTGCTTCTCTATAGGATTCAATGATTTTGTGAAGTTTCATTTGCTGAATTGTGTTAATGGCCTAATAATGTTTACTAAATAATTAATTAATGCAATCATAGTGGGAGATTGTTGGAATATTTTTATAAATTGTGAATTGGTATTTAATTAATTATTAGGCTCAGAACAAATTGGCCCGTTACGATCTTGTGTGGATTGTGATAGGTGGATTGCACAGAAGAGCCCATTTGGGCAGAGGCCTAATCGACAACTTTTTAGCTGTCAGTTTTCTTCCCATCACAAGACTGATTGAGTTAGAGAGCTTATTAGAAAGATAATTAATTAATTATTTAATGATTAATTTCAAGGTGGTTACTAACTAATTCTTCTGTACGTTGAAACATCGTATGTAATAAGTAGTTCTTAGATAGACCATCTTGACTTCTTCCCTTTTATCTACTCCTCTTTGTACTCTCTGTAAAAGTTAAGGGGCCTAGTAGGTTATGAATCTGTTTACTCTCGAGGTGATCAAAATTATTAATAGAGTCTATAACTTCTATAGAGCAATGGATTCCTCAATTACGTTCATTAGACTACTCTTTAATTATTTTGATTAATTCCTATGATACTTTCAGCATTAGCAACACATAAAGAGAATAAAAAAAATATAGATCAAGTTTGTACTTATGAAAATTAGATAAAAACTATAAATTAAGAGATAACACACTTTATAATTATTGCTAACCAACAATATAGGAAAATTACAATAAATTTCATCAAAATATAAATGGCTAAATATCGTAGAGGAAGAAAAATAAGTTATTCAAAGAAAGGTAACATACCTTAGAAGATTAAGACTTCTAAACATGGTTTTTTTTTTAATTTGAAATAGTGTAGATCTTAAATATAGGTTGTAAATCTTTAAAAATATTTATTAGCATCAAATTTTCTCTAATAAAAAGAGAAAAACTTTCTCAAATCAAAGAAAAAATTATTTAAGTAACTCAACTCCAAGAAGAAAATTTGTTTTTGGTGGTGAGTTGCTATTGGCAGCAACCTGCCATGTTTGGCTATGTGGCACTCTCCTCATTAGAGAAAAAAAGAGAGCTTTGTAAGGGTTTACTTTCTGATTATGTCTAATATATAATAAATGAACATTTAGAGCTAAAGTCCCTTGTTCTGGCTTAGTCAACCCCATTGAATAATGTTTGAAAATTGGGTACGCTTATGATTTTGCCACGATTTATAATAGCATATTCCTTCTCTTCTCGGTGGCAAATCACAATAGTGTGCAAGGACTCGAGGGTGCCATGACAATCCTTTCCTCTCTTTTTTTTTTAGAAATTTTTTTCTCTCTTTGAGAGTTTTCTACTTTTTAAAAAAAACCTATTTTTTTTGAAAGATTACGAAACATTAAGGTTTTGCATATCTATTGCCTAAATTTATAGCACTATATTTAGATATACAATTTTAGGCTCAAATATGTATAAAAGAATATCAGATTTACAATACTATAGTTGCTACTGAATAGAAAAAATTTAAAAAGAATTAATCTTTAGAGAAGATTAGGATATATGTTGCCTCTTCAAATATACGTTTTTTTTAATATTGCATTGGTTTTATATATATAATATTAAGATGTAATATTTAGTATATTAAAATTTAAAAATTGTATTGTCTATTTATTTTCTAGTTATAGAACTTACTTTATTAATATCTTCAGAAAATTGTAGAATTTATTTATCTTACCTTAATTTATTTTTTATTTTAGTGCCAAAAATAAAAGTAGTGGCATTAATAGCGTATAGTGAGAACAAAATTAGTCTACATGAGTACTCTTGACATTTCTTTAAACAAATTTAAATGAAAATTAAAATGATATATTTTTAAAAAGTTAAAAATGAAATTATGCCAAATAACTTTAAAAGAGTAAACTGATCCTACCCATATCTTGCAAATATCAAAATAGTATTTTATTATTATTTTTATGTTTACTAATATGTTTATTTTTATGTTGGTTACTTTGTTTATTGGGCTAACTTTCTATAATTGAGATTAATTCTATATCTTATTCAGATAATGTTCCACCTAACACAGTTTGTGCATTTATCTTATTATATTTATCAAAATAATTTTATTAATTTGTTTATATATTGTTAGTAAAAACTTATTTATCAAAACAAAAGTATAAAATAATTTATTTAATAAACCATTTTAAAAATATATTATTCTTTGCATTTTGGGTGTTTTGAGAACAAAAGAAAACTCCTTTTTATTTTTGTTTTTTTATTTTGAAAATAAGTGTTTTCGAAGTTTATTTCTAAAATGAAAATATAAAATAAATTCTTAAACAAGTTTTTTAATTCTAAAAAAGATTTAAAACAAAAAATATTTTTAAAAACAATTACAAAACAAGTCCTAATTTAAAATATAAATTTAGTTTTTCTAATTTTAATAGATGAGTCAAAATAGTTATACTATTAAATTTATTATATATTTTGTCGTTAATCTGTCACATACATTGTATCGTGAAATGACATGTTATAATCACTTACGTCCCGTTTGTTACATGGAATTCAACTGATGGATGATGGAATGAGAATCCAGATTCTCATTCCATCAAGTCACCGTGTTTGATAGATAGATTCATTTGTCCCACGGAATAGGCTGTAATCAGGGGAAGTAATGCCCATTACGTCTCAAAAGCCAAGGAAAGCGAGGGAAAGGCGTGTAATATCATATGAAAAACTAAAAATACCCCCATTTTTTACTTTTTCCTGCTTACTTTTGTCTTCTTTTTCTTCAAGCCCTGCAAACATTTCTAGCTTTTTTCTTCAGGCGTGAATACTTTTTCTATTTGGGTTTGATCACTTTCACCCCTTCTTCCATTTTCTCGAAGCTCCTCAATCTGCATCCCGAACTCTTGGCATCTTTGCTTCGTCTCTCTCAGTTTCGGCTCTCTGCTTCTCTCTCAGTTTGGGCTCTCTACTTCTCTCTTGACCTCTGTTCCTCCACTCCCTCTCTCGGCCTCTTGCTCAGCGCATCTGGGATCTGGTTTTTGCTCTGCGCACATGTTAGTATTTCTGAGCTTCCAAACTTCTTGGTTGTTGGCTATTTTCAGCATTTGGTCTCTGAATCGTTGTTTTTCTTGATGTTCCATGCTTCGTTTGTTGCATTTTTTTTTCTTCTGTGATTCCTGGATGTGAATTTGTCTACGTTTTTCTTTGAACTGCGTTCCTTGATGTTCAATTTCTCTGGGTTGTCCTCTGCATTTCTTGGTCTTAAATGTTTATGTGTTTTTCTATGCATTATGTTCTGCATAAAGCATAATTGGAAATTAGCATCTGGAAATGCTCTCTGCAACGTGTGGTGATGCCTTTGTTGGCTTGGTTTTTAGATTTCAACGCATTTCCTCCTCTGACTATTCAAAAAGACTTCAGCCTCTGAAGTGTAAAATAAATTTCTGCGTTATTTCTCCTTCTCGTGAGAAATCTCTGTCTACACTAAAACATATTTTGAACTTTTTTTAAAAAAAATTTGACGTTTCCTTTCGAAAATGGGTTATGGAATCCGTGAACACATCTGTCTCTTTTAAATGGTTTTCTTGTCTAATGCTGGTGACTGGCTCCTTTTTTTTATTGTGTTTTGATGTGAGTTTGTTTGCCCTCATATTAGTGCTGAGAAGCGTCTGCAATAAAATTACTGTATATATTCAAAAAAATAAGTACTTCTTATGCCATGATGTCATCATTTGTTGTATTCATAGTGGTTTGTGTTGCTTATTAACACGTCAAACCATGTTTGCAATACTAGATTATACAACTGATATATGATTTTTGCTACTGATATTACAACATTTAGCCTGATAATCTGCCCCATAAGTATTTTTCTTTCTTGTGCGTTACACTTGAATAAGGAAATAGGAAACACATAGTTTCCCATTCCCTTATTCAAGTATACCATTGTGCTACTAATAAGTTATTAGAGTTTCATTTAATTGGAAAACTTTGATAATTGATGGCTTTTTTGAAGCAGAGAAATTATGACTTAAAAGTACAAAATTTACTTTGAAGCTTACACGATTGATATTTAGCTCTGAGATGTGTGCTTTAATTTTGTTTTGAAATTGCCATTAAGTATTTTAATAATTGTTTGTTGATTCTATATTCACCTATTTGTGCTGGATTTTCTGATTTGTTTGATTGGGTTTGATCTGTGCATTATGTTCTGCATTTTGCATTTCTTGGTTTGATTGGGTTTGATCTTTGCATTATATTCTGCATAAAGCATAATTGGAAATTAGCATATGGAAATGCTCTCCGCAGTGTGTGGTGATGCCTTTGTTGGCCTGGTTCTATAATTCTCTAAAAATGAGTGGGGAAAGGAGATAGAAAATAAATATCATTGACTGGAAATGTAACCGCTGCTAAGGGAAAAAAGAAAAGAAAAAAATAAGGAAAGAAATAAGCTCAATTGTTGTCTTTAATGATGTTGATGTTGTGGGTAATTGAGTTCTTGTGTATACATGCGTCACATAATTTTCTATCCTACTTTTTTTCGTCTTTTTTAAATTTTCCATTATCTCTGTCTTGAATCACTATTACAACTCTAAACTCTGAAGTTGATGAGAACCACATATTATATATATCTCCATTTTAGTTATTTTTTCCCAAGCCACGACATTTATTTTTTATTTTTGTGGGTATATCCAAACCACAGTCATTTTAGTTGCATCTAATTTGTGAATAGTAAGGGCCACTAGTATCATGGATTGCAACCAAGTCTTCTCTAGAAGCTTATCTCTTGCATCCAATTCCAACACCTCTCCCCATCACACACTGCAACTTTCGAAATTATTTAAGAAAACAAATCAAAATAGATGGATAGAGGAGAACATGGAAATTGAAATTTGTAAGGACAAAATTTAATTGAGTGATATATTAAAATCGCAAATTCTATTTTATTATTTTACACAAGAATGAATAGACTTATACCTCTAAACAGTTATTCTCTTTTACTTTATTGATACTTTCAAGTTTCTATTTTGTGTTGATTTCAACTTGTGAGCTTTTATTTAATAAATGTTGTCTCAATTAATAAAATTGAATTATGTTGAAGTAAAAATTTTATTTATTTATTTTTAAGTATCCATTAATACATGCTAACATGTGATGAGAGTGAAATGTTTATTGAATTAAGGTGCATATGAAAATGAAAATGGTGGTTTGAATAGGGGTTCTTGGGGAGATCATTGATTTACTTGAATTGATAGTGGAGTTTTCAATCTTGTGGCACTTTTTTTATTAGGTTGATTGAGCATCTATGTATCATGCATGCTTTGTTATTATTTTTTATTGAAACTTCTGTCTTAATGTAAATTGACACATTTTGCAATTATTAACTAATTTAACTATTACATTTGTTCTAACATTACGGTTGATAAAAAAACTAATATTTATATATTATCTGATATGTAAAATTTTTATTAATTGATTTTGGTACAGATATAGATCCTGTGAGAAGACAGATTCTGCTTCTTGTATTTATGTTTTGGTTGAATGTAGTGAATGTCTATCAGAAATATTATTTTGCAATGTCTCGTAGGCGACAAATAACTAGTAATAAGTCATTCACTTTAAACTTCCATGCCAAAAGAGCACATCTTAGGTATTTGGTATATAGTAGTGATAGTAATTGTTTTAATCAACTTAAGATGTACAGAGTAACATTTGATCAGCTATGTTCTATGTTAGATTCTATAGGGGGTTTAAAACCTACTAAACATATGTTAGTCGATGAACAAGTAGCGATATTTCTACACATTCTTGCTCATCACGTCAAGAATAGGGTAATCCAATTTCAATTTGGTCGATCGGGAGAAACGATTAGTAGATATTTTAAATTAGTGTTTAACGCTATGATGCGTGTGCAAGGGGAGTTATTCAAAACACCTGAACCGGTTCCTGATGATTCAATGGATGATAAATGGAAATGGTTCAAGGTAAATAATTATATTGACTAATTTATTGGACCATAACCTACATACTATTAAATAATATTAACTATACTTTTTGGTTGTCTAGAATTGTCTCGGTGCTCTAGATGGAACACACATAAGGATAAGAGTGTCACTAAAAGATAAAGCTAGATATTGTAATAGAAAAGGATATATAACAACTAATGTATTAAGAGTGTGCTCTCGAGAAGGACAATTTATATATGTATTGTCAGGATGGGAAGAGTTGTCAGCTGATGGCAGGGTATTACATGATGCAATTAGTAGAAAGAATGAGCTGAAAGTACCACAAGGTGAGATAATATGTTCTGCTTTTAAATTCGATCATATGTTCATGTAAATATATATTTATATAACACTTTTTGTACAAACATTTGGCTTACTAATATCAATATGTATATTATAGGTTGTTACTATTTGGTTGATGCTGGGTATACCAATTGTGAGGGTCTTTTAGCACCCTATAGAGGACAAAGATACCACTTGAATGAGTGGAGAGATGGTCACCAACCTACAACCTCACGTGAGTGCTTCAATATGAGACATTCATCTGCACGTATTGTAATTGAGAGGTGTTTTGGACTGTTGAAGTTAAGGTGGACAATTCTTAGAAGTCCTTCCTGATATCCTGTTAGGACACATAATTGTGTCATAATTGCTTGTTGCCTACTTCATAATTTTATTAGGCAAGAGAATACACCGGACCCATTAAAAGATCAATTGGATGACACTCAACCTGACACACAAAATTTAGAAACATTCCAATATTAACAATGGAGACAACAGATGCTTGGAGCAATTGACGAGATAATTTGGCTAATCAAATGTTCAATGAGTTTAGGGAGAATAGATGAATGATGTTGTATATTTTTATGTGTATTCTGACATTGTTATGTGTATTTTGACATTTGAATGGAAATTTATGTGCTACATTTTTATTAATTTTTACATTACTGCAATGTGATTGTATTTTAACACTAAATTTAATATTGATTCTATGGTTTGTTTTTCTTTAACATTGGAGTATAACTATGGATGACATTTATTTTAATATTTACACTTTTATATATGATGGATGTTTTGCAAGCATATTTGTGACACTAGTTAAACTTTTGTTTTAGCAATAGCCTTGTACAATGTCACAATATTCAGACGGCAGTTCTCAAAGTGAAAAACATGTATGGACAGTGGATGAGGATAAGTTACTCGTCCAATGTCTTGTTCAGTTGAAAGTTGATCAGAAGTATATGGCTGATAATAGGTTTAAACCTGGGTATTTACAAGCCTTGGAAAGTATGTTACAGGAGAGGTGTCCTGGCTGGAGTCTTAAAGAGATACCTCATATACAATCAAGGTTAAAAACACTGAAAACCAGCTGGAGTATCGTATTTGATATGGTATATGGCACAAATACCAGTGAATTTAGATATGATAACGATACCCATTGTGTTACAGCAGATAAAGCAGTATGGAATACATATATCCAGGTAAATGATGTTATTAAAGTTATGCTATATCATATTTTACATATTTGTATTTTATTCTTATATGTTTATATTTTAATATTTAAAAACTGTTGACTGTTTCGATTTATGTTTTTTTGTTTTCTTCAGACACTCAAGAAGGCTGCACCTTTTAGAAACAAGCATTTCCATCACTTTGAGGATCTATGCATCGTTTGGGGAAAGGATTGTGCAACTGGTAAGGATGCCCAATCTGCATGTGACGTCATTGAGGAGATGGCCGTTGAAAATGAGGATGCCGAACTTGAAGACTTGGAAGATACGAATATGTTCCAGGATCCTTTAGCAGAGATGGCATGTTCTGAAGCCCCTAGCAACCCTGCAAATAAGTTCAGGCACAAGGAAGAGGCGCAGACGACATGAGGACCCTTTTATTCAAGCATTTCAATTAGCAACAAACAAATTTGTTAGAAGCGTGGAGAAGGTGTCTATTGATGCTGAGATGAATGCAAGAAGAGAGCGTCTCTATTCGGAGTTGGAAAAAGTTGGGGACTTGACGAGACAAGAGCGTCGTATGGCTCATATTACTATATCACAAAATGATCGCTTACTGGTTGGATTTCCATCCATACCAGACGAGGAGAAAGCAGAGTGGATCCGCGACATAATCCGCTGATGATATTTGTTATATGTGATTGTTAATTATGTTATCTTTGTGCTTAATTATTTCTGCTGTTTACTAGTTGTTCAACTTTTGTGTTTGGCTATTTTGGTGTTGTTTATGGATGATGGGACAAATTGTTTTTAAATTATGTTAATTTCTCGTGCTAAAATAGACGTGGTAAGTTATATTATATTAAATCAACAAATTGTCTACCATATCTATTTTTTTATATGAATAATATTTATTTACAATTCATACAAAAGGATTTAAAAATTATAATAATTTTTTTGTGTTATCATGTATAATAAAAATTTATTTATTTTTAAAAAATCAAAACATTTTTCATTAAATAGGTAACATAAGTATTTTTTAAAAAAAGTAATAAATAAATCATAAAAAACTTGTAGAGAATTTTTTGTGATTCGTTGAAGTGTTGTCTGTAAAGAGATTCACAAATAATAAATAATTAAAAATGTAATTCTCAAAGTATTTAAAAATTAAGAGGAAGAATAAAAAAACACAGTTTCGTATTATTTTCTTTGCAAATTATTTATTATTGATAAATAAAATAAACAATAATATTTAAACTATTTCTCAATTTTATTAATATTTTTAATAAAAATAAAATATTATTAATTATTTTTATATTTATATCATTTTAAATAATTTTTTAAAGCCAAATAATATTATTTTACTATTTTTTATGTTTCAAGGGAATTTTTATTTTTTTGTCAGATTTCCATTTCATTCTTACGTTATTTAAAGTATATTAAACGTAAGAAAGCAATACAGATTCTATTTCTTTCCATAGCGTACCAAACGTAATTTTTCTTTACAGTATTCTATTCCATTCTTAATTTTCTTTTCTATTTTTTTCTTTGCCACCAACCAAACAGTACCTTAAGAAAATATATTAATAGCAAATTTAATTTTATATATATATATATATATATATATATATATATATATATATATATATATATATATATATATATATATATATATATATATATATATTTGTGTGTGTGTAAAATGTTTGATTATAATAATACACGCAGTTTGATTATAATAATACATGCAGTATTAAAATTAAACACATTAGTGATAGAGATGTTATAAATTGCATTATATTTCATAAACTAAAAATATGTTTAATTCATGAAAACATTTTTTTTTATTTTTTTAAAAAAATTATTTTTTATTTTCATATTTTTTAAAATACGTTTAATTTTTATTTTTACTATTTTTTAACTATATAATTGTGTTTTCATTTTATTTTAATTTTTATTATTTTTTAATAATATAAACAGTAAAATATTATATATAGTTTAAAATAATTCTAAAAATTCTACAATAATAATGAGCTATAATATTAAAAATTATGAAAATATTTTTTTAGCATTTTGAAAATTTATAAAATATTTTTTAAAAATAAAAAATAAAAACAAACAAAGTAAATAAAGCCTAAAATGTCCAAGACAGCTTCAATAGTGTTCAAAAAGTCAAATATATTATTCACCTACAAAAAAAAATTTAAAAAAAGAGTTTATTCACCAAGATAATATTTTTAATCTTTTGTTTTATATTTTGTTTTATCAATTGTGTTCAAATTATATACGTAGTAATTTCGAGTACATTTGATTTATAAAAATATTTTTAATTTTTATTTATACGTTTTTGTTTTTATTTTATAAAATTATAAATTTGTTTATATTTATTGACATAAATGATTATAAATATTACTTGATTTTTGAATTTAATATTTTATAATTATGATATTATTTATATTTTATTTAATAATTATAATATATTCACTTTTAAAATAACAAAAATATCCCCAATTATTCTTTGAAAATGTTTTTTGACACTCTTCCTATTTTCACTTTTAAAAGTTGCATTTTCTGTTTTAAAAAATATATATAAATAGACAAACCAAACAAATTTTAATTTTTTTTATTTCAACACGTGTTAAACACATTCATACATATATGGTCAGTATAGTATAATGTCAGTGTACATGTCTAGTACAGCCTCACACTAGAAGATAGACAATAAGACATCTCTTCATGCTTAATAGCTCAGACATTATCAACCAAGAAGGGGATGTTGCGTAATTGTGATTTTTGCACGCTAAGCTATAATCATATTATTACAACTAAAATTAAGATGCAACATCACTTTCTGTCCCTCCCATTCTACAGCCCCTCATTGCACCTTTTCAACGCATTTTATTTCTTAGTATCATCATCCTCTCTCCCTCCCTTCTCTGTTTCTGCGGTTCTGCTTCTTTTACTGGCTTTTCATTCATTTTGACTCATTATGTTTCTTTCACTTTAGCAATCAATAAACGATATCTTGTAAGATAGTCGATTCTACATTTTGTCAATATTAGCAACCCCAATGAAGAATTACCCTTCTACTTGCAGATAAGGAAAAAATAACTATCAGAAAGAACTTTAATCATGAAACATAGCTCACTTACTTTGAACTGAGAACAAGCTATTTAAATCTTAAAATTTTGTTCAATTAGGGAAAAAAAAACATGAGCGAAAATTTTAAGGAAAAATTAACTAAATCAATTCCAATTTGGGTGGAAAGGATTGATATTCTGTTCATCCCACCAATTCCAACAAATTGTGGCCTTTTTTATTTTTGTTGAGAAGCAAAAGTCATGAAACTAACTGTTCGAATCTTAGAACAATTATTAATTTTAAAATTCATAAAAATTTAATCTCATAACAATACATGTAAAAATACCCTTAATTTTCAAAAAATAAATGTCATAATTTAATTAAGATTTCATCTGTCAAATACAATTCGCTTGAAGCAATATATGATTGAGATAATACAATTATCAAGAGAAAAGTATATCATCCTCAGATTGCTGCACAATGATCAAGGGGAAGGGGAGTAGGAAACCAAAATCAGATATAGGAATATAACTGAACATAAATTTTATAAAAATATTCTCTGTCTCACAGCTTTAGGTCTGATGATTAACTAAATGCAAAGAAGAAAAAAACAAAGTCTTAAATTTCTTCAAATAAGACATTCCAAAACATCTAAGTGAAGAATCTGAAAAAAGTGCAACATGCGGAGCTAGCCCTTCAGCGGTACTGCAATAACACAAAAGACATAATAAGGACACATAATAATATAGCAACCCAACTCCAAAGCGAGAAATAGAAAGAAAGAATTGAATATTGGACTAGTAAAGACTACACTATGACAAAAACAAAAAAATCTCCGTATATTTACCTTAATGAAGCCAATCTCCTTGGCATTGCTACGGAAGCACTGTCTGCAACACATCAGACCATACTTCCTGATCAACCCATGAGGGTTCCCACAGACACGGCTGAAATGGGGAGGAATAACAATCACAATCAACGAAAGGATTCTAAATTCAGTTTAACCATACTAATCAGTTACGTAACTAAATGGAACCCAGATGCACCAAATAATGTTAAAAAAACTATATATATGCCTAATTTAGGTTCTGCAAAAAATTTGAAATTACATATAGCATTAAAAAAACTAAGTAAATTTGAAAGTATACACTATGCAACAGAAGTTTTCAGAACATGATCACAGAAAGGCTCAATAAAAAAACATCTTAATGGAAGAATTCCAAAACTGTCAATGAAACGACTTATCTAAAAGCTTTATTTTTCTACACAACATTAGACGTAATCGTATATCTTGATTCCAAAGAACATTATACAATTTATGACGAGGACTGCTACTGAAGATTATTGGTCAATGACTTAGAACGACATTTTGCAAATATCATAATTCTTCAGCATCATTACACTATCATTAACATATTATCAAGTTTTAAAACTTCAAATCTACCGGCATCCTCATAGATTTTGAAAAACTACTCCAGTCTGATGTGTATACTATATACCCAATAACTGCCTAGCACAGTGAAATTAACAAAAAATAATCGTATCATTAAATTAACGACACATTATCAGGAAAATTATCCAAACCCATTCTACGAAGAACCGTTTTAACCCAAGATTCAATCCAAAAAGCTTACTTACCAGGCGCGAGAACCAGGGCCGTAATTTTTGGGGTGAGAGTTCCACACGTTGGAGTGCCCCATGTTTTGCTTTGCTCCTGGAGGACGAAGAGAGCACAACTCTGAAAGCCCTAACTCGCAGTTGCAGAAGGAACGGTGGCTCAGAGGCGGCAGTAAATCTTGACATATATAGGAGACTCAAACCCTAGTTTCTAAACGGGGTCAATAAGCGTTGACCCGACCCGGAGTGATGCTAAAGCCTGGCCCAATACGGTTACTGCTGTTTTTTGTGTGTGGCCATTTTACTGCTGCTAATTCAACCAGAGATAATTCTGAAAATTGAATATATTATTTAGTGATAAATTATATTTATTTATGATAATTTGAATTTATATTTTTATATTAATCATTTTAATAAAATATAATACTCTAATTAATATGGTTAATATAAAAATATATACTCAAATTATCATGAAAAATATAAATCAGCAATAGTTATTTCTTATAAAAAAAATGATGTGTAATTAAAATGTATTGTTATAAATTTTAAATATTAATTTAAAAAATTTTACTAAAAAAATTGTCTTATCTAATTTTTTCATATATAGGTTTGTTCAGGATCCAACTTAATAAAGTAAAATAGTTAAAATATGTATATGTGTGACTTTTAAAAAAAAAATGAAGATAGGTAAATTTGTTTCAAAGAAATAAAAAAGAGAGCTCAGGCTTCTAACAACAATTAAAGGAAAAGCAGGATTAAAAAAAAGGATATACTATGAGTGTATATATAGCTAAGAAAGGATAACAAAATTAAAAGAAAAGCAAGATTGGTAGATAAGTACCAAACAACTACTTCTCAAACCGAAATAACTATAAAACAAATAGAAGGGACACCATAATTTATTCGTGGTGCCAAATTTGACTAAAAAATTATTTTAGATCAGATTATATAAATTTATATGAGTTAATTGTTTCAAAAAAATTGAATTTAAACATACAAATTAGTGACTTTATTTTTTTAATTTATTTAAATTCGATTTGACTAATTTATTATAATTTGACTTGATCCAAAAAATTTGAATAATTTAAAAAATTAATCGGATACAAATAATTTGAATAATTTGCCAAAATCCCCACCGTCGAATAACAAAACCATCTCATTGTCATCGTCTTCCTCCGCTTGAGCTTGAATTTCCCCTTAATCCATCCCCTCAAATCCACACAAGAGTAGAATGACTATTTTTAGTGAATTTGATCTTTTTTTCATATTTTTTTATGAGTTCACCAATTCTTTAATCAAATTTTTGTTAAATGACTTAAAATTTTGAATTGAATCGATCACTCTCAGCTTATTAGCTTTTCAATGTAACTAATTAGTTCGATTCTATTTTTGTAACATTAATCAATTGAGATTGAATAAATTTAATATTTTAATTCTAAGTTTGCCAAAAAAAACATTATTTCTTTTTTTCTTTTTAAATTACGGTGGGTATGCGGATTGTCCTACATAACCCACCAATCGATCCTTGATAAGTTATGTTGATTAAAAAGGGGTGGACCATGCTTAACCCACTTTGAGATTAATTTATTTTATCCACTTTATTTTTAAATATAAAATTAATTTTATTTATGATATTAGATTATTTTTTTATAAATTCAAAATTTTAATTATTAATAAATAACATAAAAATATAATTTTCAACTAATAAAAATTAAAAGATATATGTGATAAGACATGGCTTTGATTACTGCTGTCAACATCTAATGGACAACTTCTCAACATTTTAAACTTTTTCTTGCCAAAAATAAAATTGTAATTATTGCAAAAGCTTTAAAATAATTTCATTGGCTCTACCAAAAAAAAAAAAAATAATAATTTCATTGGTTGATTGAGTTAGGGCGGTGACCGGGCACCAAAGTCACCCAACTACACTGAAAATTGCATTCCAATTTCCCATCCACTTTCACCTTTTCACACGCCAAACTCAAATTTCTCGCTCTCTCCCGTTGTCTCTCTGCTTCATATAGATCCCGCACGTTACCCCGCACCGCCATTGTCTTCGATTCGAATTTCTTGCAATTTGGAGAAAAATGGCGGCGATCGCAGTCCACCAGTTCGCTCAGTGCATCACTTGCCATGCTTGGAGCCCGGACCAATCCAGTAATATAACACACTTATCATCCTTTTTGCTTTTGATTTTCCAGTTTGGTTGCTGAGAAAATGTGTCTCTAGGGTTGTTTGTTGATTATGATATGAAGGGATGGAATGTCATATGTCTGTTTCGGTGGTTTTGGGAAAATTACTCGGGAAGAAGATATATGATGGTTTCACTGTTCCTCGATGTATTGGGAAGTTTTGTTAGACGGCTTTTTTTTTTCAAATCTGATTTTCCTTTTACTTTTAAGCTTTTTCTTTGAAATCAAACAAATGCTTGTGGTTTTGGTGTGCTTCTATACCAACCTTTACTTGTTTTTGTTTTTGTTTTTTTTTTATGGCTGCGAAATTGAGAATTTTGTCAGTCTTGCTGTGAAATATGGCCACTATATTGCTCAACTATGTCCCCCATTGTCTTGTCTGATTAGGTTTAACCTTTTCATCAATATTATGAAATATGTTTGAACATTTTGCATGTTATGCTTCACATTAGTTGCTTAAGTGAGACAGATTTTTGATGAGATTTATTATACCATAGAGTATGGACTATTTTTCTAAAGGCATATGATTTTATCTTTAATGAACTCTTGAGGGGTCATAATTTATATTCTATCTCTTATGTAGTGGTTGCATTTTGTCCAAACAATAATGAAGTGCACATCTATAAATTGTTAGAAGACAAATGGGAAAAGGTTCATGTTCTTCAAAAGGTACTCTGCTCAGTTTTTTTTTTGTTTTTTCAATTGAAACAAGTTTTACTTTATTGATTCTATGTTATATCGCATCTTCTAGATGTAAACACAGATAGAAGAAACTTAAAAGCTCTGGATTAGCAATAATAATCAATGAAAGTGTTTTGGCAATAAGGAAAGTTATAATTTGTAGTAGGGTGTTCTATGAACTAGCTTCTGGTTCTAGATACTCAATCCTCTGGCCATGAGGTCTTGTGGCACTCAATCACTGAGGACGAAAACAGGGCTATTAACTATTTGTTGACAGTAGTTAGTACTTCTTTTTACAATATTGGTATAATAATTTTTTCAAGGAGTTTCTTGTTAGATTTAAATAAGGATTGGGCATCTTTGTTATTTGTCTAATTTATTTAAGTTTTTCTTCTTCTTATTGGTTTCTTTGTTGTTTTCACTTTTCAGTTCAAGGAGGTCATCTTATCATGATTTTTTTGTATCTCTCTCTCTCTAATAATATTTTTTTTATAAAAAAATATTGCCTTAATAAGTTGTGCATTAGTTGCACAAAAAGAGATCGAGTACACTTATAAGTCTCCATTTCTACAGCTTCTCCTTAGATCTGTTATGAGATATGGTCATGTTTTTGGTGACTCTTTGGTGCTTAGCCATGTTCTTTTTAAGGAAACCTCTCTGGCAGATATGTGAAGGGATTGGAGAGATTTATTGTTCTGATGAGATTTATTTTTCCTGCTTGCCATTGTACAGGGGTATATCTTATTCTCTTCATTTGTAATCTTTCTTCCCTATCTATAACCAATTTCTTTTGTCCCCCAACAAATATTATGAAATATCATTCTACACTGTTATTCACTGAATTTTTAATTAGACATAATGAGGCATTTGTTGTCTTGGATTTTTATCAAAGGAAATAGTATATAAAAGTGTCTTTCTGGTGTTATTATGTCATCACTAGTGTTTTTTCCGGCACATGCCCAAGTC
Source organism: Gleditsia sinensis (assembly GCA_037074535.1). Lineage (NCBI taxonomy): Eukaryota > Viridiplantae > Streptophyta > Magnoliopsida > Fabales > Fabaceae > Gleditsia > Gleditsia sinensis. The sequence continues at coordinate 16,429,191 of CM073472.1, forward strand.
AAACATTCATATTAGAGGCACTGTGAGACATTAAAAATTGCCTGGACTCCTTAGGTTTTTCTGTGTGTCATTGCCTGTATCCTTGTTTGTGTCAATGTTCCATGTTTATGCCAATGTCCATCCTTATTAGCTCATGAGCATTATGGCCAAGGTTGGATGTCTTCTGATGGAGACATTTTTTTGGTTCTGCCCAAATTTCCTAACAAATATTGTTGATGGTGATATAAATCAGAACCACGATATTTTAATACATTTTTTTGTCTCTAGAGGTTAATATGTCGAGTTGGAAGGACTTGCTTCTTTCTTGTCTTGCATTAAATATTAATTATAAATAGAAAAGGAGAAAGGTAGCTTACATAATTGTATTGTTAAAATGTCATGATGTGCATATTATATATATAGTTCTAAATTTTTAATATTTTCTATTTCTAGTGTCATGACTAATTTCATTGGAGATGCTATCAATAATTTTTAAGCAATTTCTTGGATTTTTTTACAGCATGATCAAATAGTTTCTGGGATAGACTGGAGTACAAGGTCAAACAGAATAGTTACTGCATCTCATGATCGAAATTCGTGAGTGCCTGCATGGTTTAAAAGATTAGTTATATTATACTTGGTGAATTTGTTGAGTATAAAAAAGCTTAATCTCCAATTTTGGTATTAGCAATTTTTCTTTCACTCACATGATCAATGCTTACTAAAATAGAACTATGTTGTTTTACTGTAGATATGTCTGGAACCTTGAAGGATCAGAATGGGTGCCAACTCTTGTAATCCTTAGGTTAAACCGTGCTGCACTATGTGTTCAGTGGAGTCCAAAAGGTGGGAAGAACTTTCACATCCTCCTTTTTTATGCTTAATGCATTATTGAAAGATCTAATACTAGATTAGGTGTTACCATGAACCAGTTCTAGTTAAGCTGATGCTTTTTTGTTTTGCTTCTATTCAAAGAGCTCTGGTTGATTATAACATATTTACAATGCAATCTAAATCTTAGTTGCACTTTACTATGTAGAAACCACTTCATCTTAAGGTTAAGTAATTGGCAAAAGTGAGCATGGTCTGTATCAGTGGTATTGCTACACTACTTGTGGCGCTCATTATAATTGTTAATATGAGAATAGCCATTATCTTATAATTATCATTGTTATTATGATATTGTTATGATTATTTTTACTTTTATTGTTCTGATGATGCCACAAATTTTACTGCAGTAATGAATGCAGCAGTTTCTTGGCTTTTGGTGTGTATCTAGGTCCAAGCTTATTGGTTTTATAGGTTTCTTATAGTTTGGATATGCATGGATTTGCATGATAAAACTGATTTTGTAGTTTTTGGTTTGTCATCAACTAGGCAATACCTAACCATAATCATCGATTGTGGTACTTGTTTTTGTTTATGGTGCATTTTTAATATATCACATTTTTTCTGAAGCAATTGTGAATGATATTTACTGCCACTCTGTAATATAAATATATACTGTTAACTAAGGTTTCCTTATTTTTGGAAACTCATTTAATTCTAGCGCATTTACCAAATCCTGTACTGGCAGAAAACAAGTTTGCAGTTGGAAGTGGAGCTAAAACTGTTTGTATATGCTACTATGAACAGGAGAACAACTGGTTAGCCATCTCTTCCTTGTACTTTATCTTCTTACTTTATTTACATGCTTGCGATATGTTTGCTATGTATAGTTTGTTGATTTTTCATGAATTATATATTATTTTAAAAAATATGTAGTGCAATATCTGGTTGTGTCTTTAGCAAACTCTTATTTGATAATATAGATACTTTCCTTTCACAGTGAGAAAGCATAATATGATGAAAATGTTATATTTTGTACTTTATGAGGACAGAAGGGATAAAAAAAAATGAAAATGTATGTCAATACAGTGTGGCTAGATTTCAATGGTAAGAACTTATTCCAACAAATTGGAAATCATGGTGGTTCTCTAAGATTTAAAGAAATATAATTTTTCGGTGTCATGGCTAATTTTTTTTAATTATTTATTTCTGTTGGCATGATGGAAAATTTAGGTTATTATTTCAAGAAATCTGGATGGCTCTTTAAAATATTTGGTGTTCATTTGATAAAAACTTGCATCGCCTTTGCAGGTGGGTCAGTAAGCTTATCAGGAAAAGACATGATTCTTCAGTGACAAATGTTTCTTGGCATCCCAATAATGTTAGCATTCTGTCCATTTCTCATTTATATAGAATGTTATATACATCCCAAGTTCCCAACTGTTACTTGTAATTTTATGCCTGGCTGGGTAGTCTATCTTGTATGCTAAGTCAATTATTGGGAATTGGGATCCACTCTCTTGACATTTCTCTATAAACATATATTTTAATAAGTTTTGTTTATCTCTTGGAAGTTGGAAAGATAAAATTTATTCCTTGCAGAATATTATGCACTATATTATTAATTCACAGTAACTGCAAGACTTAAATAGGTGGAAGAACAATCAAACGAGCTATGACTTTGTGACTACTGAAAATGGGGAAACTTCCTATTTTACAGCATAGTTTAATCTTTTGACTACAGATTTACCTCGCTACAACATCTGCAGATGGAAAATGCCGAGTATTTTCCACCTTTATAAAAGGTGTAGATGCCAAGTATGATAATTCTAACTCTGCACATGGCTGGTTTTTCTATTTCTTTTTGTTGTTTATGTTATGTATTCAAGGCTGCATGATGATTTGCCACAGGGATTCAAAAGTGGGTACTGCTTCAGATTCTAAATTCGGAGAGGTTTAATATCAACTCTTATTCTTTACATGGTTTTTTTTTTTAAATATTCTTTACCTGGAGGTAACGGGTTCAAGTCCTGGAAACAGCCTCTCCACATGTGGGGGTAAGGCTGCGTACATCTTCCCCTCCCCAGACCCCACCAGGTGGGAGCCTCGTGCACTGGGCCGCCCCTTTTTTTTTATTGTTTCTATATTTGTGTACATATTTGTCAATTGTATCTGTTGGTGGATACCCAACTTTGAAAACAATAACCTTGCTAGATCATAGAAGCTGGATCAAGTCAAATGTTTTTTTCAACTTTATCCAGACACCCTCTACTCCTCTTATCCCCAGAAAATACGTTCATAATTTATATGTGTATGAGGTTTTCAGATAGTTGATAGTAAATCCTTGTATTATATCACAACACAGATAGTTGACAGTCTTACTCAAATAGGAAGCTGACAATGGTATTTATGAACTTAATTTAGAGCTACTGCTGATCTTCATGTATATCGGCTTTCTATACATGTTGCTCTAAAGTCATTGCTTGTGAAGTATGTGTTACTCTGTAGTCTGTACCTATAGTTCTATTTTCTATCCTTTGTTGATAGGTAACTTAAAACTGACATTGAGAAGAAATGATTGCTTAATTGCTGTGTTGATGTTAGCCTTCAGGATCTAAATATTTTGTGGTAGCATCGAGTATTTTCTAACATATTGTTTATCAACGGTTTAAGAATGCTTTTGAAAGTTTGTAAATATGGTTTCTAACTAGTATCCTAATTAACATAATATGATTGGAGCAGCATAGCTCTACTTATATTGTTTTTCTTGTCTGACAGTTAATCATTCAGCTTGATCTCTCATTATCTTGGGCGTTTGGTGTCAAGTGGTCACCAAGCGGCAATACTTTAGCTTATGTAGGTCAGAAAATTCTCTCCTTTGATGGTGTATACTTTCGCTGGTAGAAATTATTATTATTATTTTTTTTTTTGGGTTTTCATTTCTTCTTGTTACAATCAAGATTGTGTAATATAATTTTCAGCATTTACTGAGGTTAGTTAGCATCATTGTGTTTATACATTGTAGGAAAGGTTAAACTTCCAGTTATCACTTGTTCTTAGATTTCTTTGGTGCACAAAGATATGATTTGTTTATTGACCATTTCAGAAAAAAAGGGATAAAATTTAAATGCAAATCATGTGAACTTTTGAACAAGTGATAACTGATTTCTGTATAACCTAGGTGCTTCACCAAATTTGTATAGTAGACCAATAGGACAGTTGACGTTTTTCAGATTTAGGTCCCACCATACAGTATTTGTCAAAACTGCTTGTTTATATTAGTCCAGTGTACAACTAAGTAATACACTCTATGTATGTGCAAGAATCTCTTAGGTCTGCTTTTGATCATATCATGTTGATTTATGTGCTACATTTATCACTGTTATGCAGGTCATAATTCTATGATATATTTTGTTGATGATGTTGGCCCTTCCCCTTTGGCCCAAAATGTCGCATTTCGTGATTTGCCGCTCCGTGATGTGGGTCAGCATCCACTCTTTCTAAACTTTTTTAGTGTCTAATGGTTTTTAGCTACTGATGTTTTCTTGAACTGGTGGTTCATTGTATGACATCTTTCCAGGTATTATTTGTTTCCGAGAAAATGGTAGTAGGTGTGGGATTCGATTGTAGCCCAATGGTTTTTGCTGCCGATGAAAGAGGAATATGGTAAATGAAATATTCAGATCTGTGTTTCTTAGTTTAGGACCTTATGTAAAGGATGAGCTACTCAATGAGTTGGGTCGTATGCCATCTTTCTACGAGTAGACATTTTTTAAGCTTGCCATCTCTAAATGATGTGGCTTTAACATCTCTTTCCAGGTAAAAGAGAGGGGGACCGTTTTTATGGCTCATTTTATTTTTCCGTTTTTTGGTTCTCTAGGAGTTTTATCAGATATCTTGGGGAAAGGAAAGCAATATCTTCTGCATCAAAATATGGCTCACAGGTCAGCATATTTCTTGTGAAGGATTCTGTTATATGCGAAGGTGATTTGTGATGTAGAGATCTTTCTTTTTTTGGTAATGACGGAAAAACTTACTAAGAAAAGAAATACAGGAGAGGAGAACCAGGAATCCTCTTAAAACAGAGTAAAGGAAAAAAATTCAAATAAACAGAAATTTTTTAAAAAATCTCATGAGGACTTTTAACAGAATGGATGTCTGTTAAGAGGATCCCATTACTGGCAGTCTATGAAGCATGGGTACTTCTAAATTCAAGCTATACTTGTTCTGGGCATATACCCATCACTGGCAGTCTTTGTCTTTGGATACTATTGGGTACTCCAAAATATATATCATGTAGTTGAAAGTTTGATTTGGACACTTTGGGTAAATTGTAGGTACAACTAAAAAAATTTAATAACTTTAAATTTTAGATATATGAAATTAAATCTTACAAATTCAACCATAATTGAAAAAAACTAGTATACACAAAGTTGCATGCACAACTTTTGATATCATATATTACTTTGATTTACTTTTAATAAAGCTATATGAACTTTGAGATTATATTAAGAAATTTTGATTACTATTTTGGTTGATTATCATTATATATATTAGAGAAAGTTTATTGGTGTAATAATTCTTATATTTTATAAAATATTCTTCATTTATATAGTATATATTGCCATACCCATATCCCATGTTTTGAAAAAATTACCGAATCCTGTACCCATAATTATGCAAAATAGGTTGCACCACAAACCAGCAAAAAGAGCACAATCCCATAATGACTTTCCCTCCTTTCTTTTTCTTAAAACTCAAAATCAGTTTAAGTCTGAGAAGAAATGATCTATAGCAGGAGAGCAGATTCCATGTTCACCCAAAATCCAAAACTAATTATCTAACAACTGCCAACCTACCTGACAATGCCAAAGAAAAAAGAAGATAGTTCTTGATTTCTGAACTTATGTAGCACATGACCTAATTACCGGGAGATAAAGCTTTATGCACTCTTCAAACCTGTTGCAGATTATTGGTGTTAATCCTCTTCAGTACTGCAGTCTAAAGTAAATAATATATATTCCTGTAGGTTTATTTTGTCTTTATCCTGCCAACTACAATGGCATACACTTGTATATCACCTATCTGACTATTTGAACTGATTTTTTCTATCATCCGTTTCTTTTATTATCTGCTTTAGCTGATGACTTGTGAAAGATATATCTAGCTCAGATGCCTTGTTAGAAAGACATCGAACAAGTATAGCTATTTTAGTGATGCATGACGTATTTCTCTTATTGTCACTGACTTAGTTTTGGTTTTTCCACTCTTCTATCTAATTCTGCCTTTTTATTAGTTTTCTGAAGCATTTGGGAAATTTTATGGCCAATCCAAGCATGGAGTGAGCAATGACGCAGTTGGAAGTTCAAGAACGCGTGGAGGCGTTCATGAGAACTGTATAAAGTATTTATCTCCATCTCTCCATCTTCCCAAATGTGGTTATTGACGTTATCTATTTTCTCTGTAAATTGCTCCTCTTTTTTCAAATCTACAATGTGGTCGCTTGGATTCCACTTCTGTCAATTTTATGACTGGCTCCTGATCCACAACACAAAGTGGTTGAATTGGACTAACAGTGGAATTTGAGCAGCCTATGTCCATTATTACCTATCATAAGGTCAGTGTATGACCGGTGGCTTTTTTGGGCTGTAGTTGTATCATGCCTCTTGGAGAGCGTGGAGCAATGATCAGGCGATTCAGCACATCAGGTTAGTGAAAAAGGGTGGATTTATTCAAGGTCATCTCAAATCTTATATGACTTTTCTGGACGAAAACCCTCTTTTGGTCTTTGACATTACCAATTTGATACTTCAAATATTTTTTGTATCACTTTTTAAGCCTAAAAGTATAATTTTGTTTTAATTTGACCCCTTCAAAGATGCAAAGATGATACTATACAATCTTTCGAGAATGAAATATTCTATGGGGTCGAAAAAGAATTATATTATTTGTTATTAAAGTAATACAAACAATTTATGGAGTGTTAAATTAATAATAACATTACCTTTTGAGGATCCAGACCCCACCAGGTGGGAGCCTCGTGCACTGGGTCGCCCTTTTTTTACCTTTTGAGGATCCAATTAGGTTTTTTCTTGAATTTGCTGCCGAAAGTCTACTAAGTTGCTTCTGTATGGCCCTCTTTTCTGCTAATGTCTACTCTTTTATGGAGTATTAAATTAATAATAACATTACCTTTTGAGAATCCAATTAGGTTTTTTTCTTGATTTTTCTGCCGGAAGTCTATTTAGTTGCTTTCACATGGCCCTTTTTTCTGCTAATGCCTACTCTTTGTAGGTTTGGATGGAAAAATCGTAATATGGGATTTGGAGAACCAACTAGATCTATCTGAATACATATAAGCTTATGAATGTTGCGTGGAGAATTACTTTGTACATGAATTTGGTTGAGAGAAATTAGAGTTATCTCTAACCAAAACTTAACACACACATCAATCCTCAGATTGAATGTTTGTAAATCTGTACCTTGTATGATAAGATGTTTTCCTTTCATTTTCTTTTGGCTGTTGTATTCCATGTAATACTAGGAAAAAGATGTACCCGGTGATATGTTGCGCAAGAAACTACATTCATTTGAACACTAGCGCATTGAAGTATCTCAATAAGAAAACTGTTTCTTTTTGGAGAAAACTTGGGTACAGATTGAAGACGTTTGCTATCAGGTTGACAGGTGAAGTATTTTTTTTTAAATCATTAATATTATTATGAATCATAAAAAGATGTTCAAATTTCAATTTTATTGAGAAATATGATAGTAAACATTTAAAGAATTTTATTTAAATTTTACTTTTTTTTGTATTTAACTGCATTTTTTTATCTCTCTATTTTAAGAAATGATTTAATTTGGACACTCACAAGTTGTGAGACGTTATAATTAAATCATTTCGTAAGATTTGATCATTAAAAAATTAATACAAACTGTTTAATTATTATTTGTTTTGATTGTTACCAAAATAAAAAGGTATAAGAGGTAGTCTATATGAGATTTTTAATTGTTACGCTATTAAAAGTTTATAAATAAGTTGACACAAAAAATTTGATTGTAATGGATTAGAAAATGTAGTTCGTAAAAGTGATGTGCTTTAAAAAAGAGAGATTAAATTGAATTAAAATAGAGATTAAAGTGAATCATACAATTGAAAGTGTGGTTTAAATTTTTTTTATTGGAAAGGAAAAACTTTCGCTAGCTATCCACACTTGGCCTTTAGACTAGGTTTGTAAGAGGATGGTTTGTGACTCTGCATATGCATGCTTTGTAAACCGTTGCAATACACTACAAAGATTTTCGCATAAACCAATAAATCTTCTATTTCTTTTTAAAGTATTTGTCTCCTAAAATGGGTCAAAATTTACGTGTTAGCCCGTTTAATCTGTATATGATTTGAGTTTTTGACCTTAATATTTTGAGTTCATTTTTTTGGCTGAAACATTAGTTTGTCAGGTGGTCGCGAGTGGCCATTTCTTTTTTTTTTACAATAACATATTATGCACTATATAGTATATATATTATTTATATTTTTGTCTAATATATAAATAACAAATTTATACACATAAAATATTTTTTTTAAAATTTAAAGGATAAAAATAAATTATTTGATATTTTGTTTATAATATTTGAGTATCTAACATAATACAATTTTAGATAAAAATCAATTATAAAAATGATTAAATATTATGTTATTATACTATATAAATATAATATGTTTAGTTGTTTTTTATATTTTTAAAATTTAAAATAAATAGATATTATAGACTTGATTATTAGCTATACTCAGGTTGAAACTTTTTTTCTTTTTTTGGAACAACATAGGTTCGAACTTGAATTTGGTATATGAGTTCGTATTTGGTACACTGGCGGTGAATAATTTTTTGTCCATCAGCGGTGTTCAGATTATGACACGTGGCAAAAATAATTTTAAAAATTATTATTCTTGTCACGTATCGTAATCTGAACACTGCTGGTGGACAAAAAATTGTCCACTGCCAGTGGACCAAATATTTTTTTTTGATGTATTAAACACATTTAAAAAATGGACCGGTCCAACCCACACCGTTTAAGACGAATCTATGATGGACTGGTCTAACCTAGTTTGAACTAATCCATTTTTCGAATACTACCTTTTACTATTCCATTAGAGATGGTAATTTTTGTGATTTTTGTTAGGATTGCCTCACAATTGCGTGAGGTAAGGGTGTAAGAAATTCTCTAGATAAAGGTGAGGGTAAATTTTTTTAACCCAGAATCTGGAAACAGAAAAAGGAGTGTACCCTTTTTTTCTTAGGATTCTCGTGGGATTATCCTGCAATGACGAGGATGAAAAAAAACTTCTCTTCCATAATTATCCTGGCCTAGTATCTGAAAACAGAGATAAAAATAAATGTATTAAATTCTAGATTTCATTATATTAAAATTACTATAATACATACATTCATTTATTTAACATACATATATTTATTTTAATAGTTTATAATAATAAATTTTAGTATATGTTCTTTTAAGGATTATATTATTTTTATTTATTACTTAACCCTTTAAAAAATTCTATAAGTTTAGGGATCTCTATATTTCTAGCATCCAAATTGAATTTTTTTTAAAGTGAATAATTATTGTGATTTTTAAAAGATATATATTTTTAATTTGATCTGTCAATTTTTCTTTTAATTTACTTCTCCAAAAATTATTCTACATTTAAAAATATTTTTACATTAACATTGTTGATAGATACTTACCAAATTTACATATTTGATCTAGCAAATAGCTTATATAATTTTGATAAAAACATGATTTAAATAGTTTTTAATTTGATTAGCGAAATAAATTTAACAGAATTAAATAAAAAAGATAATTTTAAAAAAATAAAATTAAGAAAATAAAATTTTAGTGGTGAAAAAAAGAAAAAAATATTTTTTTTAAAATCAATATAATAATTCGCTAAAAATTTAAAAATTGAAAAGAAGAGGGAAGTGACGGACAGCAAGGAAAGGTGTCTTCTTGCGCTGCCACGGAATCATCCCTAACACCACTCCACTGCATGGGACCGTGCTCCTCGATGCTCTGATAGTACCCTCTCTTCTTTGCTTCTGATACTTTCTTTGAGATTCTACGCCCTAATCCTGTTCTACTTTTTGCTCGAAGTTCACCGAATTTCAATTCAATCTGTAAGTATAACAGTTAGTTCAATTTCCTTCCAATCAATCCAGCAACTTCCGGTCTTATCTTTTTTCATCTCTCGAGTTCATTCATCATTTAGAGCTTTCATTTTTTTTATTAAATCACTTACCTTTTTGGTCGTGGAAAATTGCTCCTTTGGGGATTTGTAGGACGCCTTGTTTCCTGCTAATTTGTTTATTGGTATGGTGGTAGCCGGGATTTCCGCCGAAAATTTGGAAGAAAACTCGTTCATCTGCCATTTTTATTATGTATGATAAATGCAAAAAGTAATTTGTAATATGGTATGTCGAAGATCAACACCAACCCAAGCCGAATTCATTTTTAAGCCTAAGACAATAAATGTAAGAAAAAATATTTTAAAGAGATATTTTTAGGAGAAGTGTGTAGAATAATATAAAAAGAAGATATTTTAGGAGAAATGTGTAGAATGAAGATTTTTTAAGAGAAGTGTGTAAAATGTAGTAATGATATGTGGTTAGGATTATTTCTTAATTTTATATTTGTGTGGTGTAGATTGCATGGTAAGAACTATAAATAACCTTCCTTACATTTGGTTTAAGTATAATCTAAAAACACAAGTTTTTATATTTTTAGTGAGAGTATGGTGTCTTTAAAGTGTGAGTTGTGAGTTTTCCTTTGAGTGTTTGAGTTATTCTTCAAATTGAGAGTGTTTTTTAAAAGTGTTATAGTGTCTTTTATTGTAGGTATAATACAAGTAATTTGTTTACTTGTTTGAGTCCAATTTTCTCAACATGGTAGAGTTGACATTGTCGAACTTAATGTACCAAATTAATAGTCGATCACTTGACAAAGAGATGTTATATTAGCTTAATTTAGTTACTCTATATGTATAATTATGTTTTTATTAAAATTTGTTTCATTGTTTTGAGTTTTAGTGTGACTAGAGGACTTCAAGGAGCATGCTTGAATGTAAGAAGGTGCCACCGCTCGTTGATCTTTGTATTAAAATATGGGTATATAATGTATGGCACTTTGGATGAAATTGATGAGCATCTGCTTGGCCTAATGTTGCTACTCTGCACTGTGGACCAATTAATGCATGTGGAGAAGTCTACTAAAGTAAGATGGACTTTTTAAATATACGAAGTCTGGTTATGCTAACAGAAAGACTAAAATGTTTGTCTCAATATTCTTTTGCAGGGAAGAGATTTAAGTTCGGTAACAGATAAACTGTGGAAGAAATTTTATGAAAAGAGATTTGGTAATTATAATGCTGATGAAGTGATTGATAGGATGAGAAAAAGAAGAGTGTCATTGAAATGGATGCAGTTGTATGAGGTAATCTTTTTCATTCTTGTATTGTTGTATATATAGTTTTTCCTTTTCTGACTCAAATATATTTATTCTTTCTTTTTCTTAGTGTTGACCTGATACTTTCCAATATGTCAAGTCCAAAAAAAATTTGGCATCTAAATACGAGAGTGAATTCTATCTGCCAAATATGAGTTGTAGGATAAAAAAGGAGTTGGAATAAGTAGTTATTATGTAGACTTGTAGGTTAAATTAATGAGTCCTCAAGATATCATATGAGAAGTAAAATCCTCCAACTTCTGCTCGTGAAGTCATGTCCTGCATCTCTTGATATTTGTCTTGTGCGTATGGAAAGCACTGAATCTGTTGCCCATCTTTTTTTACGTTATCAGGTGGATTTTTTCTGTGGATAAGCTGTTTGGAATCTTTATGAACATTGGAAATGCCTCAGACGTTGGAGCAATTTTTCTTGACCTTGTGGCATGTGCAAATTTTTGCTAGGTTTTGGGCATTTGCTTAGAGATAATGCTTGGATGCCCATGTTTTCTAATTTTTTATATTGAAGCTTTGCATGCCCTACTGGAGAAGGAGAAGAAAAAGAAGAAAAGAAGACGACCGTGGTGATTATGAAGATGATTATGGCTATGATTATGAAGATGATTATAGTGATGATTATGATTATTATGATTGATGAAGATGATGAACTTTAACTTTTTGTAATAGGGATTTTATGTGCAAGTTATTATGAAGATGACTATGGTGATGATTATAATGGTTGTGATGATGGTGATGATTACTGTGATTGATGAAGATGATGGACTTTAGCTTTTCTGTAATAGGGCTTTTGGTATGAAGTTAAAGCTTTTCTGGAAAGCATAAGGTGTTTTGCATTTGGATTGAGTTATGGGAGCTGTTGATACGCTAAAGGTCTCCTGCATGCAGATGCAAGTTCTTGATCATATGAAGTTTTAATTAGAATTAAAACACTTCGTTTATAGCCCTTCTCCTCACCGGTATAATTAGAGTTGGCAATTATAATTCTTAATCAATAAAATATCTTAATTCAATTATATATACTTGGACTCAATTAAATTCAACTATTTAAATTAATGGTTTAAATAAGTTGGATCCTTAAATAAACTTTTAAATATGAATTATAGTAAGTCAATCCTGTGTTAACTATTAACTTACTCTTTATTTATTCACACACACTTCTTCGTAAAATGATTTCTATGATTTAAAATCTAAACTATATGGATAAAAATAAAAATAAAAGAGAAAATACAAAATTTAGATCCATATTTAGGTAGGTGTAAAAAACATAGATAAGAATAAAAACAAAAGGCTGCAACCTCTCCTCGTGAAGTCAAGTCCTTTGTATGGACGCCTAGGCTGCTCTAGAATTTAAAGCAAATCATTTATTATATTTTTCTAGTATTGATGTAAACACTATTTTCTAATACTTGTATATAATAATTAAACATTTTCTTTTTGGTAAAGTTATAGAAGTAGTGAATTCAATAGTTACAAACCTGATAAGAATAAAAAATCATGCTTTCCACTTGACAAATTAAACAAAAAAGGGTTATAAGAAAATAAGGGGTACTTTGGGAAAATGCTCTTAGTTTAAAATATTGTTTTATTTGAAGTAGATTTTTTATTATTATAAGATTAATTCTTGTGGAGAAATATCAGAATAAGGCCCTACTTGTTTCTCTTGTCAAATGCATGCACGACCTTACCATTTATTCTATAAGTTTAGTTTAATTAGCCAAGAAAGAATATGGGAATAAAAATAAAGATAAATATTAATATCTTCATCAAACAACAACCTTGACCTCTTAAATATTTTTAAAATGCTTAGTTATAATTTTCTAAGTTTGTTGGTGATTTTAATTTATAAAATTTGCTTCAAAATATATTTTTCAAAGAGTCTTAGAAATTTGTTAAACTTTAATAGTTTAAAAGAGAACAAAATTTACAAACAAATAACCAACAGATAATTAATAATAATAGCAGTGAACGATTATAAGATTTTAAATTTCTTAAGTTTAATAATTAGGAGGATCAACAGAAGTCCACAGCATCAATTGGATGCCTATATATTTTTAAAATTTCATATTCAAGAAAAACAGGTGTCTATAGCTGTCAGTAGAGACCCAGTGACATTTTGAAAAATTAAAAATAAGATATTTTCAATATAAACAAACACTTAATAGTGTTGAAAAAACGCCTAGCACATAATTTAAGGTAAAATTTATAGTTTTATTTATTTTGATCTTAAATAATTTTTAAGAATTATAAATTTTATTTTCTTATAAATACCAGATGCCTTTGACAATAAAAATCGTGCTTTAACAGTTTCAATCTTTAAAACTCTTATTTTCTCTTGGTGGTCCTATAGCCCCCTCAATTGACAACCACCCTCCTCCGCCCCTGGTATTATATCATATGCATTTGTTTACTATGTAGGCCAGCCAGTGTGCGTAAGCAATTATGTACACGCGTTTGTATCCCAGAAAGATCATTGAATGAAGAACTAAAAATATTACCGGTTTCGTTCCGATCAGGAGGCACAGAGTTCAATATAAACAAACCAAGGGCTTGCTATTTTAAGAGAGAGAGAGTTGAAAATGGCAGAGATCGATGTCAGAAACAAGCAACTGATATTAAGAGACTATGTCTCTGGCTTCCCCCAAGAATCTGACATGTGTGTGACTTCCGATGCTACTATCAAACTGAAGCTGCTGGAAAACTTCAAAGGAGTTTTGGTCAAAAACCTTTTCTTGGCCGCTGATCCTCACCTTCGACCCCTAATGAAAAAAGCTGATAATTTCAGCGTACTGCAGTCCTTTAACCCTGGCTCCGTAAGTACACACTACTATTTTATTCCGATTTCTAATCTGTTTGGTTTCTCAGAGTGAGGTAACTATATAAAGGGAAAGCTCTTCTGCTATCTGCCTATGTTTTTCTTTCGCAGCTGTTTAAATTAAACTGCGAATTGATAATGATAAAAGTGGGATCCGAATTTTAGAGGCTTATTTCTTACCATTTTTCTGGTTTCCTTGACTTGGGATTTCATTTTTTTTTTTAAAGGGATTAATAAACAATCATAAAAGTAATTCAGGATCTGCGAAGAAATTTCTTGTCTCTGAGCTAGTATTGGCCTGATCATGCTTGCTTTCTGATTGGATCTGATTTTTTTACACAATTTTCACGTTTGAAAATTGCAGCCACTATATGGGTATGGAGTGGCCAAAGTTGTGGATTCCAGGCACCCGGATTTTAAAGATGGTGACTTTGTTTGGGGAATAACTGGATGGGAAGAGTACACTCTCATTACAACACCTGAAACCTTATTCAAGATCCGGCATACAGATGTACCGCTATCCTATTATACTGGAATCCTTGGTAATCAACTTTGGATTGTTCCAAAATTTGAGGCTGTGGATCTCTGATCATTTGATATTTTGATTGTTCTTAATCCACTTACTTGAGGTTCTTTTCCCACTAGGTATGCCTGGTTTAACTGCTTATGCAGGATTCTATCATGTTTGTGCTCCAAAGAGAGGAGAATATGTCTTCATTTCAGCTGCTGCAGGTGCTGTGGGTCAACTTGTCGGGCAATTTGCAAAAATGATGGGTTGCTATGTCGTTGGAAGCGCTGGCAGTCAAGAGAAGGTATTCCGTTATATTATTTACGAACACGGCCCATTTTATTAAAAAATTCAGCTTTTTTTGTTCTTTTTAGAAAAAATTACAGTTTACTCCTCATAATTTAATCCATAATCAATTTGTCTCGTGTTATTCAATATCATGTAGTTGGTTTTATTACCATTTGACCACTTTAATATTTTTTTTACCCAAATTTTCGTTACATTTTATTCATTTTTTAATAAAAATAATAACCTGAAGGTTAAAATATGAGTAATTTTATTATTAAAAGGCTGCTTTGCCTATATCATAAACAATTTCATAATATTTTGAGATAATTGGGGTTATACTAATATTTGAAAAGCGAATTGTTAATTAAATCTGTGCAATAATTTTAGAACATTATATAAATAATTCAATATATAAGTGAACTAATTTTTTAACCATAAAATTATTCATGCTTGTTATATTTATATGGTTATTTTTATATATAAAAGCATGTTGCAAATTTTTCAATATTTACCCGTTGAACAGGTTGATCTGTGGCTAGGCGTAGATAGTTAAGTATATTTCATATAGTAACTCACTTTTTCTGTCCTAACTGTTTCGAACAGGTTGATCTGCTGAAGAATAAATTTGGGTTTGACGAGGCTTTCAATTATAAGGAAGAATCTGATTTGGACGCAGCCTTGAAAAGGTATGTAATATAAAGACAACTTATAGCTTCTCTGAAGGAAACCAAATACCCATTATTTATTACAAGCTTACAGTTATGACATTTATATGTTTTTTCGCTAATGAAATGTGGTTTGCATGACCAACAGAATATAACATCAAACAATAAACAACAAATAATAACTGAGTTTTTTTTTTCGTTAGGTGAAGTCGATTACATGGATCAAAAAACATTACAATGACCTATAATAAATAAAATCAATTGATAGATTATTAACTATTAAATTTTTTTTACTAATTTTACTTATTGTTTTTTTTCATCTCTATCTATCTTTAATTATCATATTATTCTCCATAAGATCTACTCTTCTTAATAGGATTTCTGCAAGTCTTTTTTACACATAGTCAAACCACCTTAAACAATATTCTACCATCTTTTCTACAATAAGTGCTATTCTAATTTTATCTTTAATATACTCATTTCTAATTATATTTCTTTTAGTATGTCCACACATCTGGTACTCTATTTTTATCTTTATAATATTGACTTTATTTTTATGTTATCTTTTAACCGTTTAACATTCAGTACCATACAATATAGTAGCTGGTCTTATAGCTGTACGGTAAATTTTTTTAAAAATTTTGAGCAGTACTTTTCTATCGCAAAAGGTACTCGAAGCCTTCTTCTATTTTATTCATCTCGCTGACAAAATATAACATCAAAGGTAAATATTGAAAGAGTATTTGAGTTTAAGTAGTTTTCTGGTCAAAGTAATATAAACACTATAATTAGGCAAGCAACATTATATAAATACTACAATACAGTGTGTTATTAGTTGGACTGTTTTCACTTTCCCATCTTGTAATATGACATTTTGCTACTTTGAATTTGCACCGTTATGTTTTAATTATGTTAAATTTCAAATAAAAATTCTCAAATCTCATATAATTTTATCAATTTCTTTAAATTTCTCCCAATTCCATTTCAAAATTTTTAATCCCTCTCTTTCCAACGAAGCCTAACACTTCTCAAATTCTTGTCCCATCCCTAAATTATTTCACAACCCTTCAATTTAACATTAAAATTTCTTTTAGTTCTATCTTCAAAATTCCTCACCCCTTTCTTCTCCCAAACTCACGTAAGTCTTGCACCATCCTCAAATTCCTGGGTAATCGTTTAATCTAATTTCTCCATATTCTTAATCTAAAGTGGTTTTTGAGATGAATGTAAGATAAATTTAGGATTTTAAAAAATTTGCATGAGAATTAATGGAATTAAAACACAGTAGTATTGTGCGAACAGATCAAACCTCATAATAGCTAAATGTCAATTTTTATACTACAAGATAGCATAATGAAAATGACCTTAACTGCAACATAGTAAAATGTATTTTACCCATTAGTTCATTCAAATAAAAGCACATATAGCTCGTAAATGGTTATAGAACACTTCTTCTACACTTACGAAGACTAAATGGCCCAAGATATTGGTTTATGTATGTTTTTAGGCACTTTCCTCAAGGTATTGACATATATTTCGAGCTTGTTGGGGGCAAAATGCTTGAAGCAGTTCTTCTGAACATGCGAGTCCAGGGCCGAATTGCTGTGTGTGGAATGATCTCTCAGTACACTCTTGATAAGCATGAAGGAGTTACAAACCTCATTTCTCTTATTTACAAGAAAATTCGTCTGCAAGGATTTAATGTGGTCGACTATTACCACCTCTATAACAAATTTTTGGACTTTGTACTGCCTTGTATTAAAGAAGGGAAGATATCATGTGTGGAGGACATTGTTACGGGACTAGAGAATGGAGCAGCGGCTTTAGTAAGAGTATTCAGTGGTCGCAACATTGGAAAGCAAGTAATTTCACTTGCTAATGAATAGGGGCGTACTTAGCAGACTTTCGATAGTTTCTCAGGCAAAAATAAAATGTAATAATTCCATAAAGCATACCTTTTCAATTTTCTCCCATCTTTGGCTATCTTCAATAGTAGAAATATGTATGTATAATTTCATAAACGTTACCATTTTTACATAAATGCGAACAAAATAAATTTGAATAATTATTTCAAATTGCCACGTTCGTATAAATTAATAAGTTCAAGAAAATGAAAAAGTACTTACTAGAAAATCTCAAAATTATTTTTTATAAATATCTATAATACTAAAAGAAGTTATTCAATAATTGATTTAATTTTTAAAATAACGATGATGAATATTATTGACTAATTAAGTATTATAACATGTTGGATTATGAACTTATCATATGTATGTGCATTATTGAACTATGAATATATTTTTTTTTAATTTAAAGAGTGAGTTGATTTTTAAAACATTGCTTAAAAGAGTAGATATTAATATGGATCGGACAGACCTAGCCTAGATATATAATCATGAATTAACATATAAGATTACTTGTTGAAAGAGTTTAAGGTAAAGGCTAAGTTAGAAAATAAAACTAATAACATAATTTATAGTAAAAATTAAATATATACTAAAAATTGAGATATTTTTAATTTAGTATAATCTTACACTAACCTCTTCACTTTGTGTTAATGAATGGTGTGGAAGCTACCTGGCCCTTCTCTTCTTTAAATGGACGCTGAAGGTGGTAGATTGCAGGTTCTTCTCCACTCAAGACTATTGATAAGTGATTAGGTTTTATATATTTTTCTAATAAGTCCCCTTTTTTTTCTACAATCTATTGCCTCTCAAGTCAAGTCTTCCTGACTTAATTTGTGTTCAGGGCCAGATCACCCCAAGTTTTTTATTTTTATTTCTCATATAAGACAAGGATTAGAAGGCTGGATTTAGAAGTGTAATGACTCTAACTTTAATATTAGAATTAGCAATAATTGAGTTGGATAGTAAGGGGAGATTAACTATGATTATACATAGGCGTTTCGGAAACAATTAGGGGTCTAGGGGAGATTAACTTGATCTTAAAATGCTTTGTCTTACCATGAAAGACAGGATTATTTGAGATTGAAATAGCAGTTTAACAAAAATCTATGTTGGCTCATTTTGCTCCATATGTAAATCTGCAAGTATATTTCTGAGCTAAATTGCTTGATTCACCGCAACAGTAGTTGCTAACTATTCTGCCTTAGCTGTGCTTTGAGCCATAACATCTTGCTTCTTTGAACACCATGAAAACTCACCTAAACCAAATCTGAAGCAATAACATATTGTACTTCTCATGTCATCAACTGAACCTCCCCAGTCACTGTCAGAATGCACTTTACTGGCACAATGCATGAATCTTGAAAGCATTCTTACTGCAAACGTTATATCAAATTTGGTTGCAGTAAGATATATTAAGCAGCCAATTCGGCTTCTATAATGGTGTTCATCTGCTTTATCAACAACATCATCTTCGCTAAATTTCTACTTCTAGTTCATTGGAATAGTAGTGGATTTGCAATTCTCCATGCAAATTTTTTAAGTATATCCCTTGCAGCGTTTTAGTTTTAAACTCCATTATTTAAGCTTGGAGCATTTTAGTTTTAAACTCAATTATAAGCGTCTCATCATTTTTTGTTAAAAGCAAATCATCAATATAAATAGAAACTATGTTTAAATTAACTTCTGTCAGTTTCACATACAATGTAGCTTCACTTGGACTTTTAATAAAACAAAATTTTTGAAGATAATCATCAATTTTGTTGTACCAGGCCATTGGAGCCTGTTTAAGACCATAAAGCCTTTTTTAGCTTCTAGACCTTCTCCTCTCCCTTGACTTGAAACCTCTTTGGCTGCTCTACAAATATTTCCTCCTACAAATAAACATTTAAGAAAGGAGACTTTGTGCCTAAATGATAAACTTTCCATCCCTTATGCGCAATCAAGGCAAGCAACATTCTGATTGTATCAAAGAGTTCAACAGGAGCAAATATTTTAGAAAAATCTAATGTTAAATCAAAATACTTACACCTTTAAATGGATAGCTTGATGACCTTTTTAATTTAGATCCTCAACTAAACTCGAGCTAAAATATCACTATTTATATCTAATGACCACTATTAAAATCAATAAATAGAAGATAAAAACAGAATAAATAAATCGTATAACTTTTGAACAAGAAAAATATATTTTAAAAACATTAAAAATTGATAATAACATTACCTTTTAAGGATCCAAATAGGTTTTTTTTTTTCATTTTTCTGCCGATAGTCTATTTATTAGTTTGCTATCAGGTTCTCGACAGCAAGAGGCTTTTTTTTTTTTTAAATCATTAATATGATCATGACTTGTAAAAAAATGTTCACCTGCCAATTTTATTGATGAATATGATAGTAAATCCCTAAAGAATTTTACTTAAATTTTATCTTTTCTTTTGGAGAAAAATACTCTATTTTTCATTGCATATTATCTTTATTATACTTTTTTTTTATTTCTAAAATATACACATGATGTTATATAACACTAAGATTGCAATATAATTAAATTTACTTTGTTAATGGATTGTTAGTTGACTGTTATCTCACTATTTTTTATTATTATAACTCCTGGCGTTCTTCATTTCTCCAAATACGGTGCATGACGGTTTCACCAGTGAAAATGAGGATGATCTTCGAGAAATAAGGGGTGATGAGAATAAATATCAGAGTGAGGAGAAGGACGAATTCTTTACAGTGTTGAGAGTAACAAATGAAGAATACGAGGAGTTATATAAAAGCGGAAGGGATTGTTTGATTATCAAACTGCTTGGTGAAATGATGAATGCCGAATTCCTAAACACACGGATTCAAAAGATGTGACAAAAGCTTGAAGGAGTTGAACTCATAGATTTAGGAAATAATTACCATGCAGTCCATTTCTTGGACATCACGGACTATCACTTTGCTTTTCATGAAGGACTCTGGAGCATTGTGGAGCACCAACTGTTAGTGCAGAGATGACGGCACCCTTTTAATCCCTTTAACGAGGAATTTAAGAGAATACCTGTCTAGACAGAGTTTCTGGACTTCCAATAGAGTAATACAGAAAACACATGCTCTGGAGGCTAGAAAACTTATTTGGAAAGACCCGGACACGCACACGTTGAACGAGGAAATTTGTTAAGGATTCGCAGGAGAAAGGTGTTTTCAAAACACGCATATGTTTTGAAACTTGTTCTCTGTTGCAGGACGCGTCATTGAATCTTAATTACTTTTCGTTAAACGTAAGTTCTGTTGCGTAATTTTTCTATGGGTTAGTGAAAATGGATCATGGAATTTACTTGTCTTGATAAATGCAATGTCAAAAGCCCAAAAAAAAATGAAGAGTTAATATGCAGCTGTGTTCTGTCTCAAGCGTGCATTCGTGTCAAATTGGAGGTTGCTTTTATGGTGGTGATTTGTCAGAGATCCCATGTTGCAACTTTGGAGGTGGTTGAAGTGGAATTCTTCAGCCGATGTGAAAACATCAATGAATTTATGATACTGTATTGGATAACTGTAGAGGGGATTCTGTTCAACATTCTCACTTAAGGCTCTATGGCCACAGGTCTCCCAGCATGTGTGAAATTTTGCAAGCTTACATTCTGAAGGAAGATAAAAGCAAGAGAATATTATGCGTTTTTGTCTGCCGAAGCGATTTTAAATTTTCATCAAGACTTTTCTGTATGGGCAAATGACGTAGAATTGAAATTGGTGGTTTGGGTCTGTATGTCAATCAACAAAGAATTAGGGTGTAAAAAAAATTGTGATCGAGGTTTTGATGAGTGACATAACAACTATGTCTCTTTCAATTGTTGAATTCTGGGGTTACCCTTAAAACCTGGTTTAGCAAGTATTTCTTCAAGAGTTCGTTTTTGGATATTAAAAAATACATTCTTGAACTTAAAATACAAACTTTTCATAATAAATATACATAATAATGTATGCATACATTTACAAACTAATATCAAGTGTGAAATTAAATTTTTATTTTAGTTAAATGGGTTATAAACATAGCTTGTTTAGTCTCTCTTTTTTTTTTTTCATTTTTCCAATGGGTGGCTCACATATATTCATTTTGGTTTGTGAATTAAAAGGACTAATTCTTTTAAATTTGTTTTTAAATGGATTTAACTTTGAATGTCTAATTAATTTAGTAGATAAAATAAATGGGTTGGGTCACATTTTGACACCAATAGATATAAGTTCTGATGAACATCAACATGTGAGGATTTGCTTCAGTTTCACTCCCTGATTTCTGTCCTCTTTACTGAATGCAAGAAATAAATACCTACAGAGGAAGGGGTGGGTCATATTTTTAAAATTTTATTAAGTAAAATTTTATAATTTAAAATTATTTCTGAAAGTGTATAATTTGTGTGTCCGTGTGTAAGAGATTAATGGGATAGTGTGAATTACTTTAAAAATTTAAGAATATAATTTTTTTTTTGTGTGGCATTCTGACAATAAAAATATAAGGAGTTTTTTAAAAAAGGAAAAGCAAAAGGATTAATCTTCTATCTAAAATTGAGGGATATTCTTAGCAGGAAAAAAAAAATCCTGACTGGCTAACCTTTTCTTCAACGGAGGCGATGGGCAATACTCACTAGCTTCTGTTCTTCTTTCATGTTAATTGATTGATAATTTTATAGATTAGCTACATCTTTTTGGATTTGTATTTATGGTCTTTACGTTTTAGTAAGAGAGAGCTTTTAAACCGAACGCGGATCCTCTGCGGTGCTGTGCACTCCCCACCCCTCTGACCAGGCGACTGGTGGGAGACCAATCGCCTGGTGGACCAGGTGACTGGTTGGGAACTAGTCGCCTAATCTCTCTGTGCGAGGACCACAACACGCGGTGTTGTGGTTTCTCGCGCCGTAGAGAATCCTGGTCCTTTTAAACCCATGAAATAAAAAAATTTAAAATTTTTATTTTTATTTACTTTTTAATTTAATAATATAAATAAAATTTATGCTAATGTACTATTTTTATTTTTGATATTTGAACGAAAATTCAATTAAATCTATACAATTTTTATTTTTCCTCAAATTTTTCCTATTAATATTACAAACATCTTATCTTTAGCATTAATTCTACCAAATATCATTAACAAAAAAAAAAATACTATTATGTTGCCAACGTGATCCACCTTGTTTGATATCCTTTTTTTTCTCTTGTCTCTCTGTCCCTCTCTCTCTTTCTCTTTCTCTCTCTTTTTCTTCTTTTTATTGATAGAATACAATTTGCTGTCTTTGTAGCATTGTCCTCAAAAATCTGGAACTGAAATGAAGAGGGCACAAATGTAATTTTATCTAAATTAAAGCATACATTAAATGTGCTTACAATTGGACCTAAATTCTTTTTTATTTTTCTCTAAAGAGTCTGGCTTAAATTTAACAAAATTTGACCCGTCCCATGGAATTGTATGATGAATAAATAACAAATTAATGGGTAACAGAATCACTCCAAATTTGCTCCAAAGCAGGAATAAATTGGCCCTGTCGTGTATAATGTGAAGAATCACCTACCACTAAATGCCTTAAGATTGGTGTTACTTGAAAACGGGGTTGTGTCCAAAAAAGAAAAAGAAAAAGTGGGTTGGAGAATGCCCCCAAAAAGAAAAGAAAAAAGAAAAGGGGGTTGGAAGCTTATTGTCACAAAAATAAACAAAAGTAGAGAGTTTGAACAATAACGAGATTGGTGTAAGTTTTCCAACAAAGAAAATGGAATAAAGTGAAAAGGAAAAAAATATCGTCAGGTAAACAAAATATTTTTCCGAAAGTAGTAACGTTGTTTTTTCAAGTGATCCCATTATACATAATATTTGAAGTAAAGTCAATTGAACATATATTAGATATAATTCACATCCTAACTTTATAATGAAAAATTGTTGTGTAGATTTTTTTTTTTCAAAGATAGTTGGGAGCTAATTTTTTTTAATTTGGGAGTTAATTAAAGAGTCTTAAAACTATGTCATCTCTTTTTGAATTATAGAGTAGCAAAATGGTTAAAACCTTTTGTAATTTGTACTTTACCCTAAGCTTATTAATAATCATATATAAAGTGAAATATTTTTGAGTAATTTGAATTTTTAACAATATCAATAATTTTATGACGGGAGAGAGAAGCACTTTTTTTTACAAGAAAGATTATTAAATATGAACTTAGAACTTTGATTATTTAATAAAAAAGGAACCAATAGTTATATTAATAAAGACTTCACAGCTACTTCTATAAAATCTTTATGTAGGAAATACCCTTCTAACTTCAGCAAGCAAACAAAAGATTAGGTAGATTTGTGCACTCCTTCTGTTTTTGAAGAATTTGCTACTTTGTTTAATGATTTCCTTACACTGATTTATAAGATTTCTGGTTCGTTTCAGACAAATTTGATAGATGGTTGATATGAACCCCAAAGATTTTAACAGTAAGATTGAAGAAATGGTGGATAGTGAAGAATCTGTGGTGGCAGCTCATTCTGATTCCTCCAACCATTTTGAAGATCAAGTACGTACTTCTGTATACGCCCATTCTTTATGATTGTTTTTGTTTCGTTATTTAGTTTACTTTTCTTTGTTATTTGGTTTATTTTCCTTGCATGCATTTACTTATAGAATTGCTAATTATTTTCCAAGTCAAATTTGATAGATGGTAGACCGTGTGATCCTTGACATTGAGGCAATGCTTAGGGAAGATCAGTCCTCGTCGACTAGACCATGTTGTATTTACAAGGTACCCCATATAATTCGTAAACTAAATGAAGATGCCTATACCCCAAAGGTTGTTTCAATTGGCCCTTTTCATTATGGCAATCCGAGGTTGCAAAACATGGAAAGAGTCAAGCAGATATTCTTCAAAGAATTCATAAAAGATGATCAAACAAGTTTGGGCGATTTGGTTAGCTTTGTGAAAAGTTCAGAACCAGATGTTCGTGCTTGCTACTCTGAGAACATCAAGCTTAATACCATGGAACTAGTGAAAGTGATATTACTAGATGCTAGTTTCATAATTAAGCTCTTCTGCCATCATCATAATAGGTCATCAGATGATGTTGTCTTGTCAAAACCATGGTTGGATACTTATGTAACGGATGATCTGTTGTTACTTGAGAATCAGCTTCCGTACTTTATTCTTGAAGAGCTATTCAATCGGGTTTTTCCCCCTCACACTCGTAGACAAAGTGGCCTCCCTTCTTTTCTCGAGCTCAACTTTCACTTCTTTAGCCATTACAATACACAGAAGTTAGATCCTAACCAAAATTTTATCATAAATCACTTCACAGATCTCCTTAGAACATTTCACTTAGAAAGACAAAAACCTGATCAGAGACTTCCGATCCAAGAGGTTAGCAAAGATACTCTTTCATACAGTGCAAGCGAGTTACATGAAGCGGGAGTGAAGTTCAAGGCAAACAAAAACAAGTGCTTACTAGACTTGAAATTTTCTGGAGGTGTTCTTGAGATCCCACAGATAAAGGTGCAAGATGATACTGAAACTTTGTTTCGTAATATGATAGCTTTAGAGCAGTGTCATTATCCTTTTGAATCCTACATTACTGACTATACTCATGTGTTGGATCACCTTACGGACACAAGCAAAGACGTGGATTTGCTGGTCCATAAGGAAATAATTCAGAGCCATCTACCTGATACCAATGAAGTTGCTAAGGTATTTAATGGTCTTGGGAAAAATATCATTCGAGTGAATTTCAATTCTAATTACGTTGATATTTTCAGAAGGTTGAATGGCTTCTATAAAAATCCTTGGCACAAAATGAAGGCTACATTGAGAAGTGATTATTGCAAGACACCATGGCAAACTGCTGCTTCTATTGCTGGAATTTTTCTTGTTATTCTCTCCCTTGTTGAAGTCACATGTTCTGTCCTCCAAGTAGCACAATAGATTTAAAGCATGTAATATACTAATTTTCCTTTTTAAGAAAAAAAAAAGAATTGATATAGTGACTTTTTATTTAAATTCTTAACCTCCAATCGTTTGATGCCTCAAATGGCTATGATGCTATAATATGAGTGTTGGGTGAATTTCCTCACATCTTATGTTATATCTCTACTTTTATATACCAAATCTATAGCATCTATTAATTAGAGAAATCTAAAAGGCGCAATTTGTAAAGCACTTTGATATTGCAGGTTTTGTTGAAAGTAGGAACTGCACCATGAAACCATAGACTCTTTATTCTCTATTTTATGTGAAAGTGGAGAATATTAATATTAGATATGCAGGAAATTGAAGGTTTAAGGACATATTCAGTTATTTCAAAATGCGTCTTCTATTAATCTCACTTAGTGCATCTGTCAATTAATTATCCCTAAGAATTTGAGCTTCTTTTTAATTTAGATCTTAATATATAATAATATATTTAAGTTTACTTTTGCTTAATAATGTTACTTATTTATCAGTAAATAGTATAATTTGATAAATAAGCTTAGGAGTTTAAAAAAATGGATTACATATATGCTAGCCTAATATATATCTCATTTATAGGATTGTTACTGACACAAAATGAAAAGATACTTTTGTAACTTTTTGTTATTTCAAGAAAGGCCGCCTAATCAAAACATTTATCAGGGGATGTTAGAAAATTATTTTATCTTCTTTATTAGATACTAAAAGATCTTATAATTCTAAATATTCAAAAAAATTATAAATTTTTATATATCAAACATCACCTAAAATGTTAATGTGGAAATCCCCTGAAAGAGACTGGTGTAAGTACTCAAACAAATAAAGAAATTTATTGGAAGGAAAATCATAATGAAGGAATTTATTTGAGAGGGAAATCATATTTGTTAAGCTTTCAGATTTTGAAATAATCATAATGAAGATAAAGCCAAATATGTTAATTGTGCAGAGTCTGATATTTTTTTTTTTTTTTGGTTTTCTTTTAATGTATTAGTTAGAATTTTTAATTTCTTGAAACATGGAGGGAGGATTTAACTCGATTTTCATTGGCAAAGTGATAGAACACATAGGATTAGCTAGCCAAATAATTCAATTGTTGAGGAACAAAAACATTTGTCAGCTAATCCCTCAAGTGGATTATTTATAATTGACATGAAACTTTTATTAAATCTTTTTTTTAAGCTGCAAATTAATAAAAAGAAAATAGATGTATTGTAAACTTAAAATTCTTTCTATATCTTTATATTTATAATTGCTTAGGATAACATTGTACTCTTGTTTTGCTCACGTGATTTTTGTTAACAGCTATATTAGTGAAAATAATGCTATTACAACTCAAAATAAATTTAGTAATAAAGTTTTTTTATACGATTTTTTGTTAAATTATGCGTCTTGTATACTAAGTCTATTTCCGTTAAATCTTGAGTTGTTCAAAATATAAATAAATAAATAATCAAACATATTATTAAAAGTTTATATATTAACATGAATAAAATTTTAAATTTAGACTGTATTTTTGTAATTAATTAATTTTGATAACGACGGCTTGCTTTTACCAATGTGGAATTATAAATTAATTGAAGTTGTATAAAAATTGACATTATTTAACTACAACAAAAAAATATTAATAATTCCAATTAAATTTAGACTGTATTTTTGTAATTAATTAATTTTGATAACGACGGCTTGCTTTTACCAATGTGGAATTATAAATTAATTGAAGTTGTATAAAAATTGACATTATTTAACTACAACAAAAAAATATTAATAATTCCAATTAAATGAATGCAACGGATATATCATAATTCATCAAATAATGAAGATGCGAGGCGCGTAAACAGCCATAGGACTTGCAATGTATTCTTAGCATTTCACCGCCTTAAAATTATATCCTGGCCGTCGATATATCATCCACCAACCTATCCCGCCCGTCGATCTTGACCTGATATTCTATATTTGTGCTTTGGGTGAACTGACCGTTAGATTGGTGCATGGTTTAGGTTAAGGTTCTCTCTTTCTCAGGATTCTATTGCTTGCTATCGGTGATTGCCTTAAAGAGTCGTTTGGTTCATGAAATGTTTTATTTTTAGGAATGAGATTTTCAGGAATGAGATAGATGAGAAAATTGACAAAACATATTTAATTGTCACTTTACTTTTCTGGAAATAATTTGTTGTATTACATCAAATTTTTATTTTCATATTTGATTCATTTGAAATATTTTTGAAAATATAATTACTTTTCTAAAAATACTATTAAAGAAAAACTTTTAAAATAAAAATGAATGATAAATAAGATGATAAAATAATAATAATAAAGAGTAAATAAAGAAATAAAAAATTTTCTTGACTAAAAAAAAGAATAAATGAGATTATTTATTTGAAATTTAGGGATCAAGGCTTAAAATTTAGAGTTTAGAGTTTAGGGTTTAAGGTTTAGAGGTTAGGATTTAAGATTCAGGGTTTAAGTTTAAGATTTAGATTTCAGGGTTTAGGTTTAGGATTTAGAGTTTATGGGTTAGAGTTTTAGAATTTAAAGTTTAAAGGTTGGGTTTTAGGTTTGAGGATTTAGAGTTTAGAGTTTTGGAGTTTAAGATTTAGAGTTTAGAATTTTAGGGTTTAAGATTTATGGTTTAGGGTAGTGGTTAGGGTTTAAGGGTTAGAGTTTAGGGTTATGGAGTTAAGTTTAAGATTTAGGGTTTAAGAATTATGGTTTAAGATTTAGATGTTAGGTTTAAAATTTAAGATTTAGAGTTTTGAGATTAAGTTTAGGATTTAGATTTTATGAGTTAAAATTTAGAGTTTAATGTTTATAAGTTAGGTTTAATGTTTAGAGTTTAGGGTTGATGGGTTTAGAATTTAGGGTTCGGGATTAAATTTAAGATTTAGAATTTAAGAGTTAGTGTTTCGAGTTTAAAATTTAAAAGTTAAATTTAAAGACAATTTGATCATTTTACATAAAAAAAATTTCTCATTCTCATGGAAAACTTTTATTCCCACCTTTATGGATGGGAATAAAAGGGTGGGAATCCTCTTAATTTTCATTCCTTAGAATCTTTATGCCTTGTAACAAACATGGGAAAAAAAGTTTCCTGCCTAACTTTTTCAAGAACCCTAAAACATTACTCGTACCAAACACTACCTAAGTTTCTTCATTGCGATTTATGATTGAGATGCAGGGTTTTTCCGTTTCATAAATTCTTCGGATAGACATGCTTTGCCTGATCGGAATGGCCAGCGACTTGGATGATTTTCCTGCTTCTACTTCTACGTCAATTTCTTGAATATTGTTCTTGCTTTCATCCATGGTGAAAGAACTAGGGTTTCAACTTTTTCTTATTGGATTGCAGAATTTTTAGACTTTGTAAACAATTGGATTTGATTGGATTTTGAAGAAATTTTTTTTTCCTTCACGGGTGAATGGGAGATTGGGACACGTAGCATCGAATTTCATGGATATTGTGATGTCTTGTAGTCCGGGACTTGCAAATTGGTGTCCACAGGGAGGGGGATAGGGATTATACTATGTGTTTGGCCGTTCAATCTATGGGAGTACGATGACTATTCCTATGAGACGAGTTATGTAATTTTATTTCTTTCATTTAAGATCCCGTCTTCTTTTACAAATCATTTTGATTTGGTTACGCGTCTTTCTCTGAGTGTGTTTAAGATTTGGTTAATTAATAAATTATACACGGTTCAAGTATTGGAGTTTATTTTATATTTGTGTAGCTGGAGCGGATCTATACAAGATTAGATGTTGCAGGAATTATTATTATTATTATTGAAGACTCTTTAGATTGATATCTATTGCCAGATTGGAAGGGCATGTTTGGTGTCTAGAAAAATTTTGAATTAGATCGGATTTTTAATAATTTCTTTTGTTCTTGGGTGAATGGGAGATTGGAGCAATGAAGAACGGAGGAAACTTGATTTGATTTCTTCCATTAATCATGTTAATTTTTTTATTTGGTTTTTGCCGTGACGTATAGGTATTGAATTGGAAACTTGTTTTGATGCCTTTGTTCTTAGTGTCAAGATTTCTCATGGTACTTGTTCATGGCTTGCAATTGGTGTTTTCAGGGAGGATATATTTAGCATCGAATTTTGTGAACGATTTGGTGACCTCTCTCTAGATTTTCAATTTTTTCTATTTCTGGATTTTTTAAGTTTATTCTGAGTGTCAATATTTCTAAATCTACTTGAGTGTGGCTTGCAATTGGTGTTTACTGGGAGAGGGATGGTGTTTATGCTGTTTGCTTGATCGTTCAAGTGATGGGAGTATGATTATACCTATCAAAGGGGTTTATATTGTTTTGTTACTATCATGTAAGGTTTTCCTCTTCTTTTGTGGATCTTTTGGATTTGTTTATGCGTCTTCATCTGCAGTTTTTTAGATTTGGCTAATTGACAAATATTTCCAGTTCAAGTGTTGGAGTTTCTGTTGTATTTGTATAGCAGGAACTGAGCTATGATTGATTCCATTCTGCTGGATTTTCCCTTTTTTGGAGACTATAGTGCAGTATACCTTAGCTTGTTCATCCTGTATTGGGCGGGCTAGAGTTGAAACTTTGTTAGACCCTTTGTCTTACTCTCTTGATTTGTATCCTTACTTTGAAATTTATCTTCTTTTTTTTATGTGTTGTTATGCCATTAATTCTGCCATTCACAGCGCTATATACTGAGGATTTGAGAGAACCTATATTTTCCCCTCTGTCCAAAAATCTTTATCAATCTGAGGTATTTTAGTACCAACCGAAGTTCTATCCCAACATCTCTCCCAACAGCACATATATTGCCTCCCTTTTGGACTTGGGGTTTGCGTTCTTTATTTGCTTCACTCTTTGCTGTTTTCTTAAGTATGTGTATCTGTAGGCTGCTAAAAATGTCGCAAAAGAAATTGCATAATAGCTGTAAATTTCCCTTTTTGGTTTTTGTTAAATTTCGTAAGTGTCCTACATTGTTATAAAAAATGGTCATACTGTCATTATTGTTTTTGGATGAAATTTTTTGGAAATTGATTTGTTCATTGTTTTAAGGTTTTTAACTCCCTTTGCATACTATTATGCTTCCTTAAATGTTTGCCCATTTTATGAGTTATATTTTTTTCTATCTTTAAAATGATTGCCCTATTTTATTTTAAAACTGTCGTCCTTCTTATTTTTCATGATAATTAAGTAGCTCTTATCAATCCCCTCAGTTGAAATCTGGGTCTAATCTTTTTTTTTTTTAATGTGGTGATTGGCGTTGTAGGAGTATTCCTTCAATACTAAAGACATTTCTGTGTGTTCAATTTTTTCTCGCTTTTTTCCCCCAATTTCAATGTATGAAGGGATTGGTGGCTGGTTGCTTGATTCCTACAGCTTTTCCTAATTTATTATCTCTCTGACTCTGTAATCAAGTTTGAAACACGGCATTGCAAAATAGTCTTGTGGAGTTTTGTTATGCTTGTTTTTATAAAAATAATCATGCATGCCGCATGGGGTTTCTATATATCTTTATTACAATTTGCATCATGAGGTATATGGAAAGTGCAGATTACTTATATGAAAGGATTCCTGAAAGCACCCTTGTATCTATCTTGAGGGCAAGGGGCCATTCAGAATGCTCCAAGAAAAGAAAAAAATTGGCGACTCAGACGGATTAATCCGACGCTAGATGGACCAAGGCAAAAAGTCTATGGTTAAAATAAGGTGACTTTATGGGTCAAGTTTATTTTGACCGTCCTACTCATATAGACATAAAATAAGTAATTTCAAAAAAAAATTATCTCTCTCTTTTTTTATATGAGATGATGAGAGGATTTAAATCCTTATTTGCTACCTAAAGCTCTTCATTGTAAAAATTAATAAACTATGAAAAATTTGCAATTGGAGACAAAAATTATAGTTAAAAAAAATTTCTCTAAGCAAAATAACAAATTATTCTTGAACAGAAGGATATATAATTTATATATGTAACAATCAAGTTTTTAATAATATACAATTCTGATTACCGTTGATGGTTCAGATTTTTTTTTTTTGCCAGTTAGATAAATCAGGTTTGGCTGATGATGTTCTGTTAGAATCTTTCACATTACAAAGACAGAAAACCGAAACCAACGTCAATTGATGAGGTTGGAATGCATCCCTTTTTCTTTTACAATACAAACAAGTTACACTAATTAAGAGTTGAAGCACATACAAGCAAATACTTTATCAAGAAAGCAGAAACAGATATGTGAATAGAAACTATACCCATGTGTGAGTATAAATACATTTTCCTGACGGCCCTTTCCAACTTGCAAATGAAGAAAACAGATGTATAGAAAATTTAAATTTCTTTCTATATCTTTATATTTCCAATTAAGTTCAATTATCTATATAATTGCCTGGGATGACATAATAAAATACTTGTTTTGGCTCCCGTGATTTTTGTTTATAACATAATGTGACACAATTTTATATTAATAAAAAGAGTGGCATTACAAATCAGAATAAGTATAATAATAATTTTTTTTATATCATCTTTTTGCTAAATTATGTTTCATATATTAAATCTATCATGGTTAAATCCTGAGTTGTTAAAAAGGAGTAGATAATCAGATGTATTATTAAAAGTTTCAATATTAACATTATTAAAAAATTTAACAATAAATTATACTAATTTTTTTTAGGTTTGATTAAATTATGCTCCATTTTCTTTTATTTCAAATGACGTTAAGATATATAATGAAAAGATAAATTTACTCCCTTAATTAATAAGCTTTTTCATTTTCTTTATATTCACAGCATTAAACATATTCATATAACTTCTTAAGAAAATCAAATTTCTACTATATTCAATGACAGAATTTTCTTATAATATTTTTTTAAAAAATTTAAATTGACAAATATTCATATAAGATTAACGAAACTTTAAAAGTTAATAGGATTAAATTTAAATTTATACAATAATTCAATAAAAATATAATATAATTGGTATTTATTTGATTATACACTTACTTGAATAATAATAAAAATACTTATGCAATGAAAATGTTTTCAACATCAGTGATTTATTTTAATGTACCTTTTGCAGCAGTCATTTCCCTTCAGACCTTAGAATAATTTCTAGCTCTCCTTACAATAGTATCTCCTAAGATTCAAATATTTGATTTTCTTCTGAGGTTGTAAACTATTTACCATTGTAATCAACCAATTGTGAGTATGAAAAACTTACAGGATAACAAGGACAATTTTTTTTTCAAATTTAAAAACTAACTTTATTGATAGTAAATTAATAAAAGATATCTATAATGTAATTTTAAAATTAAAAGGTTGATTGTTATTTTTATAATAAAAGAAGAATTAAATGTCATTTAATTAAATTTAAAAAAAAGAGTGTAAGTTATTAAAATTTTGCAGTTATATTTTATTTTTGTAATCAATTAACTTTGATACCAACGACTTGCATTTACTCAATTGAAATTATAAGTTAATTAGAATCTCCAAGAACAGCTCGTAAAATTAGGCGCAGGGGAAATGCACGGATTTAAATAAAAGTGGAGAAAATTTCTGTCTACTAAGATACGGCAGGAGATGGAGCAGAGGCCTGAGAGCACTGAGAAAATGCTTTCGCAGGAAGATCTCAATCTTTTGGCTTGCAGTAGCAAGAAGGTCAAGATTGATGGATGTATGGAGAAAGTGCTGGATGAGGTGATAGTAGAGAGGGAGGATAGGACCGAGAAGGAGGTGGTGTGGAAGGCTGGTGAAGGTCAAACGGAGGAAATTACAGGAAGGAATAGTGAAACTCCTCTTGAAGACCATGAGAATGAACCGAAGGCTATGGCAAAATCAATTGTTCTCACAAAGGAAGCGCTTTTGGAGATGGCTACGTTGGACTTAACCTCGAGGATTTTTGTCAGGAATAAGGGAGACTCTTACAGAGACAAACTTATTGAAACAAATACGGTGCATGACGATTTCACCAGTGAAAATGAGGATGATCTTCAAGAAATAAGGGGTGATGAGAATGAATATCAGAGTCAGGAGAAGGACGAATTCTGTCCAGTGTTGAGAGTAACAAATGAAGAATACAAGGAGTTATATAAAAGCGGAAGGAATTGTTTGATTATCAAACTGCTTGGTGACAGGATGAATGTCAAATTCATAAACACCCGGATTCAAAAGATGTGAGAAAAGTTTGAAGGAGTTGAACTCATAGATTTAGGAAATAATTACCATGCAGTCCATTTCTTGGACATCACGGACTATCACTTTGCTTTTCATGAAGGACTCTGGAGCATTGTGGAGCACCAATTGTTAGTGCAGAGATGACGGCACTCTTTTAATCCCTTTAACGAGGAATTTAAGAGAATACCGGTGTAGATAGAGTTTCTGGACTTCCTATAGAGTAATACACAAAATACATGCTCTGGAGGCCAGAAAACTTATTTGGAAGGACCCGGACAAGCACACGTGAACGAGGAAATTTTGTAAGGACTCGCAGGCGAAAGATGCTTTCAAAACAGGCATATGTTTTGAAACTCGTTCTCCGTTGCAGGACACGGATAGGTACTTGATTGCAACTAGAAAATTATGTCATTGAATCTTATAATTATTTATCGTTAAATGTAAGTTCTGTTGTGTATTTTATCCATGGGTTAGTGAAAATGGATCATGGAATTTATTTGTCTTGATAAATGCAATGTCAAAAGCCCAAAAAAAAATAAAGCCCTAATAATATGCAGCTGTGTTCTGCCTCAAGTGTGCATTCGTGTCAAATTGGAGGTTACTTTTATGGTGGTGATTTGTCAGAGATCCCGTGTTGCGAGGTGGTTGAAATGGAATTCCTCGACCGATGTGAAAACATCAAAGAAGTTGTGATACTGTATTGGAGCTTTTTGTTACTGGGTTTCGGGCATCCGAGAAAAACCTTCCTAAAAACTAGGTAAGGTTACGATAAGAGAAACTTCAGGAGTTCTACTCTAGGTGGGGAAGATTGGGGCATGAGCAAAAGGATTGCAGATTTGAAATGGCCATGGGCAGTGTATGATGAAAGAATACCCATATATGGACTTGGCTTAGGAGTTCGGCCTGTTAAATCTTTGACCACCTAGCTACAGAGAGTTCATGGAGGAGGGAGGAAGTGGCAAACTGATGGAGCACAGGCGAAGGGGAAAGCACAATGAAAAAGGACTAAAAAAAAGGCACTAAGAAAGAAGACAACACGAGGTTCAGTTGGTAGAAGGATTGGACTCACTGCAATTTCAGCACAATGGATTGAAACAACCCAAGGGCCGTTTGGTTTACCGGAAAAGAAAGGGAGTGGGCGATGGAATCCCAAGTTCTATTGTTTGGTTGGATTGAAAGAGCATTCCATAGAATCTAGTATTCCATTAAACAAGTGAAAAGCCTTTCCTTCGCCTAACCTATGGAATCTGATATTCCGTTCCTTAGTAAATACACTACTTTGCGCCCATTTGGTCTCGCCCCCCATCTCGTATTCTTCATTGCTTTGTGATTTTTACATGAACCCATCTACTATTTCTCGGATTCCACATTCCTCCGCGAAGCTCTATTTTGTGCATCTGGTTCCATTGCGCGAAGCTCCACCCCTGCAGGAACCCCTCACTTCTCTGCGAAGCTCCACCCCTTGCGTTCTACTGTGTTCCCCATTTCTCCGCGAAGCTCCTTCCTTCTTTTGTGTTTTGGATCTAGTTCCACTCCAAACCTCCACGAAGCTCCATTCACCCATCCGTGTTCCACTTCAGTCTTCTGGTTCGCGAAGCAGAACCCATTTGGAGTCACGAAGGAGAGTCTGCCTGGAGTCGCGCCATCCACCCATTCCGGTGATTCCCAGTCACGAAGCCAAGCCCCTTTGGAGAAAGCTTGATTACGGTAAAATTTCCTTCTTCGTTTTACATATTTCAAATTCATGATAGACAAAACCGGATTTCACATTGTTGATCGAATTAGCTTCTTATTATGATTTCAGATTCATACTTATCTGATTTGTTCTAATTTGTCCATGGAATTACCTTTTTGTTCCTAAACCTACTACAACTTGTCGTTGTGATTTGTTAAATTTTCATCCCCCTGCTGCACCTTCTTGTTGAAGGTTAACTTGTGAGTGATCCAATGTGTGTTGTTTCCATCAATAGTTGTCTATATTCTAGAAATACAATTGGTCTTTTATATGGATGCTATTTCTTAATGTTTCTGTGTATGCCTATATGCACACTTGTGTGTGCATTGTTTTGATCTATGCTATTAAAAAGCTCAATGGCAAGCAAGAGTGTTTGATGGAATTACCTTTACAATATCATGACCATGAAATGAGAAATATGGACTCCTTGTCCAATGAGGATGTGGTTCCCATAAGGTAATTCCTTGCTTTAAGAAACTTACGACTTGCATATATATTTTATCATTGTATATTCAAATGCTCCTGCTTCTCGTGAAGGGTCAAGTTATTTTGGTAAAAAAGAATGTGTGGTGGTAGGGTTGAAGTTAAAAACTCAACTTTTAGCATGAGGGCTCTAATTTCTTGCTAATGCCTTCAGCTTTTAAATATTATCATCTACATGCACATGTTTTGAGTGTAGCATATAATTAACCCATATAAGATGCAGGTGGGCATTTTTTCCTTTGACGAGAATACTAGTGCAGACACATAAACCAATTCTTGACCCCATTCCAATGCAGTGTGCAATCGAGTATCAAAATCATCCTCACCTCGTCCAACTACCAGCATCAAGTCCATATGATAACTTCTTAAAAGCTACTGGTTGTTGATCCTGAAATTGTACTACACTACATTCCTCGCATGCGATTAGTTGATCATAAGCAGACAACTTCTAAGCTTTGGACTTGGTGGGCTCAAGACTCAGCTTTCTCTCTGAGATGTTGAGTGTTTGAATATTTGTAATTTTCTTTTCTTTTTTTTTCTTCTACTAATGAGTCTTTGAAAAATATAATTTATTGGCATTTTTTTATGTACATATATAAAAATATTTATAATAGTAAATTATTAATGAAAAGAAATTTAGATTTTATACTGCTGACCCAAGTTTTTTTGTTTTTTATGTTGAACTTTAATATCTTCTATTCTTGTATAGGTGAATTCATTTCATACATTTTTTTAATCAATGCTTTGATGAAGCCCTCTAGTTGGCGCAAAATTATTTTAAAGGCTTCAAACTATAATAAAAAGAACAAAAGTAATATTATAAATTTTGGTCATGTGAATCTCGATTAGAAAGATTTCACAAAGCAAAAAGCTTTTGACATAAGTTCATACTTTTTTCTATGTAAATTATATCTTTCTACTCAAATTCGATTGTTGAAATATAATGCATGTTCTCCTTGTCACAAAAAAAAAAATGGATGCAATGATGAACTTAAGTAGAAAATAGGTGCAATGATGAATCCAAATAAGTCATTTAATTTTTGTTTTAAATAATTTATCATAAGGCCATTTGAGTTCATATTGATGTAGTTTTCTTTTGTAAATAATTTATAATTTTTTTGTTAGACATGTTTCAAACTACTTCATTATATTTTTATAAATTATATTTTTTTATCTTAATTTTTATTTTTTTATAAAAAATTTATGTTATAGTAATTTAATATAATTATTAGACTATATATTTCAATATTTTAATTTTTTATAATCTTCTAATTTAATTAAATAAAAAATTATTATGTTTTATCATAAAGTTGGATGAATTGTTGAACCAAAAAAAAGTTGTTTATTTTTTTATATTTTAAAATTTAAAGATAATTTAGTCTTTTTACTTAAATTATCTTTCTATTTTTTCAATTTATCTACCAATTAAATAATAGAATATTACATTATTTAGTTCTTATATCAAATAAGATAATAAGTATTTTTTTTTATTTTTTTCTTTTTTTATTTAATTAAAATTTATTTTACTCGATGAAATGAACTTTAAAAGCCTAAGAGAAGGAAAAAAGAATAGAAGGAGCAAAGAAAGCAAAAGAACTGAATAACAAATAAAGTGTAGAGTGACTTCCAATACAAAATGGAAGAACTGGGCCCGGAAGCAGAAGGTGCTGTACTTGCAAGAAATGACGTGCTAACCAATGTCCGTATCCCATTTTTAAAAAATTGTATGAGTAGGGATGGGGTAGAGCAGAAGGGATGTGCCAGGCTAGAGAATGAACTATGCTTCAAGGCCGAAGTTGCTGGATCTGCAAGAAATGACGAGCTGGCGAACATACCCAGCCCAACTATGCTTGAAGGCATGGAACCGAAAAGGCTACCGTGGATGGAAGCTTCATTCGGATTGTGTGGATCCCCCGAGATTCTAGTAGTACAGCCCACACAGTAGCAAATTTTTGGCTTAAAGGAAGACTTAGAAGATGTTGGTCTGAAAAATCTAGCATCTTTCAAGTCTATTTAATTAATAGTAATTAACAAGAGTGCTATCTTTTAATTTGAGATTTTTTATTGATCTGTCTTTAAAGAAGAAGAAGAAGAAGAAGATGCTGGTCTGCCCACCCACTGTCGTGTCAGAAAAATCTTGAACATGGAGGTCGTTCCAAGGACATCGCCGGTAGATTAGCTGCTTGGTACTAGGTGAAGAAGTGTGTGCATTTTTCATGGTTTTTGCAGGGTGTGATGCTCTATTTTAGGGATGATAATCTGCTTTATCTCTCCTTTTTTTTGGACTGGCTAATCTGCTTTATCTCATTGAGAGATAGATTGGGACTTAGTTACCGATCTCCTTGTCTCTTTGGATTAGGGCCTTGGTCCTTTTTCTCAAATGTAGGCTTTGGCCAGTTCAAAAAAAAAAAGGCACGCCAACAGCGGCCCACAGGGGGGGTGTTGTGTGTTAGGGTTGGAAGGCTTCATAGCCTTTTTCTCAATTGTGGGCTTTGGCCAGTTCAAAAAAAACCACGCCAAGGGGGGGGGGGTGGTTGTGTGTTAGGGTTGGAAGCTTCATAGTCACAAAAATACTTGTACGAAAAAAAAATAGTCACAAAAATAAACAAAAGTGGAGAGTTTGAACAATAAAGAGATTGGTGTTAGGTTTTCCCACAATGGCGGGACAACGAATGAAAAAGAAATCATCAAATTTGCTAAGGGCATTCTAGACAATTCTTATTAACATAAGGTTGTAAAGAAAGGAAATAAGGCCAAAACAAAAAACTCGTCAAGCAAACAAAAGGTTCTTCCAAAATAGTAGCTTTTTCACGCGATCCCATTATACATAATATTTTAAGCGAAGTCAATTGAATATATATTAAATATAATTCACACACTAACTTTATAATGAGAAATTGCTGTATAGATTTATTTTTTTCAAAGATAGTAGGGGGCTAAAAATATCAATAATTTAAAAAAGATTAACCTTTTTTATAATGGGAGAGAGTAGCACCTTTTTTATCAAAAAAATATTATTAAACAGGAATTTAAAACTTTCATTATTTAATTAAAAAAGAACCAATAGTTATATTATTAAAGGCTTCACAGTTACATCTAGAAAATCTTTATATAGGAGCACATACTCGGGATTAACCTTCTAACTTCGGCAAGCAAATAATAGATATATTTGTAGACTCCTTCTGTTGGTGAAGAATTTGCTATTTTGTTTAATGATTTCCTTACATTGATTTACGAGATTTCTGATTCATTTCAAACAAATTTGACAGATGGCGGATATGAACCCCAAAGATTTTAAAAGTGAGATTGAAGAAATGGTAGATAGGGAAGAACCCGCAGTGGTACCTCATTCTATTTCCTCCAACCATTTTAAAGATCAAGTATATACTCATTCTATATATTGTGAAGGCTTTGCTTTTGTTTTTGTTATTTAGTTTACTCTCCTTGGTTTAGTTTTGCAAAATACTATGTGTAGCAGAATCATTCCAAATTTGCAACAAAGCAGGAATTATGCTCCAGATAAATTGGGCCTGGCGTGTAAAATGTGAAGACTCACATGTGACAAAAAGCCTTGAGGATGGTGGTGTTACTTGAAAAAGGGGTTTGATCTGTCCCCAAAATAAAAATAAAATAAAAATCAAGAAAAGAAAAAGGGGCTGGAAGTTTCACCGTTACAAAAATCAACAAAAGTAAAGTTTGAACAATAAAGAGATTGGTGTGAGTTTCCCAGCACTACTTGAAAATGAATGAAAAAGAAATCATCGAATTTGATGAGGGGATTTTAGGAAAACCCTATTAGCATAAGGTTGTATAGAACAGGGAATAAAGCCAAAAACAAACAAAATCGTCAAGTGAACAAAAGGTAACGTTGCTTTTTCAGGTGATCCCAATATACGTAATATTTTAAGTGGAGTCAATTGAATATATATTAGATATAATTCACACACTAACTTTATAATGACAAATTGTTGTATAGATTTTTTTTTTCAAAGATAGTTGGGGGTTAAAAATATGGATAATTTAAAAAAGAGTAACCCATTTTTTGGAAAAAAAAACTAACTTTAACAATATCAATAACCTTATAATTGCAGAGAGTAGGAACTTTTTTCACACAAAAAAAAAAGATTATTAAATACGAATTTAAAACTTTGATTATTTAATGAAAACACAAATAGATATATTATTAAAGACTTCACAGTTACGTCTATAAAATCTTTATATAGGAGCGCATGCATGGTATTAACCATCTAACTTCGGCAAGCAAACAAAAGATAAGGTGGATTTGTACACTCCTTCTGTTTGTGAAGAATTTGCAATTTTATTTAATGATTTTCTTACATTGATTTATGAGATTTATTATTCTTTTCAGACAAATTTGAAAAATGGCGGATATGAACCCCAAAGATTTTAACAGTGAGATTGAAGAAATGATGGATGGGGTAGAACCTGCTGTGGCACCTCATTCTAATTCCTCCAACCATTTTGAAGATCAAGTACGTGCTGCTATAGATACTCATTCTATATATTGTGAAGGCTTTGTTTTTGTTATTTTGTTTACTTTCCTTGATTTAGTTTTGCAAAATACTATGTAAATATCCTACGTTGGATGTCTTTTAATTCCTGTGTTCACTTGAGTATAGAATTGCTAATTCTTTTCTAAGTCCAATTTAATGAAGGTGCGGACTGATGACATTAAAGCAATGCTGAAGGATATCAAAAAACCTCCCTTGTTAACAACTTCATGTTGCATCTACAAGGCACCCCCATTAATGCGTCAAGCAAAAGAAGATGCTTTCACTCCAAGGATTATTTCAATTGGTCCTCTTCATCATGGCAATCAAAGACTTCGAAACATGGAAACACACAAGCATGTCTTCTTCAAAGAATTCGTAGAAGAAGCTGAGATAAGCTTGGATGATTTGGTTAGTTTTGTGAATAATTTAGAACCAAGAGTTCGTGCTTGTTACTCTGAGGACATCGAGCTTAGCATGAAGGACCTGGTGAGAATGATATTAGTGGATGCTGGTTTCATAATTAAGCTTTTCCTCAAGTATCATTACGCTGACGATGATCTCATGTCAAAACTATGGTGGCTACTAAATTCTGTAGAAGTGGATTTGTTGTTACTTGAGAATCAGCTTCCATTCTTTCTTCTTGAGGAAATATTCAATCAAGCCTTTCCTTCTCTCATTCGTGATGGTCGACGCCCTTCATTTCAAAATCTCACATTTGACTTCTTTAGCAATCTTAATACACAAAAATTAGACCCTGAAAAGGATTTTATCATGAATCATTTTACAGATCTTTCTAGATTCTTTTACTTACAAAAAGATAAACCTGATATAAAATCCATAGATATAGCTGATGTTACTTTATATCGTGCAAGCATGTTAGAAGAAGCAGGAATGAAGTTCAAGGCAAGCAAAAGCAAATGCTTACTAGACTTGAAATTTTCAGGAGGTGTTCTTGAGATCCCACATATTACGGTTGACGAAGATAGTGAAATCTTGTTTCTTAACATGTTAGCTTTAGAGCAATGCCATTATCCCAGGGAATCCTACTTTGGACACTATGGTCTTCTATTAAAAGGGCTTATCGAGACAAGCAAAGATGTGGATGTCTTGGTTAAAGGGGGAATAATCAGCAACTATCTAGCTGATAGCAATGAAGTGGCCCAATTATTTAACAACAAACTTGGTAAACATTTTTGGCACGTCAGATTCAATTCTGATTATTATGATATCTGTAAAAAATTGAATCGCTTCTATAAAAATCCTTGGAACAACATGAAGGCAACTTTGAGACGTGATTATTGCAAGACACCTTGGCAAATAGCTGCTTCCATTGCTGGAATAGTGCTCCTTATTCTCACCCTTCTTCAAACAATGTTTTCTATCATCAAATAGTATTTACGTTTAAAGCTTGTGTAATTTGAGTGTTAGTGGAATGTTTTCTTTTTTGGTACAAGAAGAGAGCTGAATCTTTTATCTAAATCCCTACCCCTCCAATCACCTAAGCTAGCATGTTTAGTGGTTTTCCTCGCACTATGTAATGTTTCATGATGATCTGCTATTATTTGTACCCGAAATGTTTAGTGTATATTTCCTCTTAAACGTGAACTATCTTTTTTTTTTTGGGCAATCTAGAAACCAACCTGGTGTCGTGGCACTATGTTATATACTGCTTCGTGAAAATAAATTTTGGGTCATTTTCGCATTCAAACACCCGAAATATTATACTAAATAAATAATGAACCAGAATTATCTGTGTCCTGAAATAATATGTGTGGCAAAAACTGGAATTACATAACCTAAGGTATTATATAAATCTTTGTTTATAAGATAATGTGACACAAATTTATGTTAGGGAAAAGAGTGCTATAACAACCCAGAATAAGTCTAGTAATGAAATTGTTTTATGTTTCTTTTTTGTTAGATAATGTATCTTGTATACTAAATCTATCACGGTTAAATCCTGCATGTTAAAAAAGAGAGTAAATAATCAGATGCATTTTTTAAAAATTTCAATATTAACGTCATTAAAATTTTTAAGTTAGATTGTATTTTTGTTATTAATTAATTTTGATGCCAACCGCTTTCTTTTTCCCTTTTTTTTGGGCCAGTGTTTCTTTTCCCATTCGAAATGATAAATTAATTAAAATTTTATAAATTGACATGGACATCACTTAGTTATAATAAAAGGTTAAATTCAATTTCAATTTAAAAAGGTATCCGAAAACAGATTTTGTGGTGTGCTCTTGTTTGTTTCTTTTTTTTATTTTTGTTTAAAATAAAAAATATGATTAAAAATATATTTCATAAAAATTAATTTTTTTTCTGAAAATATTCTAAAACATAGTGAAAATAGAAAGCATTTAAAAGAAACTTTTAATATTTTCAAAAAAAACAGATAATATTTATATAGTTTTAAAAGAGAGTTATCATAATTATTAAACAAAATTAAAATAAGTTAATAATAATAGAAGATCAAAATAAAAAAATCAATAACATTTATAGTGATTTATATAAATATAATTTGAAAATAAGTACGAGTAAGTTTTTAATTTTATAAAATAAATGTATTTTTTAAATAATAAAAATTTCCAAATTAAAAAAATTAAAAAAATAAAATTATTATTATTATTATTATTATTATTATTATTATTATTAATGAGAAATCAAAACCACCCAAAGCATCATAATAAGGAGCGTAGCAGCCGTAGACTTTCAAGTTCGTAGTTACAACGGATACTCTAGCATTCCACCGCCTTATTTAAAATCACATAGCCGTTGTCAACAACTAGGATAATTTAACTATTTTTTATTTACATCAATTATGTTATGTTTAATATGGGAATACACTAAAAAAAATATAGTTAAAAATAAATAAATTAAAAAAATTAAAATAATATTTATTGTGAAGAAGATTGTGAAATTTCGTTTAAGATAATTTAATTATATATAGACTTATTGAAATTCTATTGAGAAGATTAAATTGGATAGAGAGTAGTTCGATAATTAAAGATAAAAAAAGATAAAAAAATAATAATAAAATTATTTAAAAAAAATTAATAATTAATAATTTATTTATTAATTTTATTTATAATAAATAAATATAATGATGTTTGAGCTATGTAACTGATTTCATTTAATAAAAAAAAATTAATTATTTTGTTTGCAACATTTTTTGTGTCTCGAAACATTTTGGATCCGATTGAATTTTCGATTTTGTTGTTCTTAGGTGAATGGGAGATTGGAGTGGCGAAAAATGGAGAGGATAATTTATTTGATTTCTTCAATTAATCGTGTTAAGTATTTTATTTGGCTTTTGCCGTGACATACAGATATTGAATGGGGAACTTGTTTTGGCGCCCCTGATCTGACAACAGAGGTGTTTACAAAGATTTTGTTTGAATATTTACGTATCATGCAATTTCATGAACAATTTGGTGACCACGCAGAACTTAGAAAGAGAGACAGATGAGATAGAAGATTTTATTTCAGGTTAATGTTTTTAAAGTACAAATAATAATTATTTATTTAAAAAAAATTAAATTAATATTATAATAAAAAATCAACTAATTATTAAACAATCGCAAGTTGAGTCTTTTATCTAATAAACTTGTGTGCAATATAATTTATCACTAATTACCCACAATTAACCAAAATTTAATTTGTTATGAACTTAACACCAATAACTTAACTTAAATATGTTAGCGTATTAATAATAAATTAATATTAATTCACAATTATAATTAATAAAAAAAATTAAGATATAATGACTAACTTGAGTGCCTGGACGTTCAAGCAGTGGGAGTACACGACTATCCCTTTCAGACTGAGGTCATGTTTTATTTCTTTCCGATCTTTGTTTTCTTTTGAAAATATTTTGGATTTAATTTTGTGTGATCCTTTATGCGAGTTTAAAAATTTGGCTAATTGATAAATTATACCCGGTCCAAACGTTGGAGTTTCTTCAATATTTGGACAAATATGCTGTTTGTAGTTTGAAGATTTCACCGGGATGTCCATCTACAGCTTCACCAATTTGGAAAGGAATATTAATTGGTCGCATCTAATCTTATTCTTAAAGGGTCAGTGGGTGAGAGACCTATAC
Organism: Gleditsia sinensis; assembly: GCA_037074535.1. Taxonomy (NCBI): domain Eukaryota; kingdom Viridiplantae; phylum Streptophyta; class Magnoliopsida; order Fabales; family Fabaceae; genus Gleditsia; species Gleditsia sinensis. The sequence continues at coordinate 16,473,619 of CM073472.1, forward strand.
ATACTTGCTTTAGACAAGAATTGCCTTCTGATTGCTGGATGGTTAAGGACTCACTACTTGGAAGATTGGTTTGATTAATGATTAGGTGTCCGTATGATACGAGAGATTGCATCAACGTTTGGTACCTCAAATCGGTGAAATTGGGGTTTGCAGTGCTCCATGCTAGACAAACTGACTTTGCGTTTCATTCAATCCTGAAATGGTCTGGAATCTGGAAGTTACATCCCCTGTGATGGTGCTTAAGAACTTTAACTGGCTCAGAATGAGTTACAGTGACATAAACAGCTTTTGAAAAACGAACGAGGTAGAGTGACCTGACCGGTGCTTTCAAATTGTGTTGGTTTAGAAAAAGTGTAGAAGAATGGCCTTTGGTTGGCAACAATTCGTGGTCAATCCGGTGATTTTTTACAAGGCTGGAGGGGGTAAAAATTATGATTCAAGTAGTCCTACAAGGCTTCCGACAATTAGTATTGTTGCTAGCTGATAAACCTCCTCCTAGGTTAATTTACGGGGTTCTAAGCGTTTATTCCGTCTGGTCTTTTTGGGACGGCACAGCCGTATTAGTCAACAAATCATAGGTTTTTCTAACGTCGCTTTCTGGTTATCTGATCTTGTTGCTTTTTTTCAAATAGAAAGTGCTTGAAAATTACATAATCCTTCACACAATAAAAGCAACAAATCCCGACAGGGCTTACCCTCCATTCAATGTAGATGATAGGCTAATAGAGCTTATGTCTTGAGTTAGCATTGTTCTTTCTAAATTGTTTTTTTTTTCTTTATGGTCTTGATATTTTAGTACGAGGAAGCTTTATAGGAGACAATTTTATTTTCACTAACTCAACCCATGAAGTAAAAAATAAACTTTTAGTTTTTATTCATATTTTAGTGCATTAATATAAACAAAATATTAGAATTTATGTTGAAGTACTGTTTTAATTTTGAAGGTTTCAGAAAAAAATTGATTTATTTGTTAAGGTTTTAGCTAAAATTTGTCTCTACCGTTATCAATGTTGTTTGCTACTTGTATTTAACACTAATAACGTCAAATATTTAACGAAAAATGATAATGTATTGTCAGATTCACTTTATTTCACGTGGCATTCACTCTTCTTCTTTTTTTAATTTTAGTGATTAAATTACTTTGAAGTTTATTTTAAAAACCAAGTTATAAAATGGAAGAATACTAGAATAGCGTTCATAACATCTTTTAATTTTAGAATTAATGTATTATTTTAGTTAATGATTCTCTGTTGAAACTCCAATAAATAGGTGAGAGAAATGAGTTCTATATCGAATATGACGGCCTTTCGTTTCGGAGTGTGTGGCTCAAATCTTATCAAGAACAAGTTATTTATGAATATTATCAAGAAGGTTGTGCAAGTCTGGTGTAGTCTATTTTTCACACCACAAGGATCAAGATCAAATAAACATTCTCTTTCTATGACAGGAAGATTCAAGCAAGGCACAATTTTTTTTAGATCACATTTTTAGAGATATTATTTTGGGTTTAGCATAAATATTTTTTAAAATATTTTATTATCCTCTTGAAAATAATAATCTCAAGTGTGGTATTAATATTATAAAATTTTTTACTAATTTTTCAAAATTACTATCACTAATTTTTAACATATAAAAAGATAAAATATACATTAGATTTTAGAGTTTGAAATTTAAAATTTAATGTTATAAGATTTGGTACAAATAGCAATTTGCATTTTCTAATTAAGTTATTATTGAAAAAAATTCAAAGTATAGTTTTTTAATTGTTTTTTATGAAATATTTTGATAGAATTATAGTACATACTAATAATTAAAAGAATTAACAATATAATACTAAATTTCATAGCCAAAACCATATGATATACCAAGTCAACGGTTAAGATGAATGTTTACTAAATTTGTTTCATCTTCATGCATTTTAAATTACATTGAAAAAGAAAATACCATTCAATATTTATTATTGACATAAAATTTTCAAAATATTAATAAAATCATATGAACTAAATTATTTGTGTTTCATATTAGAGTCCATAAAGAAAAAATATCATTTCTTAAAAATAGATAATTGGTTAGAAAATTTGAAGGTGAAGATGATATGCCTAACTCTATCTTCTCTTTGATTTTTTTTTAGGTCAACCCAAGTTCTATTTGTCAATTATAGCATATATCAAGTTCTACAATCATTCATGTATTATCAACTAATTATTTTGACAAAACAAAGAACTTGAAAGTATAATTATTTGCAGGTGAACTGCTTGCATATACAAATCAGATATGAGTGCTTAATTATAAATACCACTGAGATTTTACTTATACTAGATGCTGGGATTCCAGCTTATAGAAAAGCTAGTTTTAGGTTAAAAGAAAAGACATAAACAAGATTTTTTTTTTCAATGGATTGAATTATATATCACCTCTGGCAATGCAATGTCACTTGTAAATCCACATTAAGCCTATATGCCGGTTCCGGCAAGCCGCCGCCTTGAGGCATTTGATATGGCCACTTGACCAAGCCTGTCAGCATTACTCATCACAGTTCGCTCCTTCATTGGTGTATAATGCCGAAACCATTCACCAATGTAAACCTAAAATATAAAATAGATTGATGAAATCATGGAACAGAAATGCAAAAAGGCAGGGGATTGTATGTTACAGTGTTTTCTAAGTGAATGGAACAACTGATTATCTTGTGCGAATTGAAGTTAATCAGCATTTTCTAAAAGCTAGAAGGCAATCCCATCAACAATTACATTTCGCAGACTCTTTATTCTGAAATAAAAGAATAACCAAGGTAAATTTAAAGAAGGGAAGTAACCTGTTGAGGTCTCATAATCTTAGTATCAGGATCATCTAGAGACTCTCGCCAATGTGCCAAGTACCCAGCCATCCGAGGAATTGCGAATAAAACTGTGAAATACTCAGGTGGAAATCCCATTGCCCTGATTACAAAAAAATAATCATTCCAAACCTTGTTATATATGCTGGAAGGATTAACATGTCCTACCCTTGTTAGCTAGTGATAGATTACCTATAAATTAACCCAGAGTAGAAGTCAACATTAGGATAAAGCCTCCTCTTAATGAAAAATTCATCAGACAATGCAACCTTCTCTAAGGCAACTGCAATCTGCACAACCACAAAATTTCATCTATAGTTTAGAAGTTTAAACTAAATACATTGAACTGAATCCACATAAAATGAAGCAGCAGTTTTCCTAGTCAGATTAAAAAAAAAAATAGTCTTGTAACGAATGGACAATGCTCTAATTTGAAAATGGAAAGAGTTTCTAGAGATTTTGAATTAACATTAGACCCTGATCATACTTGGATTGCTTCCTTTATATTACAACACAAAAATGACTTCTCATGAATATACATGCAGACATATGATATGAAAAGCCAAACTTATATCTAGAACATCTTTAGGCAAATGGCTTAAAATACCCTTCTAATTTGTCTCCCTGTCTCCCTAATAATAATCCTAATATTCTACAATAATCATTCTACTTTGCCAATAATCTACAAAACTACATTAAGGGAATAATACGTGTAGCAAAATTCAAAATCTAATAGTTTGTTATAGTATTTATAACCCAGAAGACTCACAAAAAGCACAGATTTATAGCTTCAGGAATATGAGACAAACAGCACAAAGACAATCTATAAAATGGAAAAACACCTCAATAAGAGGGTCCCGGCCAACAATGGAAAATACTTCCTCCGCCAGTCTTCTTATGACCTTTGCTCTGGGATCATAATTTTTATACACGCGATGTCCAAAACCAGTGAGCTTCCGTTTCCTGTAGGAAAAAACACAGGATATCAACCAAAACTATCATTTTCCCAACCAACTGTGAAGGTTCCAGTCACAACCGCATGAGAACAAGGCACCATACTAACATCATCCTTTCAAAATGTAAGCTAAAATATAGGAGGGAAATAAAACACCAAAAACAAAAATAAAGTAATAACCACCTGGCTTTCACACCCTCAATGAACTCTGGAATGTTCTCTACAGATCCAATTTCACTTAGCATTTTTAGGACAGCCTACAGAACCAAAGTTCACATTAGTATGCTCACCAACAGTCTTGTGCTTATTCAAGGAAATTGTCAACCAGGGGAAGGGAAAAAGTAAACTCTCAAGTTATGTTCTCATTCAATTATCACTACACCAAACCAAGCAAATGGCAAAAGTCTATGATAGTTTCATTAACCATTTAGAGTTACCTCATTTGCTCCACCGTGAAGAGGTCCATAGAGTGCTCCAACAGCACCAGCAATAGCAGTGTATACATCAACACCACTGCACATTACAAGATGGTTAAGATTAAAAAACACTGAACTTAGACTGCTTTATGTTGTTTAAGTATAGTTAAACTTCTACCTTGATGAAAGATGTCGGACAGTGGATGTAGAGCAGTTCATTTCATGTTCTGCATGCAGTATGAAGATAATATCCAGTACACGAGTTAGCCTAGGATTGGGTTTGTACGAACGATTGCCTCTGGAAGCATGTACAGGGAAATTTTATTTGAGCTAAATTCTGTGTGCTGATATAATCCCAAAATAACTAAAAATAGCCAATATGAATATATCATTTTATAATGAAGATTAGTTCATACTTCTGTAAAGATTTGAAATCTTACATTCAAGCACACAAAAAAAAAACATCATCACTAGTATTAATGATTATTTACTACACTGAGAAAAAAAAATTTAAAAAGAATTTAGCTCAAAAATACCATTAGACATACAAAGAATCTAGCATGTATAGGAAGTTCTCTGTGTAAGAAAGGTGGCTGGATGGAAGCACAGGTGGCCTTCCTGCCATTCTAAGATAAGCTGCAGCTGCAATTGTTGTTATCTGAAAAAAAAATGATATTACAATAAAGCAGTTAGGAGGAATGCAATAAGCATAAAATTGCATGATAGCTGCACAAAAAGCCACAGGATATAAGCTGTAGAATTAGTGAGAGACACATGGATAATAGTTGAATAACTTAGATATACTGAGATGGAAGGCTTGAGAGAAAAAAAATGAATAAGCAAACCTTTCCAATAATCCGTGCTATTTGTTTGTCCCTTACTTGTTTTGAGTTGTAAATATCAAGACCCTGCATTAAATTATAATATGCATTTCACTCTAAAGGAAAATTATAGACAGAATCATATAATAAAATATGGCAATAACATATGGAATCCTCTTAACAAAAAAAGCATTAAAGTTTATATAGGAGGCAGGTCCAATCAGCAAACATAAGTGCCAAACAATTAATACAACAATTAGGCATTATATGTTGGCAACTATTGTAGTAATGTGAGTTAAAAAAAATGCTAATCATTTTCATATCTCTCTATTAATTATTAATCTGAAAGATGGTAAATCAATTCTTAAAACATAGTAAAACAGTGTGACCATATACAATTTTCTTGATTAATTGCCTCATATTACAATTATCAACATAGTAAAATAACCTCAGACAATAGCTTGAACCATCTTAGTGCTTTCTGTTTACTTCTAACAAAATAAATTTAAAGAATCCAATATTTTTTCTTATATTGGTATTTACTTATACTTTAAAGTTAGAAATCCGTAATTGGAATATAAAAATTTTACCTATTCTTTTTGGTAAACAAAAAAAAAGGCAGAAACCCACATAATGTTTAAAATCAAAACTCATTGCTGTAAATAATAAAGACAAAACTTTCATTAAAGAAATGCCACAGCTTTTTGGAGAAAACAACAATTAGAAAAATAGAATAGAAAATTCTACTAGTTACAATGAGAGAGGAATATATTGTCTCCGCAAAACTAAGATGTACAAATTACCATGTTATGCTACCATCATACACGCAAAATCAAGGCAAACAACAACCTGATTAAGTTGACAGTAATATGTATTACTTACTTTAAGAGCAGGGTTTGCATCGGGGTGAAAAACAGATAGAGCACTTATGGCACTAACAAGTACCCCCATTGGATGCGCATCATGAGGCATTGATTGTATGATATCCTACAACACAAATGTAAGAAGATACCACTATGGTAGGTCAATAAACATTAATTTTATTTCTCTTAAAAAAACTTATTACTCCCCTGTAGATGACCACTAATGCAAAAGAAATTCCAAAGACCATGCATTAGAACACAGACTAACACAGTAAATTAACAAGTAATTTTCTAGGACACATAGTTCTAACATTAGTCTAAGTCAAAGTCACATTTTGCTTGAACTGGAAGAAGAAAAGAGAAGCAAACACATAATATAAGATAAGGAAACAACAACGATAATTCTGATGATGGTAATGATCACCAATTCAACTTGGGGCTTCTTTAACATTGCTCTGGTCTTTCTCATTTTGCTCTATATGCTAAAAATAATATATTTTGTCTTCTTGGGATACACGCAAGTTAAGGCACATTCTATTAATAACCAAAACAAACAGCTGAAAGAAAGGGGGCATGATTGTTTCGAACAAAAGCAACCAAAATTTAAAGTAGGAAATAACCAAATAACAGCTGACATTTCAAATACTTTCATACTTAATTCATGACAATTCAGTATTATTAGATAGCAGAGAAGCTCACCAAAACTCCTTGTGGAACAGCTGAATGCTGAGATATAGCGAACTCCCAGTCTGCTAATTGACTTTCAGAAGGCAAATTTCCATACACTAAAAAGGCAGAGCCATATAGAGTCAATAAAATTCAAAGACATGCATGCTATGCATAATATTGAAGCTTGCAATTAACATACTTCATAACTAAGGGCACTTTGCCTGCCCAAGGTGCACATGTCTTTATTAACATATCTTCTTAAGCTAATCATCAGTTGATAGCTTTTATTTATTTATATAACAAATATATTGTAGAAATCCCATAGAACTGCAGGATCATTCTTGCAAATACTCACTTATGAGATAGGCAACTTCCATATAGGAGCTTTTCTCTGCCAACTCCTCAATTGGGTAGCCTCTATATCTAAGAATTCCCTCATCGCCATCAATATAACAAATTGTAGATCGGACAGGAGCCGTGTTCAAATAGCCTGGGTCATAAAGTTTGAGTCCTTTGTCATTCTTTCCAGTGGACATCTGTAATTTAAAAATTAGAGTCCCACAATCAAATATCGATAAAGCATAACATAAAAAGTTATACTTCAACTATGATTCTAAACTACCCAAATGCATACTGGGATTAATAGGACCGAAATTAGCATATAACTAAGAATTAATAGGTAAAAACAACAACCTCAACTTTCTCGTAAGAAACATAACATGAGCAAAAAGCACTCACTCAGAGAAACTACAAATCCAAGCAATTCAACAAAACCAAATAGGGCACGACAGGCCGAAACCCATTTCGCGAAATACGAAAACATTTCGAATATCAAACTTTGTAAGCATAAATCGTTGATCAGAAATTACCTTCTTGATGTCAGTAGCTTTGATCGTCCCCTCTTCAGAGACCTCAACCTGGTACTTTTTCCCGGTCCTCTCGTCGACGATTGTCAACGAACCCTTGAGGTTCCCGGGCGGTGAGATTGAAGTCTCAGCAGAGAGAGAAAGTGGCTCGAGCGCAGGTGCGTAACCAACTGGCTCAGTGGAAGGTCGTAGGTGAGATGTGAGCATGGCCAAACGGCCCCGAGCAACCATCACCGGTGATTCGGAAGCGCCTGACATTTTTTTTCTCCGTTTCTTAAACTGAGATGGAGAAGAAGACAAGAAGAGGGTCGATAGAGAAGTGGGATTTGGAATTGGATGGTTCAAGAGGAAGAAATTGTGGAAAAAAAATTAAAAATAATGGGATGAAGAAGCTTGGAAGCAAGATGGGATAGTTACGTGGAGCCTTGTTGGAATATTTGGGTTGACTAAAAGAGATCTTAAATGTCGCACGTGACTGTCTCACCCAAAAAAATATTGCACGTGGAAAACAAAAGCATTTTAGGAACAGCCCAAGATGCAGTTTAAGATATTCATGATTAGTTTTATAATAAAAATATGGATAAAGTTTTATTTTAATTTTATATATTTGTCGTGAAATTTATTTAATTTTTAAAAATTTTATTTAAAAATATTTCTAATATTTCATAATCGTCACTTTTTGTTCTTTTAAGTTTAATTATGTCATTCTGTTAATAAAAAATATTAATATAATATCATGTGATATTTAATTTATTAAATTAAAAATAATTATAACATAAAATGCCACGTCAACACAGATTTTTCTGAACTCTCTCTTCTTCTTTTTCTTTCTCTTCCATTGTTAATGTGACATTTTATATTAAGCCTAACCACTAAAAAGTAATATTTTTTAAATATTAGATATATTTTTAAACTAAAAAAATTTAAAAAATTAAACTAAATTTTACTACAAATTTAAGATATTCAAATAAAACTTTATCTTGAAAATATTATACATGCATATTTTTTTATAGTTTAACATTATCTAATTAACCCTTAAAAAAATTCTCAATTCTTATTAAAAATTCTCATGAGAAGTATTTAAGAAATTTTACTTTAATTTTATTTTTTTGGGGGGTAATACATTTTCAGGGCATGTTATTTAGAGATATAGTGTGAAAGAAAACTCAATAAAATAAGTGTCTAGTTTATTGATATACATGTTTTAATTAATTTATTGTTCAATCACAATATATAATCGTGCCATGTGCAAAATAATATTAAAAAATTTATAATTTTAATATTTAAAATATACATCATATAAAAATTTGTACATAAATATAAATATAAATATAATTATTAAATCAACTAAACAATTCATGAATTAAAAATAAATTAGAATATAAAGAGATACACAAGTAATAAAAACAAATTAAAAACGTTGTTAGATAAATAAAATTAAATTAATATCTAGTTTAACGATAAAAGGCAGATGCAATAAAAAAAAAAAGATAAATTAAAAGATATTGAAAAAATTATAATTAAATACAAATATTAGAATGAGAAAGTATAATTTCTTTCTCCCTTTGTGTGTCAGGGCTTGTGTGATGTTTCAATCTACCATAGTGAATGATCCAATTTATTTTGAAGAGTAAAGTCTTACTCTGTTTGGTGGGTTAAAAAATAATAATAAATAAATAAATAAACCTCTTATATATCTTGGCTTGTCAAGGGTGTGATAGTGGTTAAAATAGCATTAGGCGCATAACAAAGTTTCTAATTGCCATTACTTTTATCTTGAAATTCCTAATTTTCTTCTAAAAAATAATGATAAAACCACTGCTTATTTATAGTTTCTTATTAGTTCTTTAATGCAATGGCATGCCATTTTGTTTTATGAATCCGAAATTCAGAAAAACAGATAATTAATGAAAAATTGTATTTATTTTTTTTAATTCCAATCTTTACTTCGAATTGTAATTTCCTCCTAATCATTTAATTTTTATAAAGGAAAAGTAAAATAAGCGAAAGAAAATTAATAATTATACGTGAAACTATCACATCTTTAAATTGAGTTATGACTAAAACAAAGTTGCTTCTCTAGTCTCTACAACAGAGCAAGGCCTTCACCCCCTATGCAGCAACACTACAGTCATCTTTCCGTGCAAACTCCTCATGAGTTTCAAGAGAAGACTGTTGAGTCACCTCCATTGCTACTTCTCTAGCAGACACTAGCTCAGTTTCGCTATCAATATGAGAATGAACTATGTTGTCGCCAGTTATATGGCAACGTTGCGAGTTGAACTTGAGTCACCATCAAGCTCTGATTGATTGACCTCCAATGCAGCATCAGAAACCTTTAGCTGTGAATCATGAACCTCAGGTTGTGCATCATCATGAACCCTGTTAGCTACATCCAGTTCCTCAATATTTTCATCCCGAGTCACTTGGTTTAGTTCTTCTTTTATCACCTCACCAGCTGCAAGCTTTAGTTCTTCATTGTTAACCTCGGCAGCTAGATGGTTTGCCTCCTCATTATTTTCCTCACCAGCTACTGCATAGCCTAGTTCGGATTGATCCACCTCGATGTTGGCATCACACAGCTGCAGATTCTCACCATCACTATCAGCATGAATTAACTGGACAGAACCGACTTTGCTGTCTAAAGGGTATAAATCCACATGATCTGCCTCTTCATCGATGTGACTTATTGGTAATTGGTGAACCTCAATAGCAGCACCATAGAACTGAGCTTGTTCATCCTCACTAGCTGCATTATACTGAACTGTATCATCCTTTCGCAATCGTTTACCAGTACCTTTTCTTCTAACCCTCTCCTTTCCCCTCACATTTTTTCTGAGTTCAACTTGTGGGGTGGCTGACACTATGACCGGACCACCAACTTGATCTCTCAAACATTCATGTGCAATATATCTTATCCTAGAAATTGATTCAATCTGTTGTGCATCCAGGCCTTTCATTGCAAAGGTATCAGCTACACAGGCAATATCCCTCAATCCAGCATTCTGAAAACATTCGTTTTCTTTCTTTAAAAAGCATTTCAAACTTATGCTATAATTGCAGTATGATGTAAATCTGAATTCATAAAATATATACTTACCGTTCTCTGAAACTCCAATGAGAGAGAAATAGGCCTCTCAACAAACTTGCGAGTAATGTTCAGATACCATTGGATGTACTCACTCTCCTCTACACCCCCATCACCATCAACAATATGGAGATGCCGTTCCATCCATTCGTTAAGCTCTGGTTCCATTTTCCCAGACAAATTAACCCCACCATCAACTCCTCGACTCTTCCTCTCCCAATGCTCCACACCCTCTGGAATCGATTGAAACATGCCATATTGCCTTAGGCATCGATTTGGAAGGTGTCTTTCTGCCTTGTCAAAGCATATTAGCATTGTCTTTGACCTCCCAAGAATCAAAGTACATTTGATATGTTCTGGAATTACCATACTGTCCATATTTCGGTAGGGGAGCCACTCCACCTGTACATCGACAGTGAACAGTACTCTATTATAAAAGATATATTAGAATTCAACAAGATCACGAAATAAATAATTGAATATAGAGGAAACTATCATTTGGGTCATCTAAAATATACATGGTCTGGTCAATTTAGTCTTTAGAAGATAAATACATCATTTGGCTCCAAATATTTTTAAAACTCATCAACATGAGCCTACCTGAGCTCTATCAACCATCAATTTAGTCTACGGCAAGATAATATAGATGAGTTTTTAAAAAAAATGTTGGAGTCAAATGAAGGTAATTATCTTCTAAGGACTTAAATTTATACAACATGCATCTCTTAGGGACCCAGATGGTAGTTTATTCTTGAATATAAGACTTACATCACATGGCTGTAGGGAATCTAAAGCCTTCCGATAAAAAACTAAATCACGATTTGCAGTTGGGCCACTTTGTTTTCCTTTCCATCTGAGCACAAATGGAAATTGGTCATGCACCGGATCATGATTGAGCTTTGGTCGCCCAATATTTAGGTGGAAATAACTCCAGCACTGCAAAACAATAATAACAAATCAAACCAGCATTTTGAAGAAACCAAAAAGAAATTAGCATGAAAAGGCGAAGAGCACATCTACTTTACCTGTAGTAATGTTAAACAGCCACTAATAGTACTTTGAGTTTTCTGAGAGGCATTGCCTAGGGCCCTATATAAAAATGCTAATGCTGCTGCACCCCAGGCATATTGCCCACATTGCTCAAAATTCTCAAATAATGGCAAGTACATTACAGGGACTTTATTCCCAGTAGTGGTGGAAAATATAGTGCTACCTACAAGATAAAGAAGATAAGCACGAGTATGTTGCTCTATCACTTCCATTGGAGCATCTTCAGGACAGCGAGAAAAGAACTCTTTCAGCCAACTTAGCTTCACCATTCCACCACTTGTATATCCAGACTCGGGTGTTTTGCCAAGATGCTTTTCACAAACTGAACTGCATGCGGTATATGTCATACCTATTACAGGGTCTCCATCAATAGCCAGACCAAGTAAGAGTGCAACATCTTTGAGGGTTACCGTCATTTCTCCAACATTCAAGTGAAAAGTATTTGTTTCTTTTCTCCACCTTTCCACTAAGGCAGAGATTAGTGGATTGTCAAGACTAATAGCTGGAATTGATCTTAAGTACCGAAACCCAGCCTTCTCTACCAATTCAATTTGTTTAGGAGTAAGTGTCCACTGATAAAGCTTCGAAGTGTGTTCATGGCATCTGAGAGCACCACGCTCCTGTTAATGCATTAACAAGAGAACAATTATATATAAGAAATAAAGGTAGAGGTTAGTGAAAAGATTTTCCATGAGAAAACATGAAAGAAAAGTTAAAGCAAAAAGGATTGTCAGATGGCAAACTGCACCTGTCCATCCCAAACTGCTGTAGAAACATGCTTGTCTTGATCATATAGAACAGAACCATCAATTGGTCCTGGATTAGTTATTGCATAAAGGTCTACCACTGCTTCTTCCATTAGTATAACTGAAGAAAAACACCCAAAACAGAAGTAAAGTAAGAAACAGCAGCCCCAATCTTTTAATTTTTTTTAAACAAATAAAATAAGGAACTTAACTGATAAGAAAGAGAAGAGTACAATGGCAGAGGATAAGTAATCCTCTTAAAAGGAGCAAAGAAAAAATAAGAAAAAAAAACACATCAACAAATCAAAGCCCACAAATTATTAACTGATAAGCAGCATATAAATATTTATATGAAAGCAATTCAATCAGACTCTATGCTGTAACAAGATTATACCTAAACAAGAATAGTCTACAGGACATTTGAACGTAAAACTTGAAAAAACTGTAGCTTTAATATATTTGAGAATGACATTATGAATGTATATAAGAAAGAAATGTTGAATTTTCACCGATTGAAGCTACAATTTTTGTTCTCATATCTTGACAACTAGCATAAATATAATTCTTAAGATGAATTTTCTGTTAATACCAAGGAGGTTGAAGGATCTATACTGAAGATTCTAGGGGCGGAGCCTCCTTTCTGTAAGTCAGAGGAAGTGATTGCTTAGAATGACAGCCACCTCTCATGCTTTATTAAGTCACAAAAGATCTTTCCTTGCATGGACAGCATCTTGAGGGCAAACTGCCATAGCAGAAAATCTGAGGAAAGACAATACTATTGCAGTTAGTTAATATACTATAAATGTGCAAGAAACAAGAAGTCAACGTTTCACCATCTGTTACATTGCCCAAAAGGATAAAGGCCCCAGAATAAGAACATTGCCCGAGGGACCAAAGGCTCTGAAACAGCGTTCTCTTTCTCTTTAACCAGTTTGGTTATGCCTTAAAAACTAAAAATTTGATACAATGATCAGGGATTATCGTGGGTCCTTGGAAAAGTTGAGTCTGTTTATCTTCCACAAACGTAACATGTTAGAAGAAAAGTGCTCCACAGAAGTCATTCCAATGAAACAAAATCTAATGAAGAAAATTTTGAAGGACTGATTGCACAAGTAGATTAGTATTCACAGACAATAATAAGTGGCCATTATAAAAAACAGGTTATGGAAAAGATAGCCAGCAGGAGACATGGTGAACAGCAACAAGCAGTTGCAATTTGCAGACCAGATGTTTGAAATTGAAAAACTTGCATCCCACAATTGTGGCAGCAACAGCAGGCAGTGCCGCAGTAGATGGGGAACTAAGGTTAGGATTCAAGAAATAGTGGTGGACATAAAACCAACAAAAAAACAAAAAGAAAAATAACAGCAACCATATGATTAATAAGATGAGTTGTTGAAAAAAGTACTTTAAATTGTTTGCTTTTCACTTATCATTCAACAGCTATAGGGATAGAAGGTTCATTTCTTTACTAATTTTATTTAACAACTCCATTTTTTGATGATTTAGATTGAAAAACCTTCTCCTTCTTCATCACATTAAGGGCCCGTTTGGATAGCAGAGCTTACAGCTTATTAGAGCTTATCTATCAGTATAAGTGCTTTTATGTTAAAAAAACAGTGTTTGGATAAATTTAAATAAGTAACTTATCAATTTTCAATAAGCTAATTTCAGCTTATTTCAGAAGCCAGTTTTTTAAGCTTATTGAAAAAAGCCTCTGTAAAAACTCAAATTCACATGATCAGAAAGTTATTTTGCACTTTTACAAGTTAAAATTTCTTCAAAATTATACCATTCACCTCTCTCCTTCTATCAAAATTATATCCAAATATTTTTTTAAAAATTTATAAATTTGAAAAGCATTTTTTCAAATATATATCCAAACACTAAATAACTTAATTTAAAAGTCCTTCTTCTATAAACGCTTTTTATATAAGGCCTTATTCTATAAGTACTTAAATAAGCTGTATACCCAAACTGAGCCTAAATTGGACAGAAACAAAAACAACAACAACAATCTGATTAACAAGAAGAGTTGTTAAAAAAATTTGCACTAAATTGTTTGCTTTTCACTTATCATTCAACAGCTATAGGGATAGAAAGTTCATTTATTTACTAATTTTATTTAACAAAACCAGCTTTCTCAGAACTTTCATTCTTTCTTTCTTCATTAAGAAGAACTCTTCAGAACATGATTTCCTTTCCCATTTCATAGAATTCCATGTCATTCCCAGAGTATGCCAACATACTTCAGCAATCACTATGTATCCAGAAGAAAGTATCCTCAATTAGCTTTAAGGAAACTATTAACATAATTGGATTTCCATTTTCATCACCCTATCAATGTATTGTCTTCCCACACCAGAAACAGAAATCTAAATTCTGATAGTAGATACACAAACCAAAAACCCTGAAAAGAATCAAAATTTGACAAATTCAAACCAGGATTTAACAGGGTATTATCAAAAATTTCAGAGGGCCACCAACCCCAGAAGGTAAGAAGGGGAAGTAGTTGGACCCCACTAGTATTTGAGACCAGGAAGAGAGAGAAAAGGAGGGAAACATCAGAAGAGGGCGAGAATTGAAAATAAATTTGCATGGCATGGACTTAGTATTGGAAGTTGGGAATTGTATTGCGTCTAAACTTAGAAATAGAAACAAAATGAAAAGTGAATTGTCCGTGAGCGAGAAGAAAGATGGGGCCTTACACTTCAGGGAATGGAGGCGAAGACGATACGACTTCCACCGGCGTCGTTGCTTAGCTTAGCAGCTCGAGGGCAACAAAAGATAAAATATGTGGAATTTACTTTTTTTTGTTTGGTGAGGAACTTCCTTCATGGGCCCAGGCAAGATATTGATCCATACAAGAGGCCCGAATTTAATGGGCCCAGAATTCACAAATATTTTAATAGCTTCTCTTCCAAAGGTTTTACGCTGACAAAAAAAAAACTTCCCCCATGAAAAAAGGGTTTGTTTTACTCTATGCGAAACATTCATTTTAAATCACTTTTTGAGGAAATTACATATTCATTTGCATCTAATTATAATTTTTATAATTAATTTCTTAATTTAATTTTTTTACTATTTAAATTAGATGTTAATTTTAATAGTAACAGTTTAAATTATCAAAATATTTTTTTATTTATTTCATATTCTATTTTATCATTTTCTTTAAAATTAATTTAATAATTTTATATAATTAGTTAGAATAATTAGACAACAAGAGATTAAATAAAATGAAAAAAATACATCAGAAAAATAATTGCAAAAAATAATAGATTATAGTTAAAATTACAATTGAGGACAAAGATCAAGATTTAAAAAATGTAATTTTTCCTTCTTCTTTTTTAAGCTCAAACCACAATAAGAGATTGAAATAATTCATTGGAAAATTATTTTTTATTTTCTCACTTTTGCGAACAAAAAGTACAAGAACTTGAATACTATTCAATCCTCCAGAATTCAAACAGAGAATAACCTTTGAGACTTTCATTTTTCAAAATTTATATGAACTTGAAGGATCCTTTATTTGATAGGGCTAGTTTCTACGTATTAGAATATAATTGCTCTAAACACAAAAAAGATAAGTTCCTTTTATGTTTTAAAAAATAAATTTAATAAGAAATTAGTTTATACTGCTTTGGAATATTATTTTACTTTTGTTTACTTTTCACAAACATTTTCTTATTACAATGAGCAAATTTAAAACCAATTTAACAAGATTTATCGTTAAATACCATCTTACATCTTGGAATAATCCTTTGACTTTGGTTCAAAATCTTAAACATATATATATATATATATATATATATATATATATATATATATATATATAATTAGAGGTGAGCATAGTGTTGGATTGGGTTGAGTTGATCGAATTATCAACCCGACCCGATAAAAATTGGGTTAAAAAAAAAAGATCCGAACTCGATTGAATTTTTAAACTATCCAAAAATTTTAAATTAATTTGGGTCAGGTTTATCGGATTAACTCAATTTCGATCGAATTATATTGAGTTAATCGGATTGGGTCTAAAAAATTTTAAAAAATAAAAATCACCCAACCCACCCACTTCATATATGAATTTTTAAAAAAATTTAATCCGTTCTAACCTGCTCACCCGACTCAAACCGACCCAAGTAACTTTTTTTTATTGAATTGGATCGGATTATGGAGTTTTTACTCACCCCTGTATATAATTGCTCAATAATCTATAGATCTAGAGAAGCTAACTTTTAAAATTGCTCCAAGAAAAGATTTAGAACTTGTTTGATTTTTTTTTTATTTTTTTAAAAAAAATTATTTTTAAAAATTATATTTAAAAATTATTATGTAAAATAAAAATAAATAAATAAATCTGTTTGATAAATTATTTTAAAAAAAAAATTATTTTTTTTATTCTAAAAAAAAATTTTATTATTTTTATTTTTCTGTTTTAAAAACATCTTATTTTTAAAATTTATTTTTAAAACAACAACAAAAAATAATTACCAAACGAATTTGTTTATTTTAAAAATAATTGAAACAATTTTTAAAATAAAAAAACAAACAGATCTTTGATTTCAAAATTTAAAACATTCTTGACAACCACCAAGGAAACACATTTAAGTTAGTGGCCATTCACATTCCTACTTCCGGCTCATATTGGTCATGGTTTGAAAACAAGAATTGAACTCTGGGATTTACTTTCCTACAGTTCATCAGTAACTCAACGGTAGAGCAATCGGCTGTACAGAATTGGTTCAAATTCTATTTAGAGATTTGATTCACTTCGAATTTTTTAATTCAAAATGAAATGATTTTCTTTGACCACCGAGAATAGGTAACCTGTTCACCGTGCAGTTATTCATGTAAACAGTTTAAAAAAACCCCACATTAGAGTTTCATTAAGCTAATAAATATTACTCCAAATTTTCTTACACATTGTTAACCAAATGACAAAAGTACAAAAGAAAGAGGCAATATATGGAAACAAAAAATGAATCTTAATTAAAGGTAAGACCAAAAAAAAAATTATATTATCACAAAACGTTGTCAACTTATACCGGATCTTCACTGGCCACCTTCTAAATCTTCTTGTACTTGGGCTGCAGAGATCTTGCAAAACAGCACAGACCACCAGAATGCTATGTAAATTATGAGAACATCCGGAGGAAGTTGTTTGCATAAGCCATTGGCTTCACATCAGGGTGTGGCTGCAAAATTCAACAAAACAAATCAAAAAAAGAACATAATGTCAACATGAGATTAACTTATAAACCAGAGAGATTTTTAAATAGATTCAGTTTATAAAAGATAACTAAACTGAATCAATTATGAATAAATATGTAAGCATGTCGAAAGTAAGTCTCACTGAAAATGTATCTAACATACTTATATGTCTCTTCATGATTGACTTAATCTACCTAAAAAATTTTCTATCAACTGAAGGATACATTTTAGAAATTTGAAAGTGATGTCCTTAAAAAAAAAAAAAGAAGCTAATCATGAATAAATATCCATGCATGTCAGATGTGGATTCCATTGCAAAGTATGATTGACACGCTTACATGTTTTCTCATAAACAATTTGGTCTACCTAAGAATGTTTCTATCAACTCAATGATACATTTTACAAATTTGATAAATGATGTCCTTAAAAAGGACAAGGATACAGACATAATGAACCAGAATATTTGTTTGCTAAAACAGTGAACTAGGAAACTAATAGAGAACAAACAAATCATAACAAAACAGAGCAGACTCTAAAAATACATAAGATACCAACCACTGCAGAGAAAGTCACAATGTTAGGCTTCAAATCAGGTGCTTCAAATCGAATAAAGGCACCTTTGTTACCCATCTGCATCATGTAATGAAAAGATTAACATTTTTGTATACTTCATAGGGGGAAAGTGATTCCATTAGATACAAAAGCAAATCACATGTTAAGTATGCCAAATATTTTCCATCCCAACAACCAGCCAAACAATATATAAGGCAGTTGAACCAGTATTTTTCATTCCCACTAAAGAGAATATGATTGGAAAAACATCCTAGTCAAGCACTTTTTAATCAACATGGCCGATTGCCACAGTCCTTAAAATCATCTCAAGATTATGTTTACATAAACAAAGAACAGCCTACACGTGTAAGAATAGACTGAAAGAATAGATGACAAGTGATGTATTTTTCCTTTATTCTTGTTCAGGTTAATTTGCAACTGATATAGTTCAAATATAATTAACACATGCAATGAACTGCAGTTCATTCTGATAGAAAAATGAGCCAGAAATAGGAAGGATTAACGAAGCTTAATATTTAAAATATCAATAAAAATGTCCCGCAGCAAGTTTTAATGTGAATATTTGACATGAATATCATGTGGCATTCTGAAACAGCCCACCCCACCCTCCTTTCTGCCAACAAATCTTCACATAATCAAGCCAACACAACTGGCAACGTTTATATAACTAACCACTAAACAATATATTGTAACAGAAGTATGGGTATTTAATTACCTGGTCACAGTAGTTTGGAGCAGAAAATACAGTTATGAGTTTACCATCATGTTCAATCTCATAACCCTCATCCTTTACTTCATGAGATCGCACAACTAAATCTGTAAATTGATAGTGTCTATGAAGTCACTGATTAAAGATCAATAGAAATATCAAGCTAATAGTAAACATACCTAGATTGTTTTCCTGCAAAAACTTTTTTGTCACATCTGAACCAAAAGAAAGACCTACACCACGCTTGCTTGGGCCCCTTCCAGGGAGAGGTTGTGGATCACTCCATAACAATTCACACATTAATCCTACTCATGCCAAATACAGATACATGAACCACCATACCAACAGGGAAAATATGTAGTGCAAGAATATGTTAATATGTTTTCAAGGATTAAAATCCATGTTGAAAAAAGCAATTGAACAGAAAATAACAAGCAAGCATCTAACCTTCTTCTGGAGGCTCACAAAACCGGTTAATTGCTCTAATGTCAGAGAGCTTGACCCCATCATTACTAAAAAGACCTCCATGAACCACAAAAACCTTCTCATTTATCACATGAGCCAAAGGTAAACAGCAGAATACTTCCGCAAATAGTTCCACAAATGTGTCATTCAACTTTGAGCGGACCTCACCCTCAAAACCATATATCTTGTTCATGTTCTTGCTCTCATGATTTCCTCTAGCTAGATATATGGCTGAAAGTTATATGAAAAGAAAATAAGATATTATACCCAGGACAGAAAAATAAAACAAAAACAAAAACACAGGCGCCCACAACTAAATGTTGCAATATATGAAGCTCAGTTTCAAAAAGGATAAGAGATGAGTGTGGAATTTTGTTGCAAAAGAAAAAAATCCTTCTGAATATACGTCTTAAAAAACAGCTAGAATTTTATTTTATTTTATTTGGATTTTCAATAAGCATCTAGTAGGCTGCTTTGATAATGAGCACAATATATCCAGAAAAAATAACAAATCTTACTGACTGATAAAGGTCTAACGAGGGTTCACCTGATGGAGACATGCACTTGAGTGCAAACAGAGTGAGGATGACTTCCAGAGAGAAAGATCCTCTATCCACAAAGTCTCCATTAAAAAGGTAAGGATTCTCTTCTGAGGGAAGCCCATTAAGCTCAAAAATATTTAAGAGATCATAGTACTGCAGAAGTTATGAGATTAAAAAAAATTAGTTTTACAAAATAAGATCTAATGAGGAAGAAAAAAAAAATCAGAAAAGCAAAGCAGCAGGGTGGAATTTAACAAAACAGTTTTCACATTCAAGCGTGAGACAAAAATGGAGAACTGAGAAATCCAAGCACAAATCGTTAAGAAATGAGAGAAATGAAACTGGGAAAAAGAAGGCAAAATTTGTAAACCCCAAACCCTGAATTGATGGGATGAAGCTTTTATGGGAATCAGATTCAGTTTTGTATGATTGTTACCATTCACATCACTATGTAACAAAACTATCACAGCATTGTCAAGAAGATTGAGAACTAACCGTATTTTTTTTCTTTTGTTACATAGAATGTCTACAACCTGGGAAGGGAGAGCAGGGGAGAAAGGAGGGTTGTAGCATTTGAACTCAAAACATCAAGTTCACCTCAATCTTAAAGACTGACTAATGCCATGTGAGCTATCAGCTCATCGGAAAACTAATCCTAATTTTAATTTACCATGATTTCCCCTTTACACATTCTTCATCAAGGAAAAGAGAGAAAAATTGAAATCAGGCTGCCAACCCAAAAAAATAACAGGGAAATGGAAAAATGCAATCCTTGTGTAGAATGTCCTCAGCAAAAGGAGGATAATACCTGAGATATCCAAATATATATATAGAGAGAGAGAGAGAGGACAAAAAAAAAGACAATAACAAACTTTTGGCTTGAGGGTGGTAACCTAGAACTAGAAGTAATAAATTAAACTGATGTGAATTTCCTGAAGATAACCTTTGTTGACGGTTGATTCAGAACATGTGCTGACTGCCGAACAGTTTCATTTGCCTTATATTTGACAATAAAAATCTTAACCAAGGTCTTAAATTTAGCAAGGCTGTATGAGTTTTTTGCTCACTCATTCAGCTTCAAATATTATTATTATTATTAGTTTGCTTTTGGCATCTATTTCTTCTACTTTTCCTCTAAAAAAAAACATAAAAAATTAAAGAAGCTCATCAGTACAAAAGCTCTCCATCCCTCTGAATATTTGTCAGGCAAGCTTCTTGGAAGATATCATGCGAGGAACACCAGAGAGAGGCCATCCAAACAATACTATCTTATAAAATATCTAACGCCAACAAAGCTGCCTTGAAAATATGTGCAAAATTTTTTTTGCCATTGGAAGAAGTCTCCTATCAACTTTGGCAGTGACAAAATTCAAAGTCAAACCTGAAACCCCAAAAGCCATTCCATTCAATTCAAAGAATATAAACTAATTACCTGACCATGCACATCACCACAAACAGTGAAATGTTTGCCATCAGGAACATTTATATCAACAAGAGAAGGCAAGGCTTGCAACATCTCTCTGATTTGCAATACAATCTGGAATGCATACCTACAAAAGTGAAGGAAGACATAAGAAAAAAGACACTAAAGTAAGTCTCCAATAAAATCACAGATATATGATGGAACTCTTTGCCTCAATACCTTTTATGTATGCACTTCTGATTCTTGAAATCATCCATCATTTTTTTCACAAAATCCAAAGTAACAACATCCCCTTCTATTCTTGCTCCTGAATATTGTGGCTCCACATCTAGCATTAAATTAAAATAAGAAAACAATTTCTGTTCATGCCCATGAAGAAAAGAAATCAAATACCAGAGGAGAACTTCATATTAGTTAAATATTTAAATTAGAAAAATCAGAAAAAAAATCAGGGGGAGGGGGATTATGCACAACAGGCAGCGCCATTAGTTAAATCTTGCACTCATCTTTCTCATTGTAAAATGATACTACTAGTGAATCCCAAAAATATTGTATTGATGATGACTAATGAATCCAAAGATGTGTGGGCTTCAAGCAAGATCCATGCTCTGCACTTATTTAAAGAATGCAAATATAATTTGTAGAAGCCACTCCCAGTAGTAATAGAATGGAAACAAAAAGAATAGAATGGTTAAAAAAAATTGCAAATAGCTGGAAAACTTCTAAATACATATAGATGATTTTTTTTTTCAATCATCTGTTAAGGAAGATGACTTATCATACTTTCTTTCACCTCTCTCTATGCCTAATGAAATATCTACTTTTTATATATATCTGCACATTAAAAGCGTAGCACCTACTTCCTTGCAGGAGAACATACCGTATGATATCCAAGGGAAACCCTCAAAATGTCATGTGGTTCCTTGGCTATAGTAGAAAGTGCCTAACTTGTTGGAGCATATTTAGAATAAATCAGTTTGAATGATTTGTCTTACTGAATTCTTTATCAAAAAGAAAATAACCAGGCAGCTGGTCCTAGGTGTATGCTATTCAAGTTTGGGTTCACTCCTCTTTGCACCCCCCCCCCTCCTTCTCTTACACCCAAAACAAAAGTAGGCTAGATATTTCATTTGCACAATAATATAGGCCTCCTTGGAATGGAAGAAAAGATTGTAAAGAAGAAAAACATCACATTCTACCATAAAGGGCCATCATTTTGTTCTTAAGTAATAAAATCCTCACATTTCTAAAGTTTTTTAATTTTTTAATTTTTCATATAAAAAGAATTTATGATTTATCACGTTTACAATTTACACTACATGAAAATTTTACACCACTATCAACCATTTTTAGATCTTGATTATCTTTAATCTCAGACCTAGGTTATGTAAATGACTCCAGCCAGCATTGCAGCCACTCCACCAATATGCCCCAAGGAGCAACAGCAAACTGACCACAACTGCAGCTACCATTGTGGTCCATGATGTCCTCAACAACATCACCACAGCTGCCAAGACTGCTACTGTCACTGCTGCTATGGCCACTTCGGTGGGCACCAAAGATTTGTGGCCATTTCCTATAATGATACAATATACACACAGAATGATAATTTATGGTAAACAAAAAGGAACATGTTCCTAGAATTCATAAACTCAGGAATTTGAGAGGAAAGACAGGCTGGAGAAGGTATGTGACTGAACTACTTACTATTGAGTTAGAAAGAAAATCCCTTAAACATCAACACAAGTTGAAGAAAGGACAGACCCCTAAATAAGCTGATTAGATTTGAGCATTATCCCTAGATTACAAGACATGTTCTTCTAACATGAGACATGCAATCTTTTGATAACATAGTTTATTTTCTTCCAATTAACAACAGATGGAAGGATGAAGAAACTGAGGAAGAGTTTACGAGTTGAAGAAAACCCAAAAAAGAACAAATAAAGAAAAAAAGTTAAATAACCTTATATTTGGATATTAAAATTTTATAATTATAATTATAATATATATTAATATAAAATATAATAAAATCTATATTAATATAAAATATAATGTTAAATATAAATTATATATATAATATAATTTATATTTATTATTTATTTATTTATTTTATTATTAATATTTATTTAATTAAACACGAAACAAACTATGCAAGTGGATGGTGATAAATAAGGACAAACCAAGATGGTATATGACAGAAAAGAATAGTGTTGCCAAGATGTTATGACTCATGAACTACTGAGGAAATGAAACAAGAAACAAACAGATCGGACAGCTCCATAATCTTAATGTTTTTATATTCATTCCTATACTGAGTGGATATCCTGCACATAGAACTTTCTCCTTTCTCAATCAACTTCACATTGTTTTTATTTAGATTGAAGACAAAGAAAACACACAATTTTGCACGAAATCAAGAACCTGGAGAACTAAATTAAATTTCTAAATTCTCAGCATAGTGGTCCATTAAACTGTTGCCATTGCTAACAAGACCACTATAATCACTAGAATTTTTTTTTTTTTAAAAAAAAAGACATTCAAATTTTGCCAGAGTCAAAATAAAACTACATACTGATTGACTTCCTACTTCATTTTGCCTTCTTTGAAGGAAACCAAAACAACTAAATGAGAATTAAAGGATCAGACTAGATCCAGTCAAGGAGTCTGATTAAAAAAATAGAAGAATTGCATCAATAAGTCAAAACTATCAAAATGACAATAAACACAATGCTCCATTTTTCCACTTTAAGAATATCAAGGCTCAAATTTTTTGAGAACTATGTGTTTTTAGATAAAAGAAGAAACTTTATTGAGAAAAGAAAGAAGTACAAAATAGGAGGATTAGTTATCTGCTTGAGGGAACAAAGAAAACATTAAAAAATCTGCAGAAAAAACACAGTAAGTAAAATTAAGCACGCAGCAAAGTTGCCCAATCTCTCTGCATATCAAATCTTGAGCCGATCCGAAGACAATCTAGCCCATAAGTCGTTCAAATACATCGAAATACCCCTCAACATACGTGCATTTCTCTCTAGCCAAACATTCCAAATAACTGCAAAAACAGCACATTGCCACAAAGATCTACCCTCCTTTGTATGGCCAAAACCTTTAAGCCAAATAAGGAGAAACTGTTGTATGTCCTTTGGACAAACCCAATTCTCACCAAAGATCCCGAAAAGCTTATTCCACATGACACAAGCCACTAGACAATGTATAGGTTAAAATAGATCTGCACATCTAATCTCAGTTTCATGGAATTTTGAAATTGAGACAAGTTCCACACACATCCATGGTTTCAAGAGCTAGAAATTGTCAAACAGATTTTATGAAACTGTAATTTCGTGAGAATAAATTTCTGATAATTCTACCCACAACCAACAAAAGCCCTAGCAAGCAATGAAGCAGAATTGATCCCCAGCTAATGGACATCCTATAAAGAAGCACCATATGAGGCATAGCTAAGGAACTTAATTGAAAGGCACTTGATGGAGACCTAGCTCTCCATCAGGGATTTTACTAAGAAACTGAAAATAAAATGCTGAAATTATATTGAAAACATAGAAGAAATGTTGAGAAAATACAATAAAAGTGACCTCTAGCACTTAAAGGGGCTAGAATCCTCCCAATATCCAATTCCCATAAGATTTTTCATATCCCATCCCTCTGCTCCCACCCTCTATTTATAACAAAAAATTCTAATCAACTACTCGTATTAAAATATGCCATGTGTCCCTAGTCTATAAAGTCCAAAACAACCATTTATTTGCCTAATAACTGTGGGTTCCATCATTACTCCGCCCCCGAAGTTTCACCTTGCCCTCAAGGTGAGTGGTGGAGGTAAGAATAGGTGGCCTCTTCCCATGAAGTTGTTTTCTTTTCCTTTTCTCTTGATCTTCATCCTCTTTTCCTTTTTCAGCCAATGAAGCTTCAAATTTACTACTGCTTGCAAAGCTTTCATCTAGCCCACCATTTCTCATTAATCCATAACCCCAATTGGGCTCAATAAAATATCCAAGGCCTGCTTTTGCTTGATCCAAATTTGTCTCTCCTTTTTTAAAAATCTGGATCCAGTTAGAGATAACTATTTGAGGTTCACACACTTTAGGCCCAACTGCAACTTCTTCCAAATATCTTTTGTGTACTTGGTCTATATTCATTTGGACTTCACTGATGTGGTCCAACTTCCAACTCCATAAGGCCTTAGTGAATATTCCAATAAGCCCATTATTAGAATTAGGCCCAATAGAATTTAAAAAATATTCAGACCATTCCTTTGCTTCAGCCCAATTTATCCCTTCTGTATTAAAAGTTTGGACCATAAGTGTAGGCCCAAACACCTCAAATCCAACCCCAATATACCCCAGATAGATTTGTCTTTGCATGTGGCCTCTTACCAATCCATCTTCCCCTTTGTTGAACGGCCCCCTCCAGAAATTCAGCGTTGTTGCACGTTCCCCCGAGCTAGTTCTAGGCAGTTTTGCCTCTTTCCCAGCATCTCCTCTATTGAACGGCGCCAAATGAAGGTCATAGAACTGCAACGCATCAAGGCTTTCTCCCGGACCTATTTCAGCCAACATCTTCACCTTCTTCTCTGTGCCTCCTTCCAAATCACCATCTCCTCTACCTTCTGTTTGATACTTCATATACTTCTCCTTCCCTATCTCATCGTCTCGTTCCTTTTCCCGCAACGCTTCTATATTTGTCTCCGTCCCTGTCCCAAAAAATTTCAGCCTCTCCCCATCATGAACACCCATGCCTTCTATTTCTACGTCCTCGCTTGCTCCTTCTCTCTTCTCTACTTCAACTTCTGCATCTTCCTTACCGTCCTCTGTTTCTGGTTCCATCTTCTCTGATATCTTTTGCTCTCCATCCGCTCCAAATTCTCCCTCCGTCTCTGTTTCTGCCACCACTAGCAACTCATGCGACTGCTTATTTTTGTGGCTACGGATTGGCCTAAGCTTCCCTTCATTTCCTTTGCACCAACGAGGTCTCTGTTTGAGTACATCTAGTAAGTTTTGCTGCATGTTAGTTTTGGTCTCCCCGGAGCTTTGTTTCTTATAGGTCCAAGTCAAGAAATGGAGACCAGCCTTACCTGCCCAATTATTCCCACCATAACCCGCTTGCTTCTTCCCCCTTGTGAGCGTCGTTGTTTGAAGCAAAAAGAGCAAAAAAAACCGCAATGCTTCTGCATTTTCTCCATCGCCTCCTTCTGCTGTCTGTGTTTGCAGTGAGCCTTTATCGGAACAGTCAATTTCCTCAGCAAGCTACAACTCCTTCACAGCGTCTGCGTCTTGTTCCTCTACTTTGAATTCTGTCTCTCCTTCCTCTTTCCCTATCTCAGATTGTCGCGTTTCACTTTTTGGGTGTTCTGTATCTTCGTCCCACAAGAAGGCCTGCCTCTGGCGATTACGATAGCAATGCCCAGGGCTGTATATATCGTCTCCTCTGTACCAAAGTCTGAACCCATGATTTTTGGCCACCTTTGCCTCCGTTAGACTCTGATAAGAGTCTTCTTCAGTTATCGTCGTTGTCATTAATTTTCTAGCCTCGGGCTCATTTGAGCTCTTCATTCCAAGGCTCTCGGCTGGGCTGAGTAAAGCTGTGCTTCGGGTTTGTTCAGTTGCACCAAAATTACGCAAGAAGTTCTTATCCGACGATCCTTCTTCATGTGTTAATGCACCCATTCTCTTGCGCTGAGCTTCACGAGCCTTCTCCAGCATGATAATCCTATCTTCCATTTTTTGAGCACGCTCCATTAACTGTTTAAGTGTCTTGACCCCCCTCATACTAACCTCAGTTTGAATCTCCTCCTTTAATCCTTTCCGGAATGCCTCCATCAAAGCGTCGTTACCCACTGCCTTCAATGGTGTAGAGAGTAACTCGAATTTATCCTTGTACTCAGTCACTGTTCCATCTTGCTTCAAAGTTCAAAGCTATCAGTGCTTCTAGCTTTCTCCTATTTCACAGGTCTGCTATAGCTTTCTTCATTTCCAGTAAATCTTCTCTTATTTTGCACATATCCTCCTCCAATTTCTCCATCCTTCCCTCCATTCTTGCAAATAACTGACCCTAGATCGTCGCTCTGATACCATTTGATGGAGACCTAACTCTCCATCAGGGATTTTACTAAGAAAATGAAAATAAAATGCTGAAATTATATTGAAAACATAGAAGAAATGCTAAGAAAATATAATAAAAGTGACCTCTAGCACTTAAAGGGGCTAGAATCCTCCCAATATCCAATTCCCATAAGATTTTTCATATCCCATCCCTCTGCCCCCACCCTCTATTTATAACAAAAAATTCTAACCAACTACTCCTATTAAAATATGCCATGTGTCCCTAGTCTATAAAGTCCAAAACAACCATTTATTTTGCCTAATAACTGTGGGTTCCATCAGCACTTAATTTTATATCTTAGAGATACATGGTTCTATTTCTATTTGGAATAATCCCATATTCAATTAGTGACACATGCACATACTGTATCATGTTTGTAGCAGATAGGCTCTAAGAGATGGCTAATATCATGCCTTGTGTTTGAAACCAGATACTTCTTGTCCAAAGCTTGGCATTCTCATAGTGCTAAGTAATGATCATAACCACAAGACTTGCTTTATTGCTAGTTTTAGGAGGATTAAAAAAGCAAAAGGTAGCTCAATGAAAGGGCTCGTTTCCTTCAAAACATGTATCTATGTGAAAGAATGCCTATCCCAAGGTCAGAATATATTCACAACAGAAGACATGATACAGAAAATCAAAACTCAGCTACAGTTACTCTTTCAAGAGCATACCATGCATGTGATACTATTTCCAAATTGTAACAATTGTACCTGCATAAGATCCCTACTTTCTAGTATACAAACTGATCCAGAATAACAGAAGTTAACAAAAATAAAAGCATGAAATAATCAAACGCAGCATAAATACTAGGAAGAGAAAGAAAGAGGGCATAGAATGATAACCTAAAGATACCAATATGAGATGCCATATTTAAAATAGTACCTATAGAACGGAAATCTATGGATTCAGTTATTGAACGCCTTTCAGACTCTGGTGCAGCAATTGCTTCTTCAAATTTAAGCTTCATGACTGCTTTTTCACATTCCTTCAATTTCTTTGTTGCATCAAGATCATTTGGGCACATTTTCTTGACCTAAAAGTGAAGTAGACAAAGTTATTTTGGAGGGGCAAAAAACTAAAAAGACAGGCTGGCTTAAATAAGTTTCTGATAAAACAGAAGTAACGAGATTACATGAACAGTAAAGGACTAGTTTTTGATGAACAAGACATTTTTCAAACCCATCAATTTCCATAAACATTGAAACAAGTTTTTTTTCCTATTGCAAATTTTCATCACTAGGAACAAGAAAGTCAATTTTAGAAAGCCAGCCTCTATTTAAAGAAATAATTCGGCAAAAGAGAGCATGGTAAGGATGCCAATAGGCAAACAGACTAGTACCATCACAAACACAAGTTTACCACAATCTTAAATTTTTTGGGATAAATCTACAGTTTTCAATCAAAAGGAAAACAATCATTTAAAAATCTAAACAGTTGCGTGTGTTTTCAAAAGCAAAATTTGAAAGTATAAAGTAGAAGATCAAATCATATAGCTGCGTTGTGATTTGGACACCACAGATTAATAAGTTGTAAAAAGTGAGAAGATAAAAAATTGCATAGCCATTATCTTTTATTTTCAAGCATTTGGAGATGTAGATGCCACAAAATTATTTCATCATGTTACAAATTTTATAATACAGATGAATGTTACATATGAGATGTGGCTAACCTGATATTCATCTTCCAAAGTTATTCATCATGTTATTTAGCATGTTGTCCTATATTCATTTGATTTAATATGTCATCGTAAGAATTGTGTTTTGTCCTATTTATGTTCAGTTCATATTCTGTAGGTAGCTACTAATATAAGTAATCAGAATGTAGAATCCACAATTGATCATTAGGTGTTTCCAATTTGGAGTCCAGCACCCAGCACCGGAGGTGACTCACACTTCACAGCACAAGACAGGTGGCTAATATCTTTCTCTTGACCTTTCTTAATACTGAAACAAATCCTTATTATTCCATCAATAATTGAAATGCCTAAAAGTCAACCCAACTTTTAGACAACAAGACAACTTATCAGAATACATCTCTAAACTCAATACACCAGCTGCTTCTGTGGAAACTTTTTTCTAACGTATGTTTTCAAATAATTACTCTAAATCTTTCAGACTATCAGCACTGGACCACATTAAAACAATTTTTAGGTTTGTGACCAAAACTATTTATAAGGTGCCACAACATACCGCCATATAGCAAGGAAGGTATCTATCTCGTTACCAATCCTCAGTGTAAATTAATAACCTGGTTGAAAGTAGGCAGACTGCCAAAGATTTCTAGGTACACTTTGCAACAAATTGATAACATGTTACATTCTCAAATTTTGAGACAACTGTTCTGTTCTTCCTTATTCCAGATTCTCTCACGTATCCAGATAAAAAATGTCCCATAAAATATACAAAATGGACAGGTTTGAAGATGCAGTACCAAGAAGCCTTTCTGCCCCTCCAAAATTTCTCATTTTGTATAGTGTTCATGCCTAATAAAAGAAATAGGAACATTTCTCTCTATCTGTGTTCTCTAATCTTGCAATCCCGTTGTGCCAATGATCTACTAATGTGAACATGTTATTTGCATCCCACTTTTCTTCCTCTCAAATTAGTTTATTTCAATTTTTTTTAACTGCGTTGCATTTTGATGATTCTTACTTTTACTATTAAATGTGCCTGCAACTATTGAGACAACAAAAATAACAGAAACTTATAATTGCAAAAAACTACCTGCTGAAAATCCTTCAGTGCTTCCTTGAATTTCCCCATGGCAAGATGAGCAGCACCCCGCCTGTAATAACCCTGTAACAACAAACCATAATCAGGACGTATGTATATATGTTCCTCACAAGTAAATGCAGCAGGCTGCCTCTTAAGTTTTAGGATGCAAAGCACCTTTGAATATTTAGGATCAACTTCAATAGCCTTTGTAGCATCTTGTATTGCACTACCATACTCCTCAAGCCTAAGATGGGCAAAGGCACGATTAGCCCAGTATACAGCATTTCGACTGTTTAATTCAATGGCTTGTGTATATAGATCAATAGCTTGGGCATATTTGCGAGCTGAAATGGAAACTCACAGTATGAGCAGGTCTTTACAAAAAAAATAACATTAAAGCAGTGGCATATCACTGTAAAAACAATTCAATAATAAAAAAAAAACATAAATGTCAGTCTAATACACTTCTTATATTTAACCTCACTGTGTGAGAATCAACTAAGGAATACAAAAGTGCTGCTGATAAAAATTTGCATCAGGTCCACTGATTAAGCTGACATTTACAACTAATTTCATTAAGATGACAAAGAAAGTAAAATAATCTAATCATTAAGGCATTATCTGAGTACTAATTACCATTGAATGCTTCATTGGCAAGGAGTTTGAATTCTTCAGCTTTTGAAACATCAGAATCTTTTGTTTCCATATTGGAAAAACTTTTTGTGCGTATGTGATAAAGTATTTCAGAAGAGAGCGGCATCCATTAGTTTTGACACTTCTTTTCTTTACAATGCTTCACCTGCTCTATTAGAACAAAGAAAAGAAATTAGCTACCTATACAAGTGTAACAAACACAGTTATATTTTTCAAGTGCTGGAATATAAAAGCCTTCAGTTTAGGTTGCTAATTCCAACTTAGAATGACTTTGGAATAGTAATAGAGAATGGAGAAGACTGATAAGCATAATATAGATACACAACTGACAGCAACACTAGCATGACTCAAGATAATCAAGGGGCTAATAAGGAGGCTGTAGAGCAAAAGCAAGCTAGAGTGTAGCAGAGGCCTACGTCAATGAATGAGTACCAAGTGGCATTGCCTAAGGAGTAATAGGAAGATGAAGCGTGTCAAGTGGAGACGCCAGCTGTCTTAGTTGGTTATTGGAGTTAATCAAGCAATATACTGAATTCTGTTGTAACAGTAGATGATATAAATAGGAGTTAATCTGAGAGAAGAAAGGTAGGTGATTTGTAAGGAATGTAAATGGAGATTTTCATCCTTTTATATATAAAGGATAATAGTCATATGGGTAAAGAGAGAAAGCGGTTTGTTGAGATTGTTAGTAGTTATTAGTTAGTTTGCAGTGTGTGCATAAATAGGAGACTGAGAACTGTATTGGGATATATAGGTAAATAAAATCTCCCCAATAATTATCCTCTTTAACCTTTTTCATTAAGTTACAACTGCATAGAATATTCGTACCAATTCAAAAGACAAAGAACCTTTAATATAATTTTTATCTCCTGCTTCTATTGCAAATTCAAAAAACTAATAATTACAGTAATTATATTAATATAACATCATCTTCATCTTTGTTTCCCACATCATAATTCAAAGTCAATACCTTACTTCTCTTCCCCAAATTTATGCACCAAAACAATTCCTTTTTTCTTATAGTAAATTGCACTAAAATAATTTTCTCTTCATATGGACCAACGAAATTCACTCAACCCCAAGAAATACCATGTGGGTTTACGTTGAACTCAAGGTTTGGTGAAAAGTCAAAGTTTCTAAAATTGTATCCTCACTTCATAAAATGAGAAGTAAGCAAGTCCTTTCTCAATTGCATTAGTGAACTAATTTCAACCGAGTGAGTAATTAAAGAAACGCATGCAACGAGAATATTGATTATTGAACCCGAGAAAGATACTAATAACTAGTAGGATGAGCAAGCTTAAGCTCAGAGACAGTGGAGTAATCCCAGCAAAGAAGTAGAAGATCTGGGTAAAGTTCGATTGTGCATGTGAAGAAGAAGAAGGTAGGAGTAGAAGAGGACAGAGAGAAAGAGACGTATCGACTTACTGGGGTAATGGAGGCGACGCTCTGGAGGACTTTCACCGGCGTCGTCGCTGGAGGGTTCGGGAAGTGTAAAAAGGACTGATTTATGGGAAATGGGTTTTCTCCTTTGGGCCGCTACCCGGCCCGGTTTATGAAGTGCCACAATGTTGTTTGTAATTATGGGACTTTGCCTGTCCAAAAACAAAAAATTATGGGACTTTTCCTCCATTTCAAAACAAAACTTGGACCAGTCCAAAAAAACAAAAAATAAAAAAGAAAGCAAAACTTGGATAAATTTTTTTAAGTATTTGTCATTAATTTTTCTTATAAAAACAAAAAATTTGAAAAAAATTTAAATATTCATTTTTTATTACGAAATATAATAATAAATACCTTAAATTGTATCTAAATTCTACACAATTTTGATATGTTCTTGAGGTGCTTTCAAAATTTTACTTATGTGCGTGTTTACCATTAGTAAATAACCAATTTTGAGTATAAAAGACTTATAATTTTAATTTTTTATTATCAATTTTTTTAATAAAATTATGACACATGCAAGTGACATTAAAAATATTCATGTGCACTCATAAAAAAAATTTACATGTATTAAAATATTCAATAGAGGTAAATAAGTTTAATTAAGTTCAACCGTTAAAAAAAATTAAAAATATAAATAATTCGAACCCATAAAAAAATTATGAAAATGAGTAATTTCAATACTTTAAACAAAATTAACTATAACAATTTTGAGTATATAAGATAATTAAAACCTTATCATGGATATGCGTAGAGATATTTTCTATAAAGTGGGGAACTCGAGTTAAGAGTGTAGATAACAATGTACAAGTTGTTTAGTAGCATCAAAACAAAGTTAAGGGCTCATCTTCATTTTCTTCTCTGGAGTTAGGAATTGAGAGAGTCAAAAAAACCTGTACTTCGTTTGGGGAGTGCTCGCTTTCTACGAAACATACCATAAGTGCTTCCTATTTACGTAATTCAAAAGCGAACACTTGAATCTTTGAAGAACAATGAAGATTGACGACCTTCCAACGTGAAGAAGTTCTCCGTCTGCATGTATGCATGCATTTATTCCACAAACCAAAATGTGATTATAAACAGATCGCTATTAACTAGCGAGTCGTTCAGGGCACCAATAACATGTAGAGAATCACGGGTTCTCTTTTAATTCCACGCTTAATTTCTTTAGTGACACGCCCACGTCTATAACGCACTGAGCAGAATAGGCGCATGGGGTACTGTGTTTGAGAGTTGAGAGAAGAAGGAAAGGGAAGAAATTCAAAGAAAATGAGGAGAGAATCAAGAGAAAGAAATAGTTAAATGATAAGGTAAATTACATATCTACCTCTTATATATAAAGTTTTTGAAATGTACACTTATAATTTTAAAAATTTTAATTTATGCAAAAAAAAAATTATTTTCAAAATTGTTAATGGAAATTAGAATTTATGTATTTAAAGAAAAACTCATAAATAACATAACCTAATTCAATGTATTACAAATCATCAAAAAAGTTAAATAATGCTTATGAAATATAAATATAAATATTTAAAATTTGAAGATAAATTCTTATCTTAATTTGAAATTATAAAAAATATAAATATAATTTTTACAAACTTTCATTTTCCCTTGTCTGAATATTTAAAATCTTTCAAATTGGAGAAACTTAAGAAAAAAAAACTCTCAAATAAAGAAAAAACTTATCTCAAACATTTCGTTTCTTTTCATTTTTTTTTCTTCATTTTCATCAATCCAAATATATTTTAAAAAAATTAACCACTAATATAAACTTCAAAAATATCAGACCTGCACATTATCTGCTGTGCCAACCGACTTCATTTTTTAATTTCTAGAGTAGGCCTAAACAGAATCTTTTCGGATTGTAAGCCTCCAAAAAGAGAATTTCAACGAAGGCCAGCTTTGAAAGTGCTGGTTTTTAGTACTGGCTCATTGGAGAATTCACATCTCTGGACTTCCCGGGGGAGGGGGGGTGGAATATACAAACTCAGTTATTATTAGCAAACCAAGGCACATGCAGAAACACGTACGATTATAAAGAACTGTTAAACCTCATCCCTACATGCCATATATG
Organism: Gleditsia sinensis; assembly: GCA_037074535.1. NCBI lineage: Eukaryota > Viridiplantae > Streptophyta > Magnoliopsida > Fabales > Fabaceae > Gleditsia > Gleditsia sinensis. The sequence goes on from CM073472.1 coordinate 16,507,860, forward strand.
TCTAAGACAATATCGTACTTATAATCAACAAAATCTTGTCTCCTGCTAAGTGTTTAATAATATCATCGTGTGCGTGTGTGTGTTGCAATAATGCTCATCAATACCAATTAACCTTGCTTTCTGTGCACAGTTTCCCCCTCGGATTTCCTACTCCACATGCTTTAGTCCAAGAGAGACAGTATACATAATAAGTAAGTAGCTATGATATGATATATTTTTTCAATTTAAGTCGAATCTCTTCAACTAGTTAAGCTTAACCGAGCGTGTTAGCAATATAATGTATTGTATTCAAATATAAATTACATATTATCTTCTTATGATTTAGTCCAAAATAAATTTGTTAACTCTCTTGTGGTTTATTATATAATTACTTAATATTTTTATAATATTTTTTATTTAAATATTAATAATATAATTACGTGAATATAAAAATAATAAATAATTTTAATTTTTGAAGTATATTTTATTTAATAATTTAGACAATTTCATAATTTTTAAAATTAATATCAAAATAACATATAAAAATTGTTTATTTTTTTAATATTTACATAAAAAAAATTTGTTAACAAGACATAAACTAATCTTAGATTAAATCATATGAGATAAATTATAATTTCTTTTATTTTAAATTATACCTAAATAATATACATTTTCTCTTCGTTGTGACTTGCTTTCTATCAAAAACTTTGTTTCAGCACTGTTCGTTTGAGTCATACTGTCTCATGGATATTGGATAGGCCTATGAGTTGCAGTTATTAACTAATGGACTTTTCTAGGATGCCCAAAAAGCTTTCTAGTTCAGCTTTTAAGTTTCAATATAAGCAAAAATCTAGATATCATAGGTTCTAGTTTCCCTTAGGTGCAGATATACATGCGATACAGTTTCACAATTGCGAGTTAGAACGCTCCCACACTCAATTTTCTTCCTCTCTTTTTGACTCTCCTGTGTAAAACCTTTTCCTTTATGATAAAAGCTGCATTTGATCCCAATTGTTTACGTCCTCTCTTTGAGTTTCTTTATCGAAGTATCATTCAGTAACACTTTTTTTATTTAAAAAAAACTAGGTTGAGAAAATATTTCCTTATATGTCACAAATTTTACTGATAATCTAGTAAATTTACAGAAATATTTATAAATTATATGATTTAATATTTGCAAGTCTCTTCAATTCTGCATTAAATAATGCAAAAATTCTTTTTCTAAAGAATCAATTCAACTCTTTTAGCTAGTTCTCGCAAAATTATAAGATATAGACAGAGCTAGAACAAGACTTTTAGATATTTCTTTTATTAAGTTTTTCAACTATGATCCTTATTTATATAATAATTTCTTCCTTAAAAATAGCGTTGTTTGGTGTCTAATGCTCCCTATTTGCATGTTGTCTTTATAGTTGTCATTCTTCTTTCAACTTTGTCTTTGATTTTTTCTTTGAATTTATCAAAACACCCTCTTCTTGCATTGATTTATCTTATTCCTTCAAAAGCAAATAAGTAAATAAAAATAAATTGAGAAGGAATAAAATTTTGAGAAATGAAAGAATACCTAACAATTTTAATAAGTAAAAAATAATAAAAATTATGTAAAATCATCCTCATCATTATTTATAAAAAAAAAATTGCTTAGCCAAAATCAAATTCTAAAGTCACGAGACTTTATTCCATACTTCCATCACTGCCATCAAAGATTAACTTTAATTAGTATCTTGCACTGTTCATATGACAAAGTTCCAAGCTCCAAGCACGTCTTCACGGCAACCTAACTCACCAACATGTGCAAATGAGGCACATATTTTCCTTCGATCCCTGAACATGTTTTGCTTTTTTGGCATCTAACGGAACAAATACTTGAACATAAACTTTTGCTAATTAACTAAACTTCTCTAGTGGCTTTAGATATGGCCTTAATTAAGTAGAGATTGTTGCGCTATTGGTGGCTTTCTAGCTCCTCCTTCTCAAATAGTCTAGAAAATGTACCGTGATTATAGGCACTGCGCGCACATGCCACTAAGCCATTCATCTATACTTGCAAATAGGGTTTTTTTTTTCATATGGCTTTTTTTTTTCAAAATCAGTGACTTTTAATAAAAATATCAATTATTATGACCAAAGGAAAATTTCTTCTGAAAAGAAAAACATTTTAGGTGGCAGAATAGCACGTTGATACTTGGTTAGGTGAGGGAAGATGGTTGCCCAATGTAACTGAAATTCACCAAACATGAATGAAAAAACAGTTGGGACCTGTGAGGCGTAGTTGAATATATATCATTGCATGAAGATCTTAGATATCTTAAAAGGGTCAGTGATATTCGATCGTGAGCAATCTTAGAAGATTGTGTTTGTACCACAATGTCTTGTTTTTCTATTCAATCTCACTCTTTTTGTTTTGATGAATCATATCCATCTTGAAAAATGATAATCCATACTGATATTACGACACAATAAATTTTGAAATATTTATATTAAGATTGAGGATTACTTAATTAATTTGATTAAATTTATTCAAACTTAATAAAAAAAATTATTTTAAATAGTTTAAATTGAGTTGATGAATTTATACGAACAAACTTTTAAAATAATTTAAAATTAATTCAGATAAATTAAAAAAAATTACATTTAATATGACTAACGTTAACGTTACTTGAATTTTTTAAATAATTCTAATATTATACGATCAGCTTAAATAATTTGATTAACTTACCTCTAATTTGTATATAATTTGGAGACAGGAGGTGTATAATACATGTAGACAAAGACACGCAACTCATTTTTTTATGGAGGTTATGTCTTATGTAGTGTATATCCACAAGTAATGGAGACTAGTGGCAACCCATGTGGAGACACAGACAACGACGAGAATAGAAAAGAATGGGGGGAACAGTGGTCTCATTGTCTGTAGGGCCAAATTGCAGCTTTTTCTATTTACGTGCAAACTTAGAGACCCTTATAGTTTAGTTGAGATTATTACCCACACAGGTACACGATACAGAGGAGCTGTTCTTTTTTTATTTTTGTTTTTAATTCTCCAAGGTAATTATTAAAATTAAACAATGGTCAAATTAAAAAGCTTAGTTGAAGTCAATAATCGCTGCTATTAATTATTCCTAAAATCACGCCCATGCAGCTTTAGGGTTGATACTTGAGATCATTATATGATTGTGATTAGTTTGAGAAAAATCAACTCTTTATGTTTACTAAGCGTTTATTCAAGAAAATTTATTAATTAAATATCATTTTTTAATATACAATGAGTTAATTATGTTGATGAGCCAATAGATCACATTAAATCAGTTTAATTTTTTTTAAAAAAAATTGTACTTATTATTTCTGATGTTTTCTCACAATTGTAATTTTTTAATTTTCTAATTTTTATAATTAATTTTCTAATTTACCTCTCTCATTGTTTAAATTAAGTGTTAAAATTAATGTTATTACATTAATTTACCAAAATATCATTGATTCTCCATTTGCCTTGAAATTATATTTTGATAATTTTACGTAAAATATATTAAAAATAATGTCTAATTTAAAATATAGGAATTTTGTCATATTCACTTTCAATGTTAAAAGTAAACTTCTAATGGTATCTAAAATATTAACAACATATAATAAATGTCATGGTGACAACAAATTGTATCTTCAATGACGAAAGTGCTTTTGAAAATGATTTTTTATCGTCACAAAGTCACCATTAAAAATTAAATTTTTTGTAGTGATAGTAAATGTATTGAGACAAATAAATGAGCGAATCATTAATTACAAAAATTGATAAAATAAAACTAAAGATTAGAATGAGAAAGGGTAATTTTACTCATCTTTATGAATACAGTAAACAGATAATATAAGTTGGTTAATTAAATCAAATCATTTTTAACATATATTATGCAGATGTGATAAATATATATATCAATATCAGTATAGGATGAAAGACAAGAAGCTAGTTTGATGGTGATCAAGGAAGAATTTGATTTCCATTTCATTATTAAATTATTTTCTAATTAATGGTGATTGATTACGTTAATGATTTCAATAAGTTATTTCTTAATTACTTATATATACAATGAAATCATATTATGTATTAATATTTATACTTCCTATAATTAATTTAAAAATTCATTATTATTTTAAAGTTGTGTCTTTGGCATATGAATATTTTAATTTTTTAAATAATAAAAATATATTTAGCACTTACTTTAAAAACTGCTTCTACTTGCTCGTGAGATTTCTCAACCGGACAGTTTGCAGAAGCTAAAGCATAATCAAATATACTTTCTTGATTCGCAGCATATATTCATTGACTGAAGAATTTCATTTCTTGATTGATTTCAATAAATACTTTAGTTGCTTGTTTTGAGAAGCAAAGAACACTTCCAATTTGATCAGAAAATGTGCAGCCTACCATTCTTGTCAACATGCTCGATAATTGCATGGAAATCTCTCAAGTTTGAAACTTTAAACTATTCCAATTTGATTGATTCTGAACATAAGAATATTCCACAACAAGAACTGGGCAGATAATATAAAAATTAGAAAGAAAAAAAAAAGACTTTATATATAGAGCTAGCCAACAGAATACAAGGTAGCTAGCTAAAAACTTCTCTATGTTTCATAATTTAATTAAATAATTAATAGGAAATACTTAAAAATATATTTTTAAAAAACTAAAAGTTTAAATTAACTTAAGAAATACTTTAATTTAGTGGCTTATAATTCCGATGCCATTCTTACCCCACTTGGGAAAAAAAAAACAGATTGCAAAGAATCCAATTTACCTGCAAATCTGAATAAACAAAGAAAAAGGTGGCAAGAATCTAAGAAGCAGATCAGGATGGAAGATATACACAAACACAAAAAGTGTACATTAGTTAATTGAAAACAACTCTAAAAGAATAAAAAAGAAAAGAAAGTAGAATTCATGCTGGTAATTACTAGAAAACTCCTTCCTTTTTGTTGATTATTAAATGGGCAAAAGCCAAAACTCAATCATTTTACCATAGTAATATCCATTCCGATTCATTGTATTAGAATGGCACTCTAGTCAATACATTTTTTATTTTTCATGATGAAGCCACGAGAGATTTAAATTTATATTTTATTTTATAAAATATTCAAATTTATCATATCCATTCGACATAAATATTCTGCTTTTAGGAATTTCTTCAATTTCAATAAATTAGAATATATTATTGTAGGTCAAAATGTTAATAATTATATAATTGCAAATCAGCTTAAACATTAGTTTATTTACAGCAACAAAAAAATAAAACTACAATTTTATTTTAATAATCTAAAAATTAGTACAATATTAATTTGCTTCCCCAACAATTTTTTGTCTTAATTTTATTATTTTAAAGTCTCTATTAACAAAATTATTGATATTAAGTATTTTTTTGTGATGTTTCAAAAGACAATATGTGATACTTTCATATAACTCTTCTTTCACTGGTAATTAATTCAACCAATATTTTTTTATCAATATACTGAATAATAAAATTTTAATTGATATTTTATATGAATTTAAATGATTGAATTTTTTTTATAAAAAAATTATACCATCAATTTTGTTAATTTTATTAATAAAATTTGAATAAAAGAATTAAAATATATATAAAATTGAATTTTGATAAAACAAATTAAGACAATAACTTTTTCAATAGGGAAGATTGAATTTCAAACCTTAATTCACTATTTCCTAAAATTGAAAAACGGAAAAGACAATGATGGTGTTTGGGATTAGAAGAACAAAGCACATATGAGAACACAGAGACGACGACGGGGACGTTGTCGTCGTTGTTGGCTTGCGAGAAGACGCCTTTTAGTTTAGGAAGAAGCCAAGAGATTAGAGAATCGTGTCATCATCAACTACACACATGTTTATGGTGGGTGGGTCCCGTATCTGCCCCCTCTCCCTCTTCCCTAGTGGACGGACGCTTGTCGTTTTCTACGACCACATGCAATGCATGCCCATCCCTTCTATTGGTAATTTTTTCTTTTCTTTTTTAGTGTAGAAAAATAAGATGAATATTGGTTTTGGTTTAGTTTGATTACGTTGATTAAATTATTTAATTAAATTAAATAATATTTAAATATGAGTAAAATTTTAAATTATTAAAATTTTAAAAATTATATTTGATTTGTCTAAATTAATATAAAATTATTTTAAAAATTTATTTGTATAAAGTTATCAATTTAATTTAATTTCTCTGAAATAATTTTTTTAAATTAAACTCAAATTATATTCGATAATATTACAAAATATTGTTATAAAATTAATATCTTTTAAATTTTAAAGCAATTATAATGTTTATTCAATTAAATTCTCTTAATCTCCCAACAATGGTGTGGTGTGTCCTCCTTTACATTTTGCATTCATTATTTCCATTCTATAGCTGGTCCGATAATCTTTTTTTATCATAATAGAACTGAAAATTAAATTTAAAATACTTTGCTAACAATTTATATTTTTACCAAAATTTAAAGAACTTTTTATTGGTAACTTAATTTAATTAATAGTCAACAATTTGATTCAATTATAAATTATTTTTATTTTCCTTATGCAATAATAGGAGAGTGTCATTAATTATCATTCTAAAAGGTAAATATTTTATTTATTATATTTATTAATTTTTATTTTACTAAATTAGAATTGTTAAAATTATTGACAAAAATATAATATATTTTATGAAATATTTTTTCAAAATTGTATTCGAAAAATTCAATTAAAACTATAAAATTTCAATTTAAAAATTTTTATCATACAAATTATTTATATTTAAAAAAATTAATTAATTATTTGATTAAAATTCTCATATAATATTTTTTTTAGTTTGTCGGAGATATTATATTTTAAAAATATTATTATTATTTTTTATTAAATAATTAGAAACTAAAAAGGGATGCTCACCATAGTTTCGCAAACTTGGTTAAAAGCTAATAAAGTCAAAATCGACGGGGTGAATGTACTCGCATTGGCATCACGCATCACACAGCCCGTCACTTTCACGCGCATCGTCACATTCATATTTATCGTTCACCTCAAACCCCATTATTTGATACATTCTATAACGTAAATGTTAATTTTTATTTTTATTTTTTAAAAAAAATTTAGTAAATTGAAATATTAAATATATAAGTAACCAACTATTAGCATCAATTTTTAATCGTTTAAATTATTATTTTTTCATAAAAAATTACTTATTATTTCTAAAGTAATTAACTATCATTATAAACAACCATCGTTAGCAACTACTGTTATTTATTTATTTTTAAATGCTTTTCTAAATAATTTAGTAATGAAAAATATAAGCATATATAACAAATACCTGCCAACTGTTTAAAAGATCTTGAAACAGATAATATTATAATCAAAATTAGAGAAGCAGATAATTTCCAAACGAATAACAGGCTGTGGTGGAGTTATCAAATACGCAAATGGCAATTGCATAATGGGTTTTACAAAAAAAGTCTCGGTACAGGAAATTCCTATGAAGTGTGGACGCTTTAACTGTGGCTGAGATTGATTTGGCAGTATGGAGCATGAAAAGTTGTCGTTGAAACAAACTCAACCATGACTATTAAATTTGTGTCGATCGGTCTAGCCATCTTCTTTCTTGACTGATTGACAATATCAAAAAACTGCTTAAGAAATATTGAAAGACTAGGCTTGTGTATACTACTTATTGAGAAAAAAAATTGTGAGATCGATAGTATGACGAACAGATCTCATTTTATGACAAGTCTTCTCATATATTTTTTAAAAAAAAATTTATACAACAGGCATAAGGTAGATGTCTTCCAATTGACAGTCAGACACTAATATTTTCTAAAATATAAATATCATCAAAATAAATTTTGTCTCTACCAATAAAATCTTTTTCATACATAAGGCTTAGTTTAAACTCAAGATAATATATTTAAAGAATTCAGCTATTTAAAGTCTGTTTGACAAGATAAATAAATTAACTTTTAGTTTATTTGATTAATTTATAAGTTTGTTTGATTAAAATAAAAGTGTTTAATAAACAAATTTATTTAAATAATTTAAAATAACTGAAAATTTAAAAACTAATTTAAAACTTATAAATTAATAAAAATTTATAAACTATACGCTACTTTAAATAGCGTATAGTTTATAAATTTTCAGTTAGTTTAAATTATTCAAATAAATTCGTTTATCAAGCACCTCTAATTTAGTCAATTAAATTATAAATTAATTTATTAAACTTGTCAAATACTATCTAAGTATGTCGGATCTTTTTGGTAACTTAGTATATCCTTCTAATTTTTGTGTTGGAAGTTTTCTTAGACAATATAAGAAGAGTTTGTTTCCTTATAGTAGTTTAATTTTGATTTGTTTGTTTTTTGTTCAAAAAAGAAAGAAAGAAAGATAATATATCAAATTTTGAAAAATAGATATACATAGTGAATTTTTCTTAAAAACATAAAATAAAAGGAGATAAGATAGAAGGTTGGATATATTCTTCTCTTATTGTTCTGTACAAATAGTATGCGGGAATCTATGTAATTGTGGAAATTTCGAATTTGACCATAGTGGATAAGATTTTTCACTCATCCTTTTACACTTTCAAAGATTCTTTGGTCCCCTGAACCTAAACATTGAGAATTCTTTTCTTAAAACAAAATATATAACAGTTTAATATTATAAGTATACAAATTTAATTACACTTTTTGGTCAAATATGATAATTTAGTTATCATATTTTTAATAATATGAATTTAATCATTTTAATTTTAATAAATAAATCAAAATAATTTTTTTATTAAATTTATTATGTATACAAACGTTAACCGTTATACATATATTATATACGTATAATTAAATGACTCATGCTATATTCAATCACTCAAAAAAAAATATGAAAAATAAATTTAGTGATATATATAGATATTTGATAAATTAATAATAAAATAAAAATAAAATTAATGAAAAGATTATTTTGATATATTTATTAAAAAAATTATATTACAAATTATAACGAAACTAAATCGATATTTATATATACAAATAGAAAGACCAAAAGCATAATTAAACTTAAATATAACAATATATTAAATTTCAGGTGAAAGTTTTTTGAAAAGTAACAAAAACCAATTTATAAATAACTTTATCGTAAAAATATTAATATTTTGTATGATGTTTTAATTTTTAGCAAATATTGCTTGTTTTCTACTTTTGCAATGAAATATATAAAGTGGTCTTCACTGTAATCATTAAATTAATAATTGTTGCTCTATTATCTGAATTTCTTCTGCTAGGGTTTTTCCCTCAATCATTCATTCGCGATTTTCAGCTTCGCTTGATGGATGGAGGGTTTTTTCAATCGTTTTAATTCTTCTTCTCTATGATATTGATGGATGGAGGTTGCGTTTAAAAGGCAAGATTGTAAGGGTTAAACTCGATTTTCGCAGTCAATAATTTTTTTAAAGAATATTACTGTAAATTTTTATTAAAATTTATAATATATTTTATTTTTATAATAAGATAATCTTCTTTCAACTTTAAACTTTTTCAATTAAAAGAAAAGTCTATAATATTGATATTAATATAAAAATTGCAATCATAATTTTTTTTTCTCTACTCTCATAAAAATAAAAGAACTTTTCCCTTTTTTTCTTCTCTTTTCTTACATTTTTACATAATCCACTCATCTCACCTAACAACTTTACAATAATTTCAGTACCATTATTATTAAAAAATTAAATGCCATCGTCATCATAACTATTTTTGCAAATTAATTAAGTACCTATTAGTTTTAAATACTACATAAATATCATAAATGAGTTCCTAAAACTACGAAGCATAAGCCAATTAATTTTTTTTATTCATATAAATCGTTTTAAAAAAATATTTTTATTTTGTTTGAAATTATATTTTTAATTTTTAATTTGAGAGAGGGCTTTGTTTAATACGAATTTCTGTTTTTGATTCTGTTTTACTAGACAAGTTTCAATTTTTTATTTTTCTCTCCTAGTATAAAAATATATTATTTTATCCAAAAATAATTATGTGTTAGTCAAACACAAAAAAGAACTATTTTTTTAAAAAAAAATAACTTGTTTTTACAGCATGAACTAAATCACAAATAAATCTCAAACATTGCTTATATTTCCCCTTATTTTATTTTCCAAGAATCCCGAAATTCCTTCCATAAAAACATCCTCTAGTCCTAATTAAATTAATCTCAAATAATAAATGAAAATTGACTCAATATTATTAAAATTGTCTGAATAAATGAAACTGAGTTTAAATTTGGGATGAAATAAAATCAAACAAATTAAAAATGTGCAAAAACCATGCGAGTATGGTTGGTTATCTCCCTTCAAGAAAGCTGCAACAAAAGCCCCACAACTCCAATTTCATCCACTTCTTTTCGTCGCCTTTCATTCTGTCAATTCAAAGATATTCTTAAGAAAAGGAATAAAGGGTGGCAGAGAGAGGACTCCACTTCCCCTTCGTAGATAAAAATCCTTTCCCAATATATGAAAGAGAAAGTTGGAGAGAATAGAAGCAAATTCTTTTAAGATAGTATAACCCACTTTTAACTTTTTTTGTTACTTCTATGACATCTTATGATTACCATTTAATTTCACAATTAATTCTCTTAAATTTTTTAATAAATATCTGTTTATTACAAAATGAAAGAAAATAAATGTATAAATTAAAAAAGTTTAGTTTAATTGTTTATTTAGTCCTTATAATTTCAACCAATTAATTTTAAATAAATTCTTATAATTTAAAAGTTTAGAATTAAACCCCTATAGTTTTAATTCTTTTTAGTTAGATCTTTACTGTTAAGACTATGAATATGTTAATAGTAGACTAAAAAAAAGAATTGATTAAAAAAATTAAAAACTATAAAGATTCAATTCCAAACTTTTAAGTTATTAAGATTTATTTAGAAATTAGCTAGCCAAAATTATAGGGCCAATTGAAGAACTAAACCAAAAAATTTCGAGGAAACTACGTGGAGGTTATATTGAAAAATGCATGTTTGAATTTTTTAAGTTTACCTCCAGGCATCCTCCACCAAAAGTAATCATGTTTGAATTGTGGGAAGTTCTTTGCGGGGGCTTTTACTCTTCTAACAACATATTGTTTCATACACAAAATTCGAAATCGAAACTTTACTTAAGAAACACCGAATACTTGTCACTCGTGCCAACAAATGTTGATTGTAAGTCACAAATTTTACATAAATTATAACAATTTAAAAAATAAAAATCTAAATATATATTCTTTTAATCATAATAATTAAATTATAATTACATGAGGAATACAATTATCAAATTGTAAACAAGAATTGAGAAAATTTTATTTAGTTTATTTAAAATTTTAATTGGTATACTTAATAAAAACCACTAATTTTTCTTATTAATTAAACTAGATATCTTTTATTTGTTTGAAAAATTATCTATATTTTTTTGAATTTTTCTTTTCATAAAAAAGAGAAATTATTCTAATCGATGGGTTGTTACACTGTAAGTTTGTAACTTCTATGACTATGTTTGACAAAATTAATTTATAAATTAACTTAAAACTTAAAAGTTAGTTAAAAGTTTATAAATTGTACGTTACTTTGAATAAAGTATAGTTTATAAACTTTCAACTAATTTAAATTATTCGAATAAATTTATTTATCAAATATTTCTAATTTAGACAAATAAATTTATAGGCTATGTTTGACAAAAATAATTTATAAGTTAACTTAAAATTTAAAAACTTATAAACTATACGCTATTTGAAGTAGCGAGTGTGTTTGGCAAAACAAATAAATTAATTTATAACTTATTTGACTAATTTATAATTTTTTTATTAAATTAAAGATATTTAGTAAACATTTATTTAAATAATTTAAATTAGTTGAAAGTTTATAAGTTATACGCTACTTGAAGTAGCGTACAGTTTATAAGCTTTCAATTAAATTAAATTATTCAAATAAGTTCGTTTATCAAACAATTTTAATTTAGTTAAATAAACTTATAAATTAATCAAATAAATTATAAACTAACTTATTTGTCTTACCAAACATACTCTTTATCAAATAGAACTAATATATAATTTATAAATTTTTAACTAATTTAAATTATTTAAATATATTTATTTTAATCAAATAAATTTATAAACTTATTAAATAAATTATAAATTAATTTATTTAACTTGTCAAACACACTTAATATACTTAAATAAATTATAAATTAATTTATTTAACTTACTAAATACATCTTATATGTCACATCTAATTTAAATAAATTAATAATGAGTCACCATTTAAATGTAACTGACATCCTGTGTTCACGGGGGACCCAAGCTGCTTGTGGAGGGGAGTTTCGCGATGCTTCTGGCAGCTTCTTGTTGGGTTTTGCCCCCAACATCGGTGCTTGTGGCTCTCTTGCTGCGGAGCTTTGGAGAATCATTACAGGCCCTGAACTTTCTTGGAGCCACGGCTTCAGGAAGATTTGGCTTCACACGGACTCTGAGGTTGCTTTGCAGTTAGTAAGGAACGGGGTTCCTCGTTCCCTCTCTCCTGCCATGCTCAGATTGTCTTCATTTCTAATCTTTTCCATTACCCTTGTGAAGTAAGGACGAGTCATACTCACAGAGAAGGTAATAGAATTGCAAATTAGCTAGCATCCCTAAAGATATGTGACCAGGATTACGTTTAACGGGCGTTTGATACATTTCAGGAATGGTATTTTAACAATTTTCCTGCATAATGATTTATACGGAGAGGGGTGAAAACTTTAGAGCCAATATAATTTAAGTGTTTTTTAGTTGTAGTTTTTATTTTTATTTTTAAGAAATATTTTTAAAAATTTTAGTACTATAATAAATTGTTACGATAGCATTTTTTAAATTATTTTAAATTATATATATAATTTTTTATTATTTATATAATTAAAAAATATAAAAATAAAAAAAAATTAAAAATATAACCATATAACAAAAAAAAAAAAACACAAACTAAACACACACTTAATTTTTTATAAATTTGAAAAACTTTTTATAATGTTAAAAGATAAATATATTTTTTATTAATGTCATAATTATAATAATAACAAAAATAAAATTTATTATTTTTCTTTCATCTTTTATTTTTTATTTTCACTTTTCTTTTATAAGAATAAAATGTATTTTAAAAAAATGTATGAATATATCTAATAAATTAAATATAATAAAATATAGTAATATAAAATTTTTATAAAATATTATTTAAATATTTTAAAATTTAATCAAATATATTTTATATAATTTTAAAAATTATTATTTTCGTTAACCATATTTATTAAAAAACACGATTCTCAATAATAAAAATATTTGTTATACTAAATACCTTAGATCAAGTTTCTTTTTCTTAATTTTTTATTGTAATAAATATTTAATTTATATAATTGAAATAATATTCAATCTATTTTATTAAATCAAGGCATTTCAATCAATTAAACACAATAATTCTAACATCCCAACGAATTTAGAGGTACCACTTTCTCCCAGGTTCCCAAGGATGTTTTGCCGTGTTCAGGATGAACTTCAAGGTGTTAGTCTCCCTCGTGCTGTTGCTGCTTTGGCTGTGTTAGCCTCCCCCTTTGTAATTAAAAAAGAAAAAGAAAAGAAAACGATATATAATTGCTATTATTTCATTTTGAAAATTTTAATAAAAACCTACATAATCTTGCTCTAAATTTATTTAGTCTATGTTAGAATCATTATGTTTTTTTAAAAAAATTTGGAATCGATCCATTTATTGTAATTAATTTTAAGGCACATGCACAATTGTATTTTTTTTAATTTTTTAATTATTAAAATTTGGTAAAAATGAATATGTTGTTTTATCAGAAAGTTTCTTTGATTTTCTTTACACGTTTTTTTTATGGGTAAATTCAATTTATTTTTTCAATTTCACATTGCTTTATTACTTGAATATTTTCCATATATATTTTCATTTGTGGGTTCGAATCATATTTTCTTATTGCACCTTTTTAAAGCTTTTAGTTTTAGTTTTTGAACTATACAATAACAGGCGTTAATAGAAAATAAATTCATTATATTAAATTTCATTTAAGATAACAATTACACGCCACTTAATTATATTTAAAAGTTGGATATAAATTATTAATTAAAAGGAAATTTTTTTAAATTAATTCAAATAATTTATGAAAAAGATTCTGAAATCCAATTTACTTGGGATTGAGGTAATTTGTAAAAAGATTATAATCAATACTATACCTCCATTAAAAAAAATAAAAAAATAAAAAAATATTTAACTCTTACTTTCATGATTAAGTATTTATATATGGTTTCCTCAATTTGAATTCCCTAGTAATAAGAATTACCTAAATTCGAATCAAATACTTTAATTGGATGCAATAATTATGTAAAATAGTAGTTACATAATTTTTTTGGCGAATAAAATTACTGATTTTGTTTTTCAATGTGAAGTTAAAAATGAGTGGGGTGAAAATATTTTGTTTTCTTATATAGTATTGGGTTTGACAGATTTGGACGGGATGAGAGGGTAGAGGAGGATTTTTTTTTTTAAATTACTCCATTTGGTTGAATAATTTGAAGGAAAAGAGAGAGAAAATAGATCCCTTCTCAAAATTCCTTCCAATCTAAAAATAGAAAGATTTAAAGGGGAGGGAAAGTGTGACAAAAAAGAAAAAGAAAAAGAAAAATATCTTTAATTAATTATCTGAATGTCAAAATAAAAAAAAGACAATGATGAAAAAAAAATTTCAAAATTTTTTAGTAAAAAAAATAAGAAGGATAAGTTAAAAATCGATTAGAAACAAATTTTTAATAAAAAATAATTTTATTTTTAGTTATAATAAATTAAAATATATATAATAATTTTTTTTTTCAAATCAAACAAAACAAAATTTATTTTTCTTCTCCTCTTCTTATAAATCAAATAAAACAAAACTTATTTTTCCTCAATTTTTCTCTTCTCAAATTAAGTCAAGTAAAAAAATTTTATTTTTTCTCTCTCTTCCCTTAAATTAAATACTCACTTAAATATAGGAAGTAAATTTTTTTACTATAATAAATAAAAAATATAAAACTATATCCATTTTTATATATAAAATCCTAATCACATGAAGGTCCATAGCGCGTGGACACGTACAACCATCCGTAGCGCGTTTGAAAGTTTCTCCTCTTACGGGAGAATCTTTGTTTCTGAAATTGACAATATGAGACATTCCATGTTACTTTTTTTAACAAGTACGTATTTAAAAATAATTTGATAGGTATTAATTAATAATAAATAAATTACAATATTACAAAATATTATATCTTTTTGGTTCGTATTAAGAAAAATTAAAATATTTCTCATAAAAATATAAAATTTATTATTTTTAATTTTTTTTTAAATATTTATTAATATTAATTTCAATTATGAAATATTAATGTTCAAAAGTCTTAATTGAAATAACACTTTTCTAATTACAAGTGTTAATATATTTGATTAAAAATGAAATATTTGATATAAAAGTTAAGACAACAAATTGATTAAAAATTATTGATTTAATTTTTATTTTTTTGGTTAAAAATAATTAGTTTATTTCATTGAAATAAAAGAATGTTAATTTATTTTAGGGTAATTGAAGGAGGACTTGGAAAGAGTCAAAAGACTGAGTAGTAGTATCAACTCAAAACCTAGTAAAACAAGCATACAATTAGTTAATAGACGATAACTGAATTAAGACACAAAGAGTACTATTTAGTACTATATTTAAAATTATTTAATTTTAAATATTAAAATTATTTTCGTGTAAATTCTTGGCCTATTATTAATTTATTTATAAAAAAAAGAAAGCAATTATTTAATAAATAAATATCAATAAACGCTGCTGCCTTTATATTCAGATTCTCTCTCTTATTATGTACCCGTCGTCTCTGATAATAGCCTTTGCACACTCTCTCTCTCATACGTCGCTTTCAGTCATAAATTAGAGAAAAAAAGAAACCGCTACAGAAACACACACTCTCTTTTCTTCTCTCTCTCTCTCCCTCCGTCCCTCCCTTAAGCGGGAAACATTATCGTCCACTCCAGTAACCCTCTCTTCCCCCACTCTTTTCTCTCTCTCTAAAATCCACTTCCTCTCTCTCACTCTACTTCATCCTCTTCTTCGGCATCTCTCTCTGAAGCTTCCTGATCATGGCGGTTGCATTCGATGGATTCTCCATTCGGTATCTTTTCTCTGTTCTTTGTGTTTTTTGTTTTTATGTTTTTCGCTTTCTATCTTTGAACCTTTACTTTTTGAGTTTTTATGCTACTGCGAGCCGTGATAGTCGGTCTATACTGTGTTTGTGATTTGTGATGATGCGGCTTTGATTCGGTGTTGCAGGGAGTACACCTCCAAGATGAGGTCCATCGACGTGTTGAAATGTTGGCCTTTCAGCACCACCAGCTCCGGCGATGTGACGAGGGAGGATTTGGAGTCCTGTCTTCCTCCCATGACGGTTCCCAAGTTCCGGTGGTGGTCTGACGAGCTCGAGGCGGTGAGATCCGATCAGGATGATCGCGGAAAATTGGAGAATCAACCGTTGGATGATGAAATTTCTAGGAGCGAGAGTGAATCAGTGAAATCGGATGAGTCTGTTGGTGTAGAGGAGGAGAAATTGGATATGGTTTGCCCAGTTTGCCGAGTTTTCAACGCGGCAACGCTGACGGCTGTGAACGCCCACATCGACGGGTGTCTTGCGCAGACGATGAGGGAAGAGCGGCGGCACATGAGGATGATGAGCTTGAAGTCCAAATCGAAGGCGCCAAAGAAGCGCTCCATCGCGGAGATCTTTGAACTGGAGGAGGAGCAACCGCCGATACAGACTATGTTGAAACTTTGGCCGTTTAGTAAGAACCCAGACGAGGTGTCAATTACGGTTACGAAGTTCCGGTGGTTGTCTCGGCAGCTTGAGGCGCTGAGATCCAATCAGGTGGAAGGTGAAAGTTCTAGAAACGAGAGCGAATCGGCGAAATCGGACGATGGAAGTGGTAAGGAGGAAGAGAAATTGGAGATGGTTTGTCCTGTTTGCAGAGTTTTCAATGCGGCAACGGTGACGGCAGTGAATGCTCACATCGATGGTTGCCTTGCGCAGGCGATGAGAGAAGAACGACGGCATATGAGAATGAATTCGAAGCCAAAATCCAAGGCACCGAAGAAGCGGTCGATTGCTGAGATTCTCACGGTGGCGCCGCAGATTGAAGCTAAGAGTAGTGGGTTGATTGGCATTGACGAAGAGGGGGAGGAAGAAGACAATGGGGAAGAAGATAAATCTGATGGTGGTGGGGCTTCTGCTGCTGCCGCTGCTGCTGTCATTTCGACAATCAATAGCAAGAAGAATACAAACAAGAATAGGGAAAAGAGAAAGATGGAAAGAAGATGGAAAAAGAAGTTGAAGAAGAAAAGCAAGGGGGAAAAGTATAGTGGTGCCATGTCTCTGAACAATGAGAAGATGATGAAGAATAAGAAAAAGAAAAAAAAGAAGAAAACATTGTTAAACAGTGGGTTAAATGCAAAGAAGGTACGTGTTTTATACTTTATATGTCATAAAATAGAATTCATCTTTCTTTTATACATACATTAGACATACTAGTTCCTTTGTTTCCAGCTTATTCATGGGAAGAAGGATATAATTCATGAATTTTATGTCCATAAAATGTTAACAAATACTGTAGTCTTGTGTTGATATAGTTGCGTATGCTACGAGTTCTATAAGCCTGTTACTTTTTCTGCATAAATTTACCGCTGAAAAAGCTGGTTAGAGAGACAGCTAGCCGTTTGTAGAGGAAAATGAGTGGTATTTGTTGTAGTAGTTGAGCAAAATAGGCGGCAGGAAGGCCCCTTATGACAAGTAAAAGTGGGCAAAAGATCGATAAAATATTAAGGTAAGGGCCTCCATTCGCCGAAGGGAATCAACGGACAGTGAAGGGGTCCACGAGAGAACGTAACGCTGCTCCTGCAGTAACATGTATATTTAGTACAGATTGCCTGGAAGGGGTCACTCAAGTCATGGCTTACGAGAGCTGAGCTCCTGAGCCTAACGATGAGTGGGTTTTCCTGCCCTTCGCGATTGAGAAAGAATTTGTGGGGGGAATTATCTCATAGGCCATGGATTGATAGACAGATTCTCATTTCTGATGGTAGTATTTTGGATAATCGCTTGGTGAAATATAAATGCTAAGGTAGGGGAGCTAGTTTATTTTAGCAAGTGGGAACTGTAAGGGAATATTCAGAATTTTAGAGATCACTCAATTACAAAGTTGGTTGGATCTTGAAAGGCATTCAGAAGCTTATACTTTACATGGTGAATCGGTTTGACGAATGTCTGAAGATACCAGATATATAGATAAATCAACTGAAAATATGTTCCGATCCTTTGAGGGGCATGGATCATTATCACATGGGCGTATTAATTCTTTACCGTGCTGTGCTTCTTGAGTCTCGAGCGAAGTGGGCTGTTATATATTTTATAATGATTTGGTATCATGTCACTGTGTCAGTGAGAGTAAATGAGGCTCCCTTTTGATCAGTTTCATACTGAAATATTTGGTCATGAAATAATCTCCATATGCATCACCTGCACGGTGAACTTGCCACGCTTTTTTTTGTTTTATATTTTTGCACTTGCTCTTAGTTTAGAAGCTCATATATAGCAAGACAACTTTTACAAATTTAGAAACCATTTATTGCCTGAGGTTTGTGCACAATTATTAATCTTCCAATCATGTCCACGGGCGTATGGCGAGGATTACTATCTAGTCAAGTGACTTCTACAAGTGCATTTTTATGAGTCAAGACCACAAAAACTTCTTGAGATACAATATAGTTACGACTTGACAGTAGAAGTTATGACTTGTCAGATATATAACTTTAAGGGGCAAACCATGAAGGCTGCAATGATGAATTTAGAGATCTCATTTCGATCTGTTTCCCTATATATTTAGTTGAAGCCAAATGAATTTCATCACTGTAAATGAAATTTTAAACTAAACCAGTGGGTAGTGGGACTAGTAGGCGACTGGCGGCACCCTTACTGTTTGACGGAGTGGTATCAATCGGATAGTTGGATAGATTTAAATATTGAAATATCTAGACTTTTACATTAAAATTTAACAATGACTTGGTGTTCTGATTTTATAATCACGATATTTTTTGTTTTTCCTGTTTATTTTTTCTTAATTAATTAATTAATTAATTATTTTATTGCGAAGGTAGAGTAGTGAATTGCACAATTTTGGGATTTTACAGAAATCAAAGCATTTTGATGGGGATGGATACCTGTAATACATTTTTTATAGACGTATATTTTAAGTCACAGCATTCTGATTCATGCATTTTGCCCTTGCCCCCATTTTGATGGGGATGGATACCTGTAATACACTTTTTATAGACGTGTATTTTAAGTCACAGCATTCTGATTCATGCATTTTGCCCTTGCCTCCACATTTTCATTGAGGGAAAAATTACAACTTAATCTCTTTCATATAATATATTTTATATATTGAAAATTGCTAATATAAATAAATTCGGCTGAAAGAGATGCTGTATTTCAAGATTTTTTATTTTCAAATTTATATCTCTTTTCACTGTCAATAAACGTAGTAAGTTAGTAACATATTATCAGAGCCATAATTTATTCTCATTCTGATGAAGTATTCCATTTGTTATTAAAATGCTTATTTTTCTTAAAAGAAGCTCTGTACGTTAAAACACAAACACACACACACACACACAGAGGCACACGTGTAATAAAACTCTGGTTTTTGTAATGATTGTTATAATCACTTTAGTAAAGTTACATAATTTTAACAACTGTTAATATTATATTTTTATAACAATATTTTTCTATTTATTTGTTTTTTTATTAGCAGAGCTACATATATCATTCCACTGATGAACTTTATAAACCATGAATATAAGACTGTCTTATTTTGCTAGCAATTTTTCCCCGAGTGTACTTTAGAAAGAGTTTCATCTACTGTCCTAACAAAGCCTGTTTAACTAGGAAATAAATAGCGGAAATAAAATTTTCATTTTATTAATGTTTAATTTACTAAGATTAATAAAATTAGATATTCTGGACCAAATGTTTATACCTAATCTAATATTAATATATAGATATTTCAAGCATAAGCTTCCATTTTACAACTACAGTATTTTTAAATAAAAATTTATACAGAACCGTTTGAGATTATGTAAACCAATATTTACAAATTATACGTATTTTTAATTAAGGAGAGTAAGTGTTTGTTTATTATTTAATTTTTGAATATTTCCTTATATGCTGTATATAATATTTGAATTAATGTTTCCCTGCATTTTGCCGGTTAGCATGCACTTACCTTTTTTTTTTTGTTCAATTTTTTTTGGCCATTACACATAGTTCTTACCTCTTATACCAAAGTTATCCAATTTTTGCTGTGTATATCCATTTTTGTAAATTCTACCCCAAAAGATTTATGGCATAAATATTAATGTTACTGGCATATAAAAATTAAATAATATCTGTTAACTAGTAAATCATGTTCGTCCTCCTAAATTATAATGGTAAGATTTTATAAACTGTCTAGACAAAATAGTTTTGTTAGCAATCTTTAAGACATGTAAAAAAGATGTGGAAGAAAGGTGTGCTAATAAAATTACTTTATCAGATCTCTATTTTTATTCTTCTTTTTAATCTCTTTTCAAACTCTTTCTTAAAAATCCGTATAACGTAAAAAAAATAATTTAAATTGAGTATATATTGACATGATACAGAATGCGTGTAAGCAGTTATAATAATATATATAATTATTTAATTAATGTTAATAAATTTTGAGTATAATATTATCATCATTTAACAAAGTAATATTTATAGATCTTTGAATGCTATTATTATATTTGATAGCATCGATAATATAAATGGGTTGAAAGAGAGAGAGCACAGTAATCAAAATGTTAGTAGTGTAGCATGGAATCCAAATGCTTCTTCGTCAAGTAGCCTGAATTCCTTCTTCTACTGTTCTGAGTCAAAGAAGTCTTATTATTTCATAGCCTAAGGCATATTGATTACTCTTTTTTTTTTTTTTAAATATTTAATAATATCCTCTTATTCTAAGATAAAGTACTCTATTTCCATAAAAATAAAAATGAAGGAAAAGAAAAAGTAAGCTATGGTCACCTAAACTTAGTAATTATCTGATACATATATAACATAACCTAGCTAGTTGAGCTTATTGATAATTCATTGGCATAAAATTTTAGCATCTCTTATTTATTTGTTATTTTTACGCAAACCGAGATGGGAGAAGTAAAGGGAAGTTTGCACTTAAATAAGCTAACGCATATATGCTTTTGTATTATGCTGATTGTTTTAAAGTCTGTACTTAGTATGAATTAATTTTTCACTTTTCTAAATAAATATATAATGTATTAAAATGAAATTTTTTAGGAAGTCAATATAGAAATTATTTGTAAGAACTATTCATATGATTAATACATCCATTACTTTCTACTCATATATATGCTAAATATTGAAAATGTACTATATCTGTGTTATACGAAAAAATTTCATTATGTTGAATACAAAATTAATCTGAAATTTTCATTCTTATTATGTGAATTTAGATGTTATTTGTATTAAACTTAGATTGACGTGATATGTTGTATGCTTCAACGACTTCCCTTCATGTCAGCTTTTAACATCTCATTTCTTGTATCTTCTTCTTTTTAGTTTATTTTGAGAAATGGAATGCAAAGTTTTTAAACTCTGAGGGAAATAAAAAATGAGGAAAGAAAAGAAAAGAGCAGGTTCATGTTCCAAAATATGGTTCCACTGAGTCTTATTGAGCTTCTTTTCCCCTCTTTTCTTTCTGCTAGTTGCAATGCATTCCAGACTTCAAACTTTCAATGGTTATCACATTATTTAATTTTTTATTATTATTATGATGATGCTGATGTAAACTTTTGCTTCCCCAGTTTGTTTAGAATTATAATACTAAAGTAAGTTTATAAGTTTTCTTTCTCTAAATTCCAAATTGTTAGTTCTTCTTTAAGCAGCTTAAGTCTTGAAATAAGCTTTTTTCTTTTTGCAAGAAATGTTTTCATTCTTCTGATGTACCAAATAAAACTTAGTAATTGATTATAATAGTGTACATGTACATGAATTTTATAATTATATTTTTACATTTTACATAAAATATATATGATGGGACAAAATGAAAGATCTAATAAGTTAAGTTACATCACTAAAGTCTTGAATTTTTCTCTATCACTGATAGTCTATGGAAAATAGAATCTTCAGAAAATCTATATTCTTAGAAGTTTGAATTACGATCTGATAATTAAAGCTGGTGACATGCATGCCTTCTGTATAACTTCCCAGAAACTTGACAAGTGACTGATCCTCTGTCTCAAATGTACATTTATATGAACATGCATGCCTTTTGAAAACATCTCCACTTCTTAATTGCATAGACGAACAAGGTATAACAAAGAACATAGTAGCCTTGATATTTTATGACTAGCTTTTCTATGGAAAAAATAGGAAACAAAAGAACCAATGCTTTGATTAAGTATAAGGGACATGCATTCTTTTCATGATGCGTATTTTTAGTACTTTTTTTTAAATAGTGGGTATATAAGGATATCAAAGGAATATATGCTGCATATGGTATAAAAACAGTGCATGCCAGTACTGGTTTGTTATGAACCATGATTTGAGTCAGTCAATTTGATATTGTGGATGATGTTCTTGGCTTTATAATGTACATGAAATGCAGTTCTGTCAGTATTACTTTATCTATCATTGTTATCTTTCATTCCTTAGTTTTGTCACTGTAGTGACGGGAAACAAAATTTCATATTGTTGCTCAACATTGATATCTTGCTTTTCTTAGTAGGGGGTTTTGTGTGGTTTCATTTTTCTGTTTTTATGGTATTATTATATGGCTGAAATTACTGTGCCATAGGAACTCATTTCAAAGCTGGAAAGGTGTTATTGCATTTCTGTTCTTATAAGTTTGGGATCAGAGTTACGTTGAACTCCTTTGTCTTTAAACAACGAGTGTTTTAGTGTAGACTAAAACTTAAGACAACTAGTTGACATTAGGTTCTGACAGAGCATTCATAATTTGTTAAACTTGTGTGTCTCAGGAAGATGCTTATAAGCGCAAAGTGCAAACTCCAGTCAAGAGTGCCAGAAAACTAAAAGGTACAATTGGAAATAAAAGAGTTTCACTTAATGACGCTTCTGCCCATAAAAAGAAAGCAGCAATAAATTATTTATCTGTAGAAAAGAAGCAGAAAACAGTGCCTCCCATTCGTGGTATTCTTAAGAATCACTCTACACATACTTTTGGGAAGACGTCGAGTGGATGCAATATTCAAGATAGCACAGAAGAAAGACCTTGTGATGTCCAAGAGCTAACATCAGCCAAGCATGTGAGGTTCTCTAATAAAGATGACATACTTGGTCCAAAAAAGAGAAACTCATTTGATGAAATGATGTTCACCTTATCTTCAGATAGACAGGCTACTTCGTTTGTAAAGGAGCAATCCTCTGGAAGTGATGAAGAAGCTGCTACGTTGGAGGTAAACAGGAGTGGTTGCAACATGGCCGGTAATATAGACAGGAGAAAGGAGGTTTGTCCTATAGTTGAAAGCAAACAGTTTTCTAATCCGACGGAACAAGTTACTGTGCAAAACTTTGTGAGGCCATGTGCCAATCAAGAGAAAACAAAGCATTTACTGGAGAAGTCTGAATCATCAACAAAGGTGGCACTTAGTGATACTGATAATTTATACCTGTTTGATAGAGGTAACACAACTGCGCTGCATTGTTCTGCATATGTGGGCATTTCTAGACCTCTTTCCGCACTTCAAGAGGGGCATATTTCTTGTATAAATACTCAAGTGGGTGATTCTGGAGCTTATAGTTCCACTGGAAAGTTTACTGATCAATTGGGGGATCCAACCCATCAGGTTTATGCAATGAACTCAGATGCAAATACAAGGACATTTCCGCAGCCTTCCTCATTGTATTCCACTTGCTATAGTCAGGCAAATGAAAGACCTCTATTCCCATCACAAACTTATGGAGATTGTGATAACAGTGGCCAAGCTTTGGGTTATAGGCCATTATCTTGCATGTTTTCAGCAGATATGATGGATAACTCATTTCCCTTTCCGGGTTGGGGGAGAGGAACTGTAAGAAGTAACTGCATGGATGAGAAATTTTTTGGTTTGCCACTCAATTCACAAGGTCAGCTAATTAATTTCAATTCTAGTGGAAAAGGAGAGATGAACCAGTTGGAGACATCAAGTACGTTTAGAAGTGATTCCAGCTGCTTACCTGTTACTAACATTTCCTATCAATTTAGCCAGGAATATTCAAGCATTAATGAGAGGCATTTTGTTCAGAAGACACTGCCAAAAGATCATGTAAATCCTTTTCCACATTATCCAGCCAGGTTAGGTGTTACAGAATTACATGGTAATGAGAGAGCAGATATACACCGCCCTAGTACTAATAGGAGTTCCAATCACTATGTCCGTCCACTTGATTCAGAATTGAACCTTATGAAACATCCTTTTGTTGAACAGAATCAACATGATCAGGCGCAGAACCACAAGGGAAATGAGATGATTTCTCTCAAAGAAAGTTCAGATATTACTTCACCAAGTTCCAGCCAACCAACAATGCGGTTGATGGGTAAAGATGTTCCAATTGGTAGAAGCATCAAAGAGATACATCAATTTGAAGAAGAAAATGTTTGGGCTGATCAGCAATCCAGAAGAAGGCAATATTCTGAAGATTCAGCATTAGAAACTTCTATATTGGAAATATCCTCTAAGCAGGATTGCATATCTGGTTCACCATTACAAATATCAACTGAGAATGTGACGGAGTCAGTGAAAATTCGAAGTAATCAGGCATTACAAAGCACTTTATTGATGAATGGTCCGGACCCTCAATTTCCTCAGCTATTTCTTGATTTACAGACTAATCATGCATCACTAAATGGAAACCTGGGAGTCAGCAAAGTTGCTGGTTCTTATTCACACCCTATTATTCATGCAACTACTTCATGTGCAGCGTTTAATAGGGCACCTGATGACTTGCCAGAGCAGTTTATATCTGGAGCTAAACATCTAGGACTTGGTTCTCAGTTCCAGGTACAACCTGCTGCTTCCAACTTTAGTCAGCATACTTGTTTAAGCAATGGTGAACTGAATGACAGGAAGAAACTCCCTCTTGTTACAAATTCAGCCTTTGAATTTCCTTTCTTTCACCCAGCTGTTGGAGAACATACCAAAACATCTTGGTCTCAGAGGCCCTATAGAAGTTTGCCCCCATGGCTGTTAAGCTCCACACATGAAAAGCTACCAGAGACCTCGTCTCAGCAATTTCCTGGCTCAAGTAGTAGAAGTTTTCCTCATAACGTATGGGGAGGTAATTTCACTACACCTGTAAATCATTCAGCAGAAGTTCTAAACCCTCCTAATCCTCTGACTTCTCACTGTCACATGAAAACTCCTCTCGGTCCAGCTTCACTTGTTCAACCTCCACTTGTTCCACTCAGGCCTGCTAATATCAAATCATCCTCCACCATAAATAGTGGTTGTAGAAACAAAATTAAGGTCACTGACCGAGTAAATTTAGATGATAAGACTACAAAAGACTATTGCCCATGCACAAATAGCAGGAAGAGGCCACTAGCTAATCATGTTGAATCTACAAGACCCATCAAGTCGCCTAATACAGATGTGCAAGAAACAAGGGCAGTTGAACTTGTTCCTCGCGGAGATGGTGGAAGTACCAAATGGTGTTGCTTGAATGAGGCTGAAAACATGAATACTAGAAGTTATCTGGGCTTTGAGTCTTGTAATCTGGATGGCGTGGTAATCCCAGGTCCTGTGAGACTAAGTCCAGGAGCTAAGCATATCCTTAAACCCTCACCGAACATGGATCAGGATAACTCAAGGCCAATCCATTCTGCCATTCCCATTGCTACAACTACTGACTTTGGTAGGGATCTAGAAACTCAGAGCAAATTGACGAAAATATACAGATTTTAGTGTAAGTATTCATATCATCTTATAATTTTAGTTTTTGGCTTCATAGTACACTACCCACTTGTTGAACATTACAGAATCGTCCATATACGGCTATATATTTCTAGGCTGCTGAAACTGGGTGGAAATTTGATATAATTCCATATCCAGCATTTTGATCGTTCAGCTAGCCTATGGCCACTTCAGAATTTGACGCCGACAATACTAGTTGATGATGCTTTTGGTATGTTTTTGTTCTGGATCTGGTACTCTCCACGTGGCATTGTTAAATGGCGATGCAAATGTGGTTTTTAATGCTTGTGCACCAACTTACCATTCCAATGAAAACTTATATCCAAAACCAAAAAAGAAAAATGATATACTTTTAAAGCTTTACATCTGCCACTTTCTTTTTC
This sequence comes from Gleditsia sinensis, assembly GCA_037074535.1. Taxonomy (NCBI): domain Eukaryota; kingdom Viridiplantae; phylum Streptophyta; class Magnoliopsida; order Fabales; family Fabaceae; genus Gleditsia; species Gleditsia sinensis. The sequence goes on from CM073472.1 coordinate 16,534,330, forward strand.
TGTTGGTTTTTTTTAAAATTATTTATTGGAATTCTCCTTAGATTCTCCTTGCTTTCCTTAAGATTTGAATTTGAGAATTTGAAGCTCAGTTAAAAAATAATGTCATTTTTACATCACCGTTTTTAGATATTTTGCGTTTATTTCATTACAATTGATTTAATATAAAAAAATCAATTATGTAAGTCACTTTTAATAAAATACTATTTCAAAATATAAGAATTGAACTGCATTCTTTCAGTAATAATTTTATATTACGAATAAGAAATTACATATGTAAATGAACGGATCATAAATTTAATACAAAAAAAAAGGATTTTATATTCATCTGATTCTGAATGAAGTGTCAAGTCAAGCATTATACGATGAATGGTACAATATTATATTTGTGTGTGTGTATATATATATTTAATATTTTGTTTTGTTTTGTTATATATATTTAATATTTTTGTTCGTATTTTTTATTTATTAGTCTACCTAATAAGATTATATATATTTTTTATCAGATTTAATAGTTGTAATGCATTATAATTTTTTTGGTCTCTTAATATACCTATTAATTAAGCAAAAATCTATATATACGATGAATGGTACAATATTATTTTCTCCCGAAGTAGCATCCATGTACGTGGGCCATGCATGCTGTACACTACTACTAATAAATTATTAATCAAAGTACAACTACAATAATTGGTACGCAAAGTACTATTGCCGGCCCTTCACTTGTACTAGGCTTTGTACGTTGAATCAATCAGTACTACTGTAGGCAATATTCTTCTCCAAAGCATTTCTCCCAAACCAGTATGTGGAAAAGACATAATTACATTTTTAACTTCGGAGTTAGAATTTAGCTCATTAGTAAGACACTCATTTAAACACGCAACACTAATGTACAATATTGTCTTTTTATTATGCCAGTTATTTCTTTTGTTTTCTTCTACCTATCATTTGTTAAAATCTCCACCCACCCATGTCACTTTGTTTCCATGTGGCTGTGACAGATATTTTCTAGTGTACAATACCAATACAAACATGCGCATGTACAATGATTCTAACGGTACTGTTCATGTTGCTTATTGAAGTTTTTTTTTTTGGTGAAAAAGAATGAAGAATTCAGATTCGTTGTTTCAATTTTAAGATAAATGCATTGTAATTAATAGATGCCTCAATAAAGAATTATCAATAAAAATCAAATTGAAAAATTTTAGTTAACGACAGTTTAATTTTGTCAATTAAATCAACGTTTGTTAACTCTTACAGAAGATTATATATAACACCAAAGTTATTTCTCGTAATAGAACACTGACTATATATAAAAGAAAAAGTGCTTATTCAGAACAAGATCGATATTCTGGGTTATATAATTATTTTGAGCAAGTTACAGACAATAATTTCCCACTAGTGATGCAGCCTCTATATCTTAATTAGTAGTAGATTTTTTTTTTCTGGGTATGAAGATTGTAGATTTTTTGGTAAAAGAATTGAAGGACCCAAAACTACAATCAGAGTAATGAATATTTTTCATTATGAACAATAAGCTCAGATATTTGCAATTAACTAAAACTACAATTCATAATCAAATACGCAAGGACTTTTCATATGTAGGAAGAAAATACAAATATCAACTTCCAATTCATCTTCATCAATCAATGCTTCCTCGCTTCTTTCTCAGCCTGCAAAAACAATGCAGTATGAAATAACTCTTAGATCACAAAGATAAAGATTATTAGGAAAGAATATTTACCACTTTAGAAATTCTTAAATAGATTCGGGTCTATATATAAATCAATATTAATCATATGTCTATCATGATTTTATATGTTTTTTTTTTATTGATTTGATTTACTTTTTAATGATCAGATTTATCTAAGAATTCTTCTCACCGCTCTTATGACTTTCTCGAAGGAATCAGGGCCGTATCGATCTATGTAACGTTCAACTGCTTTCCTAGCATCGAAGCTCATCAAGTGAAGCGCCTTCTTGTACTCCTCGGGATAGTTGGATGAATTATTAGCACCATAGTAGCTTCCAATACTCTTCACGTACTTCCTCGCAAAATTTTCGTATACGTAAGCTGCTCCATTGAACATTGGCAGCACCAGCCACATGCATATCACCAGCTTCACGTATGGCCAAATGGGAAACCTGCACTTATATATCCACACACACACAAACAAAAATAACCTTAATCATGGTGGTTTAAGAATCACGGTTACCCTAGCATGGGAAGCCCACACGTGAAATTGTGACCTCAAAAAAGAAAAGAAGGCTTTGATCGGTACAAAAGAAGTTTGAGATCAAAATTCTCTTACGTAATATGATCCTTAGGTGAAAAAGAGAAATAGTCACAAAGGATTATTTTACCCAGGTGAAAGCACTTAATGTGGTTGAGAAGTGTCGGTTTTAAAATTATTTAGAAAGTTTAAATTAATATGGTATTGAAAATTTTGGCAATTACAATCTTATTAATTTCAACTTGCGAATTAATCTTGAAAAAAATTTAAGTTTGTTCGATTTATAAAAGATATATAGATTAAATCAATCTTTACATATAAATATATGAGAAACATTGAAAAGATCGCTTTATGTATTTTTATATTTATTTATATTTAAATTAATCTATTTATTTTTTATAGACCAATTGTAATTAAGAATATTTCATCATCATCTTGTTAAAAATTAAAAATATAATATTTACAGTTGCTAGATTCGCCACTCATTTTGACGATTTTGAAAGCCTGATTTCAAATTCTGCAGCTATTTGGATTCAATTCCATAATTATTTATGAGCAATTTATAACCATCACAGGATGTTAAGTTTGAATAATAATATAAATAATTGAACGTACGTACGTACCATGCTAGGATTTTATAGCAAGAAAGCTCGAAGAGGGTAATGAAAGAGTATAAAACCCAGTAGGTTAGCCATTGCTGATCATCCAAGGTTGAAGGACTCTCTATGGCCCTTATTGATGAATATCTGTTTGTCAATTGTTGCTAATTAAGAATAACAGAATATACTGTCCAAAAAGAAAACAAAGAATAACAAAATTTAGTGTGTAAAAATGATAAATTAATGCCATTTTACTTACAAAGGAAAAAGAAGCATTACTCCAGGCCTGTTATGGAAAACAAAAAGAGTAAATTAATCAACAATTAATGATGAATATTAATCTTTAGAATCAGTTATCATTTGTGAGTTCCTCAAAATATATATAATAAAATATAACCTGCATTTTAAAAAATAATTAATTATATTTATATATTGTGTTGCCTATAAAAAGAATCATTTAAGAAAATGTGAAAATATTGTCTCTTTCTGCACAATAACAGTGCTTTTAGCTAGAGATGTAAAGTGAGAGAAGGGATTTCATAACTAGGGTTTTGAATAAGACCCCAATTTCTTTTAAAAAAATTATTAATATGATTTTGTAGTATATTAAATTTATGGTACATCAACATCATATTGATTGAGTTTTCAAAATATTTAAAATAAAATAAAAATTATTATCTATTAAAGATTAAATTCATGACATATACAGTAATTCGCTACATGTACCTAAAAACATATATATATATATATATATATATATATATATATATATATATATATATATATATATATATATAATTTGAGCATGAAATGAATAAAAAAAATCAAAATTTTATATTATTTAGATAATATATATATAATACATAAATTTTAAAACTTTTATATTTACTACATTTAAACATCTTAAAAAATAAATTTTCAAGTGTTTGAATGATAAACATAATCTAAAATGCAAATTCAGAATGGCCGGGGTTTGCAGGCACTCTATGAAAACTATATATTCTGTTAAACTGATAATAAAATTGTCATTTTGAGGGAAAAGAGAAAGACTGAGTTACCCTATCAAAGCATCCAAATGTCTTGCCATTGCCCCAAGGACGCCCATGTTGAAGAAGAAGAAGAAAAGCTGTTGAAGTTCAGGAAGCTTTTGGAGATGAGGAGGTAATAGAGATGACGATGGAATCTGAGTTACGTTGTTCCGGTTTCGAAGGTATATATGTATATATAGAGAGAGAGAGCCATTTAGGGTTAATGAAGGTGGAAGCAAGGAACTTAGGATGATGACCCAGAAGTCTTCTTTTCTCTAATGCCAAGAAAGAACCAAAAAGTTGGGATTTCCATGTGCTTTTTGGATTCCTGAGGCAACCATATCATATATAAATTATATGTATATTCCTTGCCTTCCTTTCTCTTTCTCTTTTTCTTGCAGCTTTTGGATTGCATAAAGCGAACAAGCTACGGTCGAAGAAGGAAGCCCACAAAAGTTTTCTTTTTCAAGTCATCTACAAAAGCATTTATATAAAATAATTTAGTATTTTATGAGGAGTTACAAACTCTATTATTTGGGTATATAGGTTTGATGTTTAAACTACGAACTTTTACTAATAATTACTCATGTACTTAATTAATGGCTTAGTTTAAATTTTTTTTAAGTAAGCATTGTTAATATTAAGATTAAGTATCAAGTTACTTAATTTAATCAAATAATATTTAAATTAAAAAATTAATATATATTATTAGTTAAAATTTTAAATTATTTAAAATTTTTAAATTATATCAATTTAAATTTAAAAAAATTAATAATTAATTCAAATTAGTTTAAAATTATTTTAAAAATTTATTGATATAAATCTATCAATTTGATTCAATTTATTTGAAATAATTTTTTTTATAGAGTGAAAATAAATTTAGATAATTTTTTTAAATTATATTCACTCTTAATTAATACTGATAGTTTATCATGTACTGCATGCATGTTATCAATTGTTTAAAAATTAAAACTATCCATTATCTTTAAAGATTTGAAAAAAAAACTTAAGAAACTACATTTTAAAGTGAGATAAAAAAAAATTAAAAAATTAGTACCACATCACCTCTGCATAATTTTCGCCAATATCAATGTTCCAGCTGCACGAATGTACCTGAATTGATTTGAAAAGTATAATTGTTTCCTTGACCTGCATTTGATCTAATTAACACTATTTTTACATTTTGTTATGGAAAAGAAAACTCCCAAACGTTTCATTGGCAGAATTCAACAGTGGATTTCAAATATATTAAAAAATACGAGGAAATTTTCTTTTTTCTACTCTAAATTTTGTATCTAATTATCATTTATCTCCTGGTAAATTAACTTTTACAACTAAACTTTATCTTCTTTATTACATTTTATCTTTTATCGTCATAATTAAATGTTAATTTTTGTAAAATTATCAAAATTCTTTTTTAATAAAAAAAAGTATAAAATAAAATATCAAATTTTGACATTTTATATAACTATTGTTAAAGTTATCACTTAATAAAGTGCAGCGAGAACACCAAACATGAGAGACATAAACAAAACATGCCTCTGCTTCTAAGAAAAAGCAAAGAAATACAATAACCCATTTTAGGCAATATGTCCTGCCAAAGTAAGAATCTTGACATGCTTCTTCTTCCTCAGCTCATGAGGGACAGGACCAAAAACTCTGGTTCCAATTGGCTGCCCTTGCTTGTCAACAAGCACCACAGCATTGTCATCAAACTTGACCTCACTGCCATCGCATCGCCCACGTTGCATAGCTGCACGCACAACCACACCGTACACAACCTTCCCTTTCTTTACCTTTCCGTTCGGATGTGCTTCCTTTACCGATGCTACTATTGTGTCACCTAATCTTGCCCCTTTCTTCCCTTTCAAAGCTTGTATGCACATCACCTTTTTGGCCCCAGAGTTATCTACAACCTTGAGAACAGTCCTCATCTGTATGAAGGTGCGTTGCTGCTGCTGCTAAAGTGCATAGCAACCACCAAAAGAAAAAACAGTCAAATCCAGAGGATGGAAGAATGAATTTCAGACTCCCCCATGAAAATGGGCATCGATCAAGACATGCTTTTAGTTATAAATTATTGACACGGATATTGACATTACAACATGATAATTTGAAGTGTCCATGTGGAACTTATAATGTCTAATTGTGTCTAATATGAATTTCAGACATACAGACACGGTTCTTTTTTGAAGTGTTCGTGCTTCATTGGCTTTTAGTCACTACTTCATATGGCATTTTTACAAAAATTAAAAGGAACTACTGATGCTATTTAAAATCTAACAACGTGGTTTTTAGGAAATGTAAGGAAAACATATCAAAATAATAATTGGAAGCATGATTTTTACTTACACTACCTTAGACACTGACCTGAGATAAAAAATTGCAGCACGTCATCTCATGAGATGTGGTAAACAAACCAGAGAAACTGTTGCCTGACCCCCCAAACAGAGAACGGCCCACTATTATGTTTTTCCAACACATGAAACAGAACAGAGTAATAAGTCGTCAAAGAAAACATTATATCATTATCAATGCTGAAAAGCATTTTCAAAAAGGGCCATGTCAGGGTCATGAATGCAGGTTGAGCATATATCAAGAAAGAGACAAAATTTGAAGAGTGTAAAGAAGTATGGCTATAAAAGAAAAAGGTTCAAGCAAACAAAAAATACGGCAAACCTATCATTTTGCCAATGAATTTTACCAAGCGACAAGGAAACTACCACAACTTTATACTGAACAAGCCATTTGCTCATCACCACATAATAAGTCCAGAAGGCAATCTTTGGAATAGAGTGCTGGCGATGCAGCATACATCTTGTGGGTTTACTCATTGTCCATGTGTGATTTATAAAGCCACAGGGTCAACAGGTTTTGTTTCAAGAATATTTTTGCATAAACCCCTTTCAGAAAAAGGCTAGATTAGGGAAGGTATTGGAAAGTTTAAGGAAGAGAGAGTTGTCTCCCATAGTGTAACCATACCAATGGAACCAAAAAAGAAGGGAAGAAAAAGATTATGGACAGCTAAACCATTGTCTACATGCAATATGCAAGTTAACGAAAGATAAAGCATAATGTTACAGCTAATCAATAATATACCAATAGCATCAGTTTTAAATTGCACTAGTATTAACGCTATCTGCTTGCTGAAAAATCTCATAATCTAAATTACAGCGGTATTTATTTTGCAGTAACACAGTATTCAGAGCCAGTACAACCATGGGCATGTTTGTAAGTTCCAATCACTCTAACTCAGACTGCTAAACTACCATGATACTGCACCTGGTTGGCTAAACAGGTGCTGAAGTATAAAGATCCATAATCATTGACACTTGGATAAACAAGAAGACTACTTTCTTCTTATAAAAAAAGAAAACAAAAAAGATTACAAGTACACAAAATAAAGGAGCACGTCAAGGTAGAACTGTCTCCTCTCTAATAGAGGAACAGGTCAAGGTAGCTAAACCCATCTCTCCTCAGCATGGATAATATAAGTGAAGGGTTTTCCTGGCTACTACTAAACTAAAGGAATTGAAGTGTAAAATTACAATCACTAAAGCAATATCTAAAAGTATTTTGAGAATCAGATGAAATTTAGACTACAATTAATGAAAACTGTGAATGAAGGATCAGGTTAAATTCAAGATTCCAAACATAGATGTTGCACTTATAGGAAAGGATGAAAAAAAAAAAAACACTGAGGGCAACACCAAAGGCAGATGTGAAAATGGTCAGAGTTGAACTGTAAAGGAGGAGAAAGTAGTGGAGATAGCATCACAAATAGCAAAAAGGTTATAAAAGAAATAGATTATTTAACAATGTAATCCTATTGGATTGATAGTGAAGTTGTGTAATAAATTGCATTGTTTTGAAGCTGCACAAATGGTATACTGGTATATAAAGCAGTTGTAAATTGGAATGACTAATAAGCTAAGTGACATCGGATGGCTGGGCCAAGCAACTAGCAATCTTGAAGTGACAACTAACATTAACATGTAGATGAGCTGTACAAGATTGGTGGTTGAGGAAGCAGTAGCTGGAAATCGACACATGGCAATGGCATCCTTTTTTTTAATTCAAATGATAATACTTTTTTCGTAGAAAATAATAAATTTATTAAGAAACAATCAAGTACCAAGAATAAGAATGAGCAATCTTTAAAACAGCAAAAGAAATATAAAAAAAGAAAAGAACCCCAGCACAAGACTCAGATGAACGGGATATACACAATTATAACTCTATATCAAACTTTGACTCAACCAAAGAGAAACACGATAGACTACTCTATTCCATAAAGAAAATACAGTATTAAGCGTGCAATAGTGGAAAAAAAACCCAGAAAAAAAGAACAAGGCACTCTCCTATGGAATAAGCATCTAGCAGTTATCGGTATCAATTAAGAATAAAGACCAAATTTAAGCTCCTAAAAAAATGGGGAAAATACGAGCTTAACATTTCATAGAAGCATGCAATACTATGATACGGACAGATGAAATTTCAATTAAACAATCAAGCTAGATCCTACAAGTAAAACACATAATTATAAAAAAATCATACCACGAGAACATTTGGAAGCAAAGCTTGCAGCCATCTACGAAATTCGCAGCTTTTAATTACCTAGCAATGCGAGAATAAAAAAAACATGAAATTTTGACTCAAAAATAAAAAAGAAAACTACCCACTAAATGCTTCAACATAGAGTAATTATACTGAAGATCTTACTATCCTGCTTAGATGCCCAGAAAATTGACAATCTCAGTGACCGAAAAATAGAGTAAAAGTAACGAGAAAATTAACAAAAATTGGAGACGCAGACAAGGGAAGGTGAAGGACTCACACTCACAGTGAATGGAAGGACGGCACCGGACCGACCCCGAGACTTGGATCAGCAGCAAAGTGAGGAACGAAACAGAGAAGAGGGCCTTTCAGTAGTTTCATAGGGCATGAGATACCCTAGCCCAGCCCACCCTCGTACTCTAACTTTCTTTGTAAAGTTTCTTAATATTAATCACTAGAATTTTTACCATATAGTATATAAATTTATAATAAATTTTTTTTTTTAAAATATTTATTTACTTCTCGTATATTATCTTATTATTATTATTATTTTAATTTTTTACTAAAACACTTTCATATAATTTTATATTATTATATTTTTATTAATTTTCATTAAAAAAAAATACAAGTGACATTAAATAACGATTTTAAGTTTTTATTTTAATTTTTATTGAAAACACTATTATTATTTAGTTGTTTTTACATATATTTAAATTATTTTTAATAATTTAAAAATATAAATATTATTTTTAATAAGCATTAAAGGATACATTTGTTCTGAAGAAAATTATAAATATTAAAAATACTAAAATTTTCATATGATTGTATAGAAGGTAATTAAAATATATTTTAAAAGATATAAAGTGTTTGGTATATTTATTAAACTATTTTATAAAAATTTGTATTTTAAATAGTGCATTTATGTGAAAATATTATTAATTATTACAGTTAAGAATTTTAAGAATTTTGAATGTCTGAAAGAGCATAATCAAAAATTTTAAGAGAGATATTTTGTTTATCTTTCTTTAAAATTGGAACATTATATAAGGGTATTTTAATAAAAAATATAAAAAAATGATAACTTAAAAACAAATAGAATATTTCAAATAAAATTAGTTATAATATATCTTTTGATTTAAGAAGAATCATGTCTAGATTTTGAAAATAGAAGAGAAGATTGTGTAATAAAAGTAATAAACAGAGAAAGAGATATTATTATTATTTATTATGTTTTAATTATTTAAAAAAAAAAATTATTATGAATTTCATAAATTTAAAAATTAGTCTGTTCATAGAGAATATTTTAAAAAATAATATTTAAAAAATCATATAAATTTAAAGACTAAACTTGTTAATTTAGCCATTTTTCACCGACTGAATGAACAAAAAATAATAACATTGTAGAAAATTTATAAAAAAAGAGGTAAAAATAAATTTTTTTTAGAGAAGAAATATTTTATAATACTCTTACATTTTTCATCCATACATTATTTATATCACTTTAGTTATTTTAGAAATGGTGGGTATGCCATTAATTTGAGAAAGATATATTAATGGTTTAATTATATTTTGGTTTCACAATTTTTAAAAATACGTCAATTTAGTTATTTTATAATTTTTAATACAAATTTGATCCATTTAATTATAAAAATAAATTAAAACAATCCCTTTGTTAAATTTAATATATATTCTGCCATTAATCGTGTTTTCGCATATATATATATATATATATATATATATATATATATATATATATATATATATATATATATATATATATATACTAAATTTGTTGTTAACATATTTTTTAAGTGATTAGATATTACATATATTATTTAGTGATGTATATTCAGATTAATAATAAAATAAATAATAAATTTAATAGATAATATTTTAACATATTTGTTAAAATTAAAAATATTAAATTTATATTACAAATTATATATAAATAATAAGTTAACACATTCTTAAAAATATAAAAATTAAAAGTGCAATTAAAGCTACATTAAATGTGAAGTAGCAATTAAGATATCTATATTCTATACACAAGTGTATGAGAAACTAGATAATTTCTAAGATATCGAAATTCCCTATAATAACTTTAATTAAATGATATTTCATATCATTAAAAAACTAAGTGAATCTCACGTTCCATCATTTTTAATACACTTCTATCTTTAATTGAAAATTTAAAATAATGTCTATAAATGTTATGAAAGTATTAAATCAGTATTAATTAAGTATCGATTTATATATCAAATTAAGATGAAAATAATAAAAAATAATAATGACATGAGTAGTTTGTTAATTTTAGCGTAAAATTTTAAAAAATAATTTAATTAAAATATGACATTAAAAATACTTTTTATATGTAAAAAATTAAATTAAAAAACTTAATCTATAAAATAATAAATTAAAATCTTACCTATCTACGAAGGACAAATATAAAATTTTCCTCTTTATCATTTAATCCCTCTTCTTTGGATTTCATCTCTTCATTCGTTACATCTCCTCCCTACTAAATCGTTCAAATATATATAAAGATTAATAGAAGAATTGTATTCTTATTAAATATTGATTGTTATTTAATGGGAAAATAAATAGTATAAGCAACTCAAATTATAGTCTACACTTTTTTCAATTTTGATTAGAATTTTTTATGTTTGTAATTTGCACTACAAAAAAAAGGGCAAACTGCGACCGAAAAAATCAGTCACAAAAATAATAATATCGGTGACAAAATATTTTAGTGACCGAATTGTGACCGATTAATTAAAGTAGCAGATATGCAGGTTGCAACATGAATTGCGACTGATATGCAAAGGTGACAAACTTTGTGACCGAAATATAAATTTCAACCGGTCGTTATTGCTTATGAATTACAACGATAATTTTATTATTAATACTCATGCTTGGCGACCGATAGGGTAGTAGCAAATTTTGTCACCGTTATAATCGGTCGCAAATGTGTGAAAATCAGTCGCAAAATATTTAAAATTTCCATCTACTCTTTTTAATTTTGTAGTTTTCCTAATTTCAATTACAAAAACAATTCAGAACAGAATTAACAATTTAGCAATTCAATTCCAATATTATAACTGCAACAATTCAATTAATAATAAAAACGCGTTATAAAATAAAAATTAAAGAAAATTTAGAATAGTTAATTAAAAATAACTTAAAAAATTGATTAAACATTGTTCAAATTAAACTTATACAACCCAAGTTTATTTTAAGACGGATCATTAGCAGCATCCACATCATTATGATGTACAGGAGGAGCTGGCTGGGTCTCATGTGATTGATCAGTTTGTTGGTTATGAACTGAAAGATCAAAAGGCTGGTGATCTGACGCTGAAGTGATACTTGGAAGAATAGGAACTCCAAGGTGCTAAAATAAAAATTGTGTCTCCCTCTCAGTTTCTTAGAGGCGATTGGTGATTTTACTAATAATAGCATCCTTTCCCATGAGCTCCATGGAAAGGGAAGCAACCTTGACCCTTAACTGGACTAACTCTGCACTATCAGATGGCTGTGAAGATGATGCAGGACGTGTTGAAGTGAGCAGCATAGGGCCTAACTGACCTATCCCAAAGACGTTGCCCTTATGTCCCGGACCTCCCACAACCTCTAGGTAGAGAGCATTATCAGATGCTAATGAGCTCTCTCCCTCACTCTCTGTGGACTGAGCTCGGCGCCAGTGATACTCAGTCTGTAAATTTAAAATTAATAGTAAAAATGAAAATTTGAACATAAAAAGATATATGTTTAACCTTACATATTAAAAATTATATACATACAGCGACACATTGAGCCTTCTGACAAGACCACTGTCCATCTTTTAACTTCTTCGTCCGCTCTATAATCTCGAAAGCAGTTGGCTCTTTATGCAAGTCATCTTTCTGCGACAAACTCATTATTAAAATGTTAATACACGTGAGACAAAATAATACGATAAATTGGAATTAAACAAAATTGACATAAAGTCATACCAATCTCTTTCTATGCTCAACTGTAGAGATTGATCCACTAGTGTATGATGAAGCACCTGCATCCACTGACCGGTTTTGCTTGGCTTTGCTACTCTTCTCTAGCCATTGGGGACTCCTCCATTTTTGATTCAACATCTCCCTAACAGATGGACGTACCCAATTGATTTTTTCTTTTCCCACTCTGAGTTTGTTCATAAGGTTTTTGAGGCATTTTTTACCATAAGGGTCAAAAATCCTCCTAACTATATGGTCATGAGCAGGAAGTCATCTATACGTTTCCTGCAAATAAAAGAACTAATTAGTTAACAATTATAAAATACACTTGCATACTAATTAAAAATATGCTGAAAAAAATGAACTTACACGAAATTTTGCAAACCATACAGTCTTCTCACGTTCAGGGACCTTACTCTAACATGTCCAAGGTCCAGTGAAGTGAGACCTAATGGCATCAGCAATGATATCTGACAGTTCTCTAGTAATATTAAATCTTATTTCAAATAAAAAATGTAAGTTAGCATAAATCCCCAAATTAATTATACAAACTAACATGCTAATAAATGCAGTTGGCTTACTCAAAATGAACATCTCCAGGAGCAATCAAAGTCCTCCCATCATGTGGTTCATCAGTTTGAGCGAATAAAGGTGCCCGAGTACCTAATGTGACAGGAGAAGGCTGTGTGGATGAAGATGGTGCTGATGATCCCTGAACGACTGGGGTGGATTGAGTGAAATCATCCTCAGTGAGAGTGGAATAAGTCATTCTACCACGTCCTCTCCCACGAGCCCTAGTGGCTCGGCCACGTCCTCAACTTGTGTCACCCATCTGTAAATTAAAAAAAGAAAACAAATTCATAATTAATATAAATTACCAAAATAATAGTAATCATAACTCCTTTTATTATTGCAATAAGGTCATTCCAATATATTATAATCTAACCTAAACTAGTCAACGGATGGTTCTGAATCACTAAATTCACCCTCGTTATCTGAAGAAGTATAAACATCTTTATTTGATATATCTACTTCGGCTTGATTAATCATGCCTTCACCAACTTCCTCTATATCACCATCTCCATCTACAAGTGAATCTTCATATACATATGTGTCAACTTGTATTATTGGAAGATCTTGAACTTCATGTTGATACGGAACATCCCTTTCAATTTGTTGAGCACTAAGAGCATTTATTGTATTACGTGCCTTTATTTTAATAACACCCAACCAACCATTATGACCCTCTGGATATGGTGTATAATACACTTGTTCATCTTGTTGTGCAAGTATAAAAGGATCGTATGCCTAGTTGTATCTTCTCGATTGTTTTACTTCAACAAGTCCATATTGGTGATGTTATGTACCTTTGTGCCTTGATTAGGAGTATTGTCAAACCATTGACACTTAAAAAGAACTACTCTTTTGATAAGCCAACCAATGAAACTTACTTCAAAAATATCAGTCAATATCCCATATAAGTCATCTTCTATTTGTCCATTAGCGCCTCGTATACATACACCATAATTTAAAGTTTGCTTGCCTTCACTATGATTAAGAGTATGAAACCTATATCCATTGATTATATATACTGGCCATGATTCAACCTTCGTAAGTGGACCTCAAGCTAAACCTTGTAAAATATGATCTTGAATATTATTTGTTGGGTTTTCCACTTAGTTCAAAAAAGATGTTATCTTATATAACATGAGTCAAGAAAAAATTCATAGTTAAGTAAAATACTTACATATTCTCTAAACCACATAGAAAAATTGGAAGCAATCTCAGAGTCAATTTGAGATTATGATATATTAGGAACTATTTCCTTCAAAAAATCAGCATACATCCTACAAAATATAATATAAATGAATTGTGAAGTTGACTTTGAATATAACAGTACGTGCATAATGATTTATATATATAAAATTTATATTTGCACTTACTCTAAGTAAGGCTGAACCTCTTTGTAGTTATTAAGAATATACAAAATGACAGCTCTCATGTCACGATCATCAAGGAACACCGACTGAGATTTCCCACTGCCACGTCCAGGATAGTTGAAAATTGACATAGGTGTGTGAGAGGAAGAACTTTCACCTCCATCATTACGTGACATTCTAGTCCTTCTTGAACATACATATGATGGATAATAATAAGAAGCAAATGTTGACATTTCCTCTACTAAATACGCTTCACATATAGACCCTTCCACCCGAGCTTTATTTTTGACTTCTTCTTTTAAAGTTCACAAAAACCTAAACAATAAAAAATAATTTCATTAGGTAGTGTAAATCATATATCAATTACATAAAGTAAATTACTTAGGCAAATTGACACACACCTTTCAAAAGGATACATCCATCGATATTGAACTGGACCTCCAATTCGAGCTTCATAAGGCAAATGGATAGGAAGATGATCTATTGAATCAAAGAAGCTTGGAGGAAATATCTGTTCAAGTTTGCACAATATAATAGGAATATTTTCCTCCATACTCCTCAAATGATCTATTTTTAACATTGTAGAAGTCAAATTCCTAAAAAATAAGTTAAGCTCAACAAGTGGATTTTAAATAGGTTTCGTTAATATGTCAAACGAAATGGGCAACAAACGTTGTATGAACACATGGCAATCATGACTTTTCATACCATGCAACTTTGCCTCTTTCATATCCACACACCTAGCCAAATTGGATGCATATCCATCTGGCAACTTCAAATCTTTCACCCACTCACATATTGCTAACCGTTGTGATTTACTCAAAGTATATTTTGCTTTAGGCTTTATGTACTTATCATGGCCAATTTTCTACATCTCAAGTTGCTTGCGTCTGTAAATTTCACCCATATCAAGTCTGGCTTGACATGTATCTTTTGTCTTATCTTTTATGTCCATTATTGTATTAAATATGTTTATAAACACATTTCTCTCTGTGTGCATCACATCTATATTGTGAGGCAAAAGTTGTGTTTTCCAATATGGTAAACTCCAAAGTATATTTTTTTTGTCCAATTATGATCCCTATTACTCCCAGGTAGATGGGTTCCTTGAGATTCTTGGATGGTAGGTATTGTTTTAACCATATCCCATATCTCTTCACCACTAAACTGTTTTGGAATGGGAGAGTGTTCTTCATAACGCTTCTTGAATGAATTTTTATTCTTCTTGTAAGGATGATTAAGTGGAAGAAACTTACGGTGACAATCAAAGAATGTTACCTTACGACTGTGTTTAAGATAAAACGCTTTCGACTGATGCATACAAATTGGGCAAGCAAGCTTTCTTACAGTTGACTAACTTGATAACATTCCATAAGCAGGGAAGTCATTTATAGTCCACATTAATGCTGCCTTCATAACAAAATTTTTCTTCAAGGATACATCATAAATTACAATGTCTTCATTTCATAACATCTTCAAATTATCTATGAGCGGCTCCATATAAACATCTATCTTACTCTTAGGGTTCGATGGACCCGGAATTATGATTGTCAAAAACATAAATTCTCTCTTCATACACATCCATGGAGGAAGATTATATGGAGTTAAAATTATAAGTCAACACGAATATGTTTTACCAGATTGCCCAGGTGGATTAAATCCATTAGTACATAGCTCCAATCTCACACTGCGAGGGTCATGTGAAAATTCTGGATACACTCTATCAAAATGTTTCCATGCCTCTCCATCAGATGGATGATACAATACACCATCCTCTCTTTGGTTCTCATTGTACCATCTCATATAATCAGCAGTGGACATTGATGAATACAACATTTGGAATCTTGGAACAATAAGAAAATATCACATCCGGGATTTAGGGATCTGTTTTGAGTTGCGTCTTCGACAAGTTCTTTTATATCGTTCTTCCTCACAAAATCTGCAATGTGTAAGCTGCTAATCATTTTTGTAAAATAACATGCAACCTTTTGGACAACAATCAATTTTAACGCATCCCATCCCAAACTGCGAGATATTCTTCTTTGCATAATAAAGGTTATCTGGCATATGATTTTCATTTGGTAATGCACTGCTAATACCCTTAACCATTCGATTAAAACAACATTGAGACATATTATAATCTGACTTTAAACTCATAGCCCACAAAGACATTGACAACTCCGACTGAGTCTCACATCCCTCCCACAACGGTGCTTGTGAAGAAGCCAACATGTCATAAAATCTCTGAGCGGCTGGATTGGGATCCTTCTCCACATTTTCAGTCACGGCTTCACGAAATTCTAATTGAGCACCAATTTCAGGTCCGGTTGCATCCATAATAATTTGCTGATAGACATTGTATTCTTCCCTCAGTCCATCTTGACTGTAATACGAGCTTTCACCAACAATTGGCATCACTTGTGGTGATGCTTCTCCATGGGCTGTCCACCAGTAATATTTTGGCATGAATCCTTTGCTAAACAAATGAACTTTAACATCATCCACTGTCTTGTACGACTGACACTTGCATTTTGAATAAGGACACCTAATCAAATCATCTATTTCATTTCTGCTTTGACTAGTAGCGAAACGAATGAACTCAACAATTCCATCCACAAACTCATCCAATATTCCTGACTTCTTCTCATTTAACCTATTATACATCCACCTTCGATTCACTGGAATTTCCATATTGATAACCAACTGTAGGACAAGCTATCAGTGGCTAAGTTATCGTATTAGAGAAAATCAACGAATAACACATAGAATAACTGATAAAACATACCCAAAATCAAAAGCCTTAAGTCAGGCAACTTAAGTACTATGTAGTGAGCATTACTTTTCCTTCATCTTTCAAGGAGACTATCATATTTATAATATATACACAAGAGGCATTTGGTATATTAATGTATCTTAGATATTTTAATATTTTGCATATTATGATATAATGCTTGAAATATTTTTTATAAAAAAATGTAAATAACACAAAAAAAATTCTAAGTTTTAGTCATAGTCAATCAAACACTAAAACATAGTGTGTGCGCATTTTCTAATGTATGCAACCATAACCACTAAAGCATAGTCATATATATTCAATCAATTTCAATCCACTAAAACATAGTCATTGTTCTGATTATCTATAACCATTCACATTCACATTCGCAAGGCCATAAATTCAAACCATAGTCATTCACATTAAAAAAGTCACATAACCTATTCACTTAAACTATTAAGTTTTGAACAAATTCAGTTGTATAAAATCGAGTTGACCTATTTTAAATATTTTTTTAATTGAGTTCATTCAATTTTGATTAAAACACTCTTGATAATGTCCTTACCTCTACATTAAAGATTGAATTTTCTATCATAACCAATTTTCAAACCTTGTGATTTCTTGAAAGTTGTAATTCCACTTAAAATCAGTTCCAAACCACAAGGTCTTGGTCCAGCCAAAGGTTAGGAACAAGTACTTAAGGCATTCAGGTTCAAAATGACAAAGTGGGCATAAAGGATCGGCACTTACCTTTCTTTTATGAAGGTTGAGATTAGTAGACAATGTATTCTTGAAAATTTTGCAAATGAACATTTTTATCTCTGAGGGACTTTAAATTTTCAAAGAGCTTTTCAAATCTCAGAATCTAAGGTACTAAAGGAAGAGTTATTCTTGCAATTAGGGTTAGGGGAATTTTCTTTAGTAATAACATAACCACTCTTCCCTGAATAATCTCCAGCTTAATTAAGATTATGGCCAAATGAGCATGTCAACATCATTTTCTTGGTTGATAAAATAGTAAGAAGAAAGTGCAGTTATCAAAAATTTCCCTAGCCAATTTGATCTTCAAACAATGATTATCATGATCAATTATAGAAACCACATTAGATAGGGAGCTATTAGAGATGTTAGCAAGTTTCTTATAGCCTCAAAGTCATCTGTCAGACTACAAAACAATATCTTTGGACATTCTAAAAATTTAAACCATAGTCATGATCAATATCAAATATTCAAACCATAGCATTTACATTCAATATATCAATACTGAGTAGCAGAAAAATTACTCAAACCATAGCATTTACAACTCAAATTTCTCACCTGTAGTCGTGGAAGGTCAAGTTGGAGGCAGTGGCATCAAGCTAAGGCAAGTAGCTGTGGTGGTTTGGAGGCCCGCTGCAACGAGACCAGAAGACCTGCACGAGATATGGCATCACCGACGAGGACAGCAGCAGGGGTGAGTAGCGGCGCGGGGAAGAGAGAAGAAAGACCTCTGACGCGCAGACGAAAATCTGCAACCACTTGGGGTTGCTCGGAGGCCGGCGGCGAGGAGCAACAACACCCACACAAGATGTGGAGTCGCCGGCGGGGAGACCAGAAGCAACGAATGACGCTGCGGGGAAGAGAGGAAAAACAACGCATAGACGAAAATGGAAAAAATTTTGGGGCCTAGGGATTTATTAAAATCCGCCACCGATTTGCGACCGATTAATATGTAGATGGGGGAGCCTGTTACTTTGCAACAGATTTGCCACCCTTTTGCCACCGATTTTTTTGTGACTCCTCATATCGGTCGCTATATCGGTATCAGTATGTCTTAAAATGTTTGCTTCATCCTTATCGGTCACTACATCAGTCGCTGAAGTAGACAAAATTGCCTTAATTTAAAATCAGTGGCTAATGGTATCTGATCAGTCGTAATTGGAGACCGTTCTATGGCGGTCGCTGAATTCGGTAGCAAATGGCTAATTTTTTTGTAGTGTTGATATTTATGTTTGAGTTGATTTCATTGAGTTATTTTAGTAGGCACTTAAAAATAATTCATTTATTTCATATTTAGTATAAACTTTTTAATACATTGCAATTTTTTGTTGTAGTATGTCATTCAACTTTTGATTAGTTTATTCTTCCGTTACTAATTAATCATACTTTGAATTTTGTCATATTAATCTTAAAAAATAATGATGTGAATATTAAATTGTTGAACAATTTTTTTT
Source organism: Gleditsia sinensis (assembly GCA_037074535.1). Classification (NCBI taxonomy): domain Eukaryota; kingdom Viridiplantae; phylum Streptophyta; class Magnoliopsida; order Fabales; family Fabaceae; genus Gleditsia; species Gleditsia sinensis. The sequence continues at coordinate 16,553,657 of CM073472.1, forward strand.
TCTAAAATTAAGAATTTTATTTCTCAATAATAATAAAAAATAACTCAGGTCCATAATTAAAAAAGATATGGTAATGTTCAAAAAATATATCTACATATGATTAAAGATTTGATTATATTCATAGCAAACTAAATATATTAGTTTAAACTAGAGATTTCATTTCTCATAATTTTAATTTTTTGTATAATTCATATATGATTTCAATTGATGCTATTATTGAATATTTTGTCGTTCTTGCTTTTCCACAAATACCACACTATGTAACATTCAAGTTTTAACATTTTATTATGTGCTAAATTGACTTCTATCTTCTATATTAAATTAGTCTATCATGAGGCAAAGTTTTGATATGCTGCTATGCCCATGATATTAGATAATTTGCTTATTTGTCAAGATTCTCATGCATGTTTGGACATTTGATTTGATCATCAGGTGGGTTAGAGATTCTTCAATTTTGTCACACATAAGGCAACCTTCATTTACCAACATTATTCCCTTTATTTGTAGTTTTTTCTTGACAACAATAGCATCGTTTAAACACTTCATATGAACAACTTTACCTTCTCTTCTACCTGCATTTTCCATATCCTTCTACAGCCATATATATAATACAGCTTTATCTACTACATTTATGCTCTCTGAGTAAAGGATTTTCATAACTACATTGTACCTTCATTTGCCTATATAAGTTCCATGCTCGCTTTGGCACCAAAGCAATGCCAAAGCAATTTATCTTCCTCTCCTTTTGGTTGCTCACGTAAAATGTTCATGCAATTTTCTTGCAATCCACTGCCCTTGAACCATGAAATTTCTCAGCATCTCAACTCCTCTCACATTATTAGGTGATCCATAAATTATGCACGCATAACCAGCGAGCCATGGGTCCATAAATTGTTAAGCAAATTTACAATAGAAAAATTGGATTTATTTATATTTTGAGCTTGCTTTCATAATTTTTTAAAAGCTATTGAAGATATGGAATATATGAACCTAGCTTAAACTTGAGTCTCTTCATACGGGCCGATCAGTTGGCTCACATAAGGGTTCAAAAGACCCCTCTGATACTTAGTGAAAGCGTGATCAAATATAACTATGTGATTATGACATCTAATTGATTTTTTTTTTAAAATTGTAGAAAATGAATATCAAATCTTATTTTGTTGTATAATGTTATTTATATCATATTATATTATTATTTAATTTATTTTAAATACATAATAAGATATTATAATACCTATCTTGTTATACATTAAATACAAAATAGAATAAAAATTTATTAAATTCATATTCTATCATGGAGTTATTTTATATGTTATTTCATTTTATTTTGATGACCAAATGAATTTTAAAAATATGGATTGTATATAGAAATTTTGAAACCAATTAAGAAATGTAATATGTTAGTCCTTAATGTTAACATACACTGAAAGAATTTAATTATGAGATTATCTCTAATTATTATTTATAAATATTTTTTTATTTTTAAAATATGGATATTTTGACATTTTTATACTTTTATTATATTCTCAAGTCTATTTTTTTTTGGACATACTATTCTCAATTCTATTATAAATACTTTTTTAGCCAAGTCCATTCTAGGTTGAAAAAAAATCAGTTATTATTGAAAATAAATTAACTTTTAAACATTTAAAAAATAAAATTATCTTTGTAATTTCAACAATTTTTTCACAAGAATAAGATTTTTTTTTTGAAGTGACGCAGTGCATTAATAATTTTACTCTCAACTTTAAACATTGATATAACTAAAACATATTTTAAACCTTGAAACAAACCACAAAAAGGTCATATTTTGCACAAACTATATGGCTAAATCATCATTTCAAAAATAACCTTAATCTCAAATTGAGGATACTTTGGTAATTTCGATATCCACCCCTACTTTTATTTTTTTTGGGACTGGCCACCCCTGCTCAAATAGTCAATTTTCATTGCGAGCCTTCTCAGTTCTCATCCGGCTGCTCGATACAGATTTGCCCATTGATTCTCTATTTGTGATTGGGTCTCTCTCTCTCTGTGAACCGCCCCAAGACTCCATTACCCTAATTGTCTTCTGGTTCAGCTCCAACATCACTCACATTGCTTATGCTTCTTCAACCACCGTACGCTCTGAAAACCCTAGTTTCCCTTCATTTTTTCCCTCTTAGCTTAATTTCTTTTTGATTTCATTGAATTTTCGTCATTTTAGTGTGTAAATTTTATACTATGAATTCCGGTCATGGGTCCGAGTCCGAATGTTACTTGGGGTTTTTTGCCCTGTTTTCGAAGTTCCATGTTGGATTAAGTTTTATTTGCATGTGTTCCGATTCCGATCCGAGACCCACCCTATCGGTCATCTGACCCGATGGTTGCAACCCGTTCCGGATCAGCTGGGTCAGGCGGGTTCGGAAGGCCATTTATCCCGACACTGGTCCGGGCTGTTTTTATCCATCCTCCGGTATGAATACCAGGCGGGTCGACTCGCCCTCTTAGGAGGGCGTGGCTTGGTTTCCTAACGGGTTCGAATTGAATTTTTCGAGTTCCGACCCTATAGTTTCTGGACGATGACTAGTTGTTTTTGAAGAGTTAATTACTCTGTTTTTAGTTTAATAGTTTATTTGTTTAGAACTTGTTTTGGGGATTATTTTACGTTGGGAGATATTTGCAACCATTATCGTTGATTGATCTTTTGAAACATCTAAAAGAAAATTCTCTCTCCGTGAAAATTGTTTATCGGGTGTTTCAATTTTTTTTTTTTCAAATCTTGGTTAATGAAACTATACCAACTCTTGTCACGTGAACCAATTGGACTAAAGTTGTCTTTTTTTCCCTTTATAAAATGGAGTGTTTATGAAGCTGCTGTTTTTCATTTTCCATGTTGTAGCTACACTTGTTCTTCACAGTTCTGTTGGTAAGACGTGCTATTTCGATAGTCTGTCCCTTTTTTTTGTTGTTGTTGCTTGTCTTACGGTGGAAGACTGTCGGATATTAGGGAATTGGTTGACAATGAAACTGAATGAACACTTGGATTGATATGCCTTTTCGTAAACGGAATGATACTTTGGATACCAGGACAAGATGTAATGTTTATAATATAAACTGTTAAGGGGCAAAAAATTCGCTGAAGATATGAACTCACCATGACATTCCGTCATACCTTTGTCGCAATATAGGCCCTTTATGGGATTAACAATTTGAATAAACTGCAAGTTACTTACTCTATGTTCCTTGCACAAGTGACCTTAGAATATTTTAAAGCTGATAATGTTGTTATGTTGCTGGCCTGGGTTTTTTTATGGCTATATGAGATTTGTGTCGAAACCTCTTCCATGCAGTTTCTAAATCTTCGAAAGAAATTTAAAATTTTTCATCTGATGGTAACATTCTTTGTTTAGGTGATTTCTCATTTCTGTTTACCACTTCCCTTTTTATAAAATATGGTAGTACGTCGTAATCTAAAAGTTACTTTATTTTGGCTTGCAGATTATGTTTTCTTTTTTTAAAAAAGCTCATTGGTATAACAATTGGCTATTAGTTGCTGAGCTTGTGTTCCTTCTTTAAAATATTTTAGAAAAGTTCAGTTCTTACGAAAATTTATGGAATATTGGATATGAGCAAAACTCTGATATCTTTAAACCATTACAAAGAAGGACGATTTATTATTGGCAATATCGACATGTATGAAGAAGACATTTCCAATTGGTGCTCATTTTATGATGTAATATCTTAACTTCTGGCCTTTCAAAATGCTCCTCTTTTTGATTTATTTCACCATGTTTTCGATTTTGCTGTAAATTATTGTTATATATCTTTTTACCTGGTCAAGATAACAATTAGTGCATTTCTCAATATACCAATTTGAATTTGTGCATATTCATAAAATTTACTGCCTGCACGTATTTATAATTTAATAAAAATCTAATTACTTTTGACATTAGTTGTGGTAATTGGTTTGGTACACATCTTTTTAGCTTGCTTGAACTACTATTGTTTATATCCCTATGTGTAAACTTTGAGAAAGGACGAGTTCTTCTAGGTCTTGTTTTTGAGCATTGATGACTTTTGGGAAAATGAAAATTAGCTTGGTAAGCGAAATATTAATCAACATATTTTTGGTAGCTGAGAGGTATTGAAAGCATGTTAAACAACAACTGGAGACTTCTTGCTAAGTTACTTGAAAACCAGTTAAAAGATATGTATATTATACTCATCATACTGGTTCTGTAGCTCATAATCTATCCTCAATCAATACCATGTTCCTTATATGTGCCTTTAGTAACTCCACCTGGACCCTGTTTATATATATATATATATATATATATAATTGGTTTTTAGATAATTCTCTTTTAGAAGTCGTTTCTATAGCTGAATAGATAGATTGATGTTAAATTTTTAATGGGTTGGATAATAATTCAAGAATAGATTCTGTCATTAATGATTTGATCATGGTTTTAATTCTATAGAGAGGAGCCAAATACTACTTGAAAAATAGTTGACTGCCACTCTGCAATTAGGATAAATCCTGATTTCCCCCCTTTTCAATGCTTATTATATTTCCTGTTTTAAGGATTCTAATTATTTGAATTGTTGCTTCTCAAACAAATTGCTTAGTTCTTCCCACAACATGATCAGTGTGAAGTACAGAATACTAGTATATTAGAATGAATTTCAGCAATAACCATTAGGTGTTAAGATATTTACTCCGCCTTATAAAGGTTAGAGGCAAGATCAAAGCTTCAGAGCCTTATGATGTGTTTGATTGAACAATGGGTTCACTCCTGGAACTTTGATGCTTGTCAAAACTTCTACACTTTACCAATAGTAAGCTTGGACGTTTCAAGTTTGTGAATATTTATTTTAAATAAATTTCCACCTGCATTTTTAGTACAGTTGGTATGAAGTATACTATTGGAGGTTGGGTAAGGTTTGGAATTGTTCTTTTTTTTAAGTTGACAGATGCAATTATGTTTTGCTCATATTTTTCTAGTCTTGAGAAAGAACTCCTGAGTTAGGTTTTAGATATCTTTTCACCACAATATCTTTTATTCTTTACTTTTAGTTCTTTTTTTGTTTTTATAATTTGAACCTTCCTTGCAGTTTTGCCTTTATGCACACGCACAAGTTAGACTGTTCAAAGCTGCTATCCTATTCATTTTATTTTATCCTGTTGATATCAAATGTGTTTGAAGTGAATTTAATGGGCATGCATTTGTGCCAGGTTCTTGCAATGGATACGCCGGATGCTGTAATTGTTAAATCTAGCAGGTTGAAATCTGTTGTATGGAATGATTTTGATAGGGTTAAAAAAGGTGATACCTTTGTGGCTATTTGTAAGCATTGTAAAAAGAAATTGAGCGGATCAAGTACTAGTGGAACATCACATTTAAGGAACCATTTAATCAGGTGTCAGAGAAGATCTAACCATGGAATAGCACAAAGCATTACAACAAGAGAAAAGAGAAAGGAAGGGACTCTTGCAATTGCAAATTTCAGTTTTGATCAAGATCAGAAAAAAGATGATGCCCTTAACCTTGTGAACATTAAATTTGAGCAGGAGCAGTCAAAAGATGACACTGTTAACCGTGGAAACAATAACATCGATCAAAGACGGAGTCGATTTGATCTTGCTCGCATGATTATTCTGCATGGATATCCATTGGCTATGGTTGAGCATGTTGGTTTTAGAGTATTTGTGAAAAATCTACAGCCATTGTTTGAGCTTGTGACAAGGAATAGGGTTGAGGCTGACTGTATTGAGATCTACGAGAAAGAGAAACAAAAGATGAATGAGATGTTGGATAAATTACCTGGTAAAATCAGCCTTAGTGCTGATGTGTGGACTACTATGGGTGATGCTGAGTATTTATGTTTGACAGCAAATTACATTGATGAATCATGGCAGTTAAGAAGGAGTGTTTTAAATTTTATCATGATTGATCCTTCTCATACTGAAGACATGCTTTTGGAAGCTATTATGACTTGTTTGATGGATTGGGATATTGATCGGAAGTTGTTTTCCATGACATTGGATACTTGTTCTACCAGTGATAACATTGCTATGAGAATTGGTGAGCGACTTTCTCAGAACAGGTTTCTTTATTGTAATGGCCAGTTATTTGATATACGCTGTGCTGCAAATGTTCTTAATATCATGGTTCAGGATGCTTTGGGAGCAGTGAGTGAAATAGTCATTAAGATTCGAGAAAGCATTCGATATATTAAAAGTTCACAAACTGTACTAGCAAAGTTCAATGAGATGGCTAAAGAAGTTGGAATCCAGAGTCAGAAATGCTTATTTCTAGATAATCCATTGCGATGGAATTCCACCTATTCAATGCTGGAGGCTGTCTTAGAATTTAGGGATGTCCTTACTCTTTTGCAAGAAAATGATAATACCTACAGAATCAGTCTTTCTCATGGGGAGTGGGAGAGAGCCACTGCAGTCACTAGCTATTTGAAACTTTTTGTTGAAGTTACCAATGTTCTCACAAAGAGCAAGTATCCAACTGCAAATATATACTTCCCTGAGCTATGTGATGTTAAGTTGCAGTTGATTGAATGGTGCAAAAACTCAGATGAATGTATTAGTTGTTTGGCGTTAAAGATGAGAAGCAAGTTTGATGAATATTGGGAGAGATGTAGCTTAGGTTTGGCAGTTGCAGCCATGCTAGATCCTAGATTCAAGATGAAATTGGTAGAGTATTACTATCCACAGATCTATGGTAGCACTTCTGCAGGTCGCATTGACGAGGTCTTTGAGGGTGTGAAGGCTTTGTACAATGAGCATTCAATTTGCTTGCCACTGGCTTCTTCTCATGATCAGGGTTTGGTCTGGCAAGAAGGAAGTGGTACACTTTGCTTACCTGGTTCTGCGAAGGACTCGAGGGATAGACTGATGGGGTTTGACAAATTTCTCCATGAAACTACTCAGAGCGAAGATGTGAAATCAGATCTAGACAAGTATTTGGAAGAACCTCTCTTTCCACGTAATGTTGACTTCAGCATATTAAATTGGTGGAAAGTACACACTCCCAGGTATCCTGTCTTATCCATAATGGCACGAAATGTCCTAGGAATTCCAATGTCAAAAGTTTCACCAGAATTGGCATTCAATAATAGTGGAAGAGTGCTTGATCGTGATTGGAGTTCACTTAACCCTACTACTGTACAAGCATTGGTGTGTTCACAAGACTGGATACAGAGTGAACTGGAAAGTTAAGTATTGCTTTTCCCCTGGCTTCTAACTACACTTGTCAATTCTCGTCTTAATATTCCCATTGTAAGTTAGATCTCCTAACTTCTACATGTCAGTTATCCTTTATAAATCCTGTTTTATGTCTCATTCTAATTTTGTCCACACCCTTATGCTGCTAAGCAAGTTGATTTTACTGTAATTTGTGTCTTATTGCATCTTATCATGCAGAGTAATAGACAGTTATCTGTAAATATTTGTCTCCTTGAGTAGGCCGTACTTCATCTCAAGCGTATCATTATCTTAAAAACCCTTGTTAATTAGGTGGGTTCACTCTTTTCTTTATTTTTATTTTTTTTAAAAAGGGTATGATCTAAACTCTAGATTTTATTTTTAATTTTTGGGTGATAGCGTTAAACTTTTTAACCCTTCTTGCTTCCAATACTTCAATCTTGAGCACATCTGATTTACAGACCTTAATAACTGTTGGATAAGTTGACTCCCAGATGGTATTTAATTCTGGTGTCTAGTCTAGTCTAGTTGCAAGCCCAAGTAAACATGGTGCTGAAAAATCTGAAATGCCGATTATGAAAAACTGATTTTCAGTGTTTCTGTGCAAAATTAGAAGTAATTTTTTTCAACATGTCTCAGCCTAGAGATGGGAGAGGGTCCCTGGAGAGGTTACACCTGAACTGGCTTGAAAAATAGAAAGCCGAGGGAGGGGCATAGAGATAGGTCTTAAAGTACATGTAAAAAGAAAAAATGGTTTGTCTAACTATTAAATACACAAGGTCATCGCAACAATATAAACAAACTGACAGAAGTAGTTATTTGAATAACTGAAACCGAATAGGATCATTACAAAGGTTTTGTGACTTTACCTTCTCTGCTTTCAAGTCCACCACTTTCAATGCTGATGGCTATTAAGGTACTAGTTGTGCTACCTTGAGCAATGACCAAGGATTAGCAATGTTATTCACAGGGATCTTAGGTATTAACTTGTAAAAAATATCTATATATAGACAAGAATTATTCATAATCTGACGCCAATGTGTATTATGGCATAAAATGACAAATCAAACGCAAGATAAATAATAAATTAAAGCATATCATAAACAACCCTAGGTATGTTTGCATTTGTTATTGTCAGAGTCTCACCTAAAGGGGTTAATTCAGTTGGTAAAAGTTGATGACAGTTTTTCTTATATTAACGCGAGTTTGATTATTTTGGAGAATACCCTAAAAGTAAAATGCACAAAACCAAAATAATGAGAGGCTTTACTTGATTGGTTTTTCTTAAGCAGTGCTGCTATTAATTTTATGTATCAATAGTTAAAGAAAAACAAAGAATCACTTGAAGTGGATGGATCATATTCTGGACTGTTGACTTCTCCACTCTCTCTTGAAAAGCTTGTCTTACTGTGTAATATAACTTGACTTGTATGAAAGTGAGAGTTAAATTATTTATCAAAGAGGAAGGTTCTTCATTCACATCTTGATTTCTTTTCTACATATATGGGTCGATGGAATAGTAGAAATACAAGGACATAGATCAGATTTTGTTTTTCTGTTTTGGTTCTGAAATGCAAAGAAAATGGAATTGTGAAAGCAAATTGATTTTCCTTTCCTTTTAAGATCCCAACCAACGAAAAGATGGAGGAATTGGGGTTGCAATTTTACCGGTAAACCAAATAACTACTTAATCCAATCAAGTCACATGTTATAGGGAATACAAATTCATTAAAAGGGCATGGAAGATTGACTTTTAGACCTTTGATAAGTTATTTAATGAAAAGCTTATTAGGTATACTTACATAACGTGTGTAAAAAAAAAAATTTATTAAAATAAGCGTGTCAATAAATTTTATTATTTATGTATTAATTTAAATAAATTTTTATATAGTCATTTGATACACTATATCACTTCTAAAAAAGTTTGATTCATTATTTTTAGATTATATTAGTGATAGAAATAAAATTATTTATGAATTTTTACTTAAATTTTTAAATTAAATGAATTTTTGATATAATTTCAAAACTTCTATGAGTAAAATATTAAAAATTTGACTTCTACTGATTTTTATTTTTAAAAATTAAATTTAATATAAAGTATATTAATTTAAATTCAAAAGATATTCGCATAAAAGAATTTGTTTAAAATAATAATAAAATTGTTTATAATATTTTTTCTTAATAATTTAAAATTAGAAGTTTAAATAATTTTTTATATAAAAAAAAATGATACGCATATGTAACAAAAACTACACGGACTCGTTGAATTGTCACACGTAAACATTCGTTGTCAAGAAAATCACGCCAGTTCAAAATGTCAGGGTTGCAAGCGGGATGTGATTTTGACAGGTTTTACTGTGCCATTTATGGTACAAACATTGCATCGATGGCCAGCATCTTTATCTTCATGCTTGGATTTTAGTATAAACATGAGGTTGTGAGTTGTGGTCCCTCAACTATTCACGAGGATGAAAAATTTCAAGATGCATATATTATATGGATGCGGACCAATTATAGCAATTAGGGTTTTGAATAGTTGTTGTTGCCGACTACAATTTTTGTTTAGATATAACTTACTCTTTATGTTGCACCAATTGCGTGCAAATAAAATAAAAGGTAGTCATCACAAAATATTTTATTTTTAAGTAGATTAATTAAATTTATAAATTCAATTATTTTAATTCTTAAATTTTCTTGAATTAATTAATTAATTTTTAAAAATATTAAATTTATTATATTTTAAATTTTCAAAATATTAATATATTACGAATTTAAATATGTTTAAATATTAAAAAAATAATTTAAATATTTTAAAGATTAATTTACACATTCAAGAGAATTCAATGATTAAAATTAAATTAGTTTATAAATTTATAAATTTATTTTACTCTTTTATTTTTTGTATATAACTGAGAGATTTAAATCTAAAATCACCTATTAATTACCCAACCCCTCACCAGTGGTCATTAATCATACCTAGTGATTTTCAGAACTAATTAAGTCTTTGACAAGAAGATAACAGTGCTCTAAACGTTAGATCTACCATTCAGTTAAATTGTATTGCAATTTTAATATTTAATGGAACATTTTATAAGGATAAATATTATACGTAGTTTTAAAAATATTATTATCAGATTTTTTTAATTAAATTCTAATGTTTAGAAGATATTTTTTTAAAGAATCAATTTCATGTACTAATTTGAAAAAAATTTAAATGAATTTTACTTTAGTAATTATTGTCCAGTACGCTATACACAAGTCTTTATTCTTCGTGCATGCTTCTACATTCTGATCGATTTTTTATTTATTTATTTGATTTTCCTTTCAATTCTTGAGCGATGCCCATCTTATTTTTGTGTTTAATTCTGAATATTGTTGTATGCCTTTATAGCTGCCCTATAGCTCGTAGTACTTTCAACTTTTACTGGCATGCATGTGATCAAAGAGAAATTGTGAAGAAGAAGATGATAGTGTACTCAAATTCCACACACCATGATTAGGGCAGCTATAAAGGCATAGCTGCATTTATGAATAGGTGATAATGTGGTCCTCAAAGCAGAAACTTGACGTATTCAAAATTTCTTTTATAATGTAAGGTCATAGAAATATAGCCTTGGTAATTAGACATCTTATTTAAGTGATAAAAGAAGTACAGATACGTAAGTTTTATTAATTAGACATTAATGAATGAAAATCAAATAAAAGTATTCATATTTTAAAATATTTATTTTATAGTTAAACAACTATCATAAGCATTTTCAAAAAAATATGAGAAAAGATAATGAGATTGACCATAACCTAGCTGGCAGCATATTTTTTATTTAAAACGCTTATTTTTTTTAGGGCTGACCCAATATTTACGAAGGTCTTAAATAAATTTTAAAGTGAGATTTTTAAAAAATAAATAATAAAATTTTATTAAAATTATTATATTTTTATTTAAAATTTATCTTTCACGTTTTTTGAAATACAAAATCGTTTATTAAATTATTGTAATCAATTTTATTTAATAATTTTTTCTCAATCGATAATAAAGTTAGTCCACTTAAATTTTATTAAGACATTGTCGATTTTAGATAAAATTTTATTAATTTTAGTTTTTAAAAACTTCTTTCTGTCGAAGTAACAGTTACGAGAATCGTTCTATAAGCAATATACATATTTAGAAAAGAATTAAGTCTTATTATATAATTAAGTATGTCAATTGGTGTAATAATCGTAAATTTAAGAAAAATTCTAATGAAAAAAATTTTGAATAAAGAGGGAATTTTTAAAAATAGAGATAAGAACTGTAGAAAATATGTTTATTTACTACATGGGTTAAAAAATTATAAAGAAAATATGAGAATTTACGTTTCGGGGTCAAAATGTAAATAAAAAAATTTACAAGGATCTCCCTCTAAAATTGATTTTTTGTAGAAAAATCTCTCGGGATATTTTAAGAGCCTCAGCCACTTAAGAAACTGATTATTTTCAAACTTTTCTCTCTCTTCTCAGAATTTTATCTTCTGAAATTCTCAAACTTCTCTCTAAAATTTCTCCGCTTTCGGATCTCGGATTTCGACATTACCACCACCAACGAACTCAGGACGAAGAGTTTTACAAATCCATCCGATTGGTTTCTGGAGAATTGGCCGGAGATTGGCTGAAAAATTGAAAGAAAAATCGCCTAAAAAGATAATATTCGAAACTCCTATTTATGGTTCTCAAACGCAAAAATTAACATCGTAGATCGATTCAGAAGGTATCGAAATCTTATGATCTCAAATTTTAGGATCATCCACCACCGCACGCGCCGCTTCTTTTTTGGCGAGTGACGCCCACGCGCAGCTCCCCTAGTAGCGCATGCAGCGCGTGATCCAACACTTTGTTTGCATTGACTGAACTCCCGAAAGTCAAATTTTACAAATGCAGTCATTTTTAAAATTTTTGGATCTTTCGGACTCAATTTTGGGGTTTATTTTGATAAATTTGGACCAGAAACGTGAATTTTAGGGTTGTCCAACTTGATACCCTAATTTTGTGAGTAGATAATTCTTCATATAGTTTACCCTATACTCTTCTTGATCTTTGAGCATGTATATGATTATGTTTATGAGTTATTTATATTTTTATATGTTTCTGAAATGCATTAAAATTATCTGAAATTGTCTACAATTTGAAATATAACTCAAGAAGAGTATGGTTTTGAAACTGAATTTCTGAACCTATAGTATAGTTGATTTCACATGTACTTTTCATTGAATGGTGATATGAATACTTATGTATATGACATTGATTTATAAAGCTATATGATTGCCTTGTGAAAGAGCTTACATATGTGACAAATCCTGAATGGGTAATTTATGACAGATGAGCTGTATTGAATTTGATATTTCTGAATTATTCTGAAAGCTCTGTTTTAGATATTATAGAATATGTGCATATGATAACTTTGTGGAGAAATTCTATTAGAAACACCGTCTGCTAATAGCAGGTAATAATAGCCCTGGTGCACCTTGATACCTCAACTAGTAAATGTAGTGCTAGTCTCGTGTGAGGGTCAACACACATGATATGATATGTGATGAAGAGCGGAATGCCTCCTATTTGGACAAGATGTCATATGAGATGTGATTTTTTTCCCTTACTTTGTTCTTGGGGAATAATCTATATTAAAGTCCCTTCGCGTGTCCTCTTGAATGGTGGTAGGGCAAACCTTGATTGAGATGTTAAGTATAGACAAATCTTATACCAGCAAAGTATGGAAGGGGTTGAACTTTAATATGGTGGTTCTGATATGGAGTCTTCCTAATATTTGTATAAGAAATGTTTTTAATGCATATCACTATTTGATTAATGATCATATTGTATCATATATGGATACAAATATTTGAACTGAGAATATTTAAAAATGCAGGTCTCATATGAATGTACTTCTGAACTGTAATTTTTTGATATAATAAATTTTAACTAATGAGTACATCTATATATTGATCTGAGAGGTCATAGGAGATATTATCTGCTCACTGAGTTGTGAAACTCACTACACGATATTTTTACACTTTTCAAATAAAGATACAGAGGTTGACCTTGCAGTTACGCGATTAGCTAAGTGTTATATTATCTGAGTGAGTCGTCGTTGTTTCTAAGGATCGTAATGTTTAATGTTATGTCATTGTAATCTAGAGTATGCTCTGAACGCCACAAGTAGGATCTTTACTTTCATTGTAATATTGTTTCGTATAGCATTGGCTTGTATAATTATTTATACTAAAAACTTGTAACACATAATATTTTCTGAATATGTGACAATGTAAAGTCGTATTTAAATATATATATATATATATATATATATATATATATATATAAGAGTAAAGTTATCTGTTTATTGTGTAATTTATGTTTTATTAAATTGGGGCGTAATAATTGGTGTATCATTTTCTACTTGTATAATTTCTCTTAAAATTTTTAATTCTGTAAATAAATCTAATCCATCAATATCAGAGTTGTCATCATGTTTTAACGAACGTTTAAGGTTAAGACAATTTTCTTTTAAATTATTATTATCTAATGACTTTAATTTCTCAATACTAAATAGAAAATAAAAAATATCTTGATACATTTTAAATTGTTCAAATCTACTTTGAAATGAAATGATTGCTTTATCTATTATGTACTAAAAATAATTAACTTTAAATGATTATTCAGGAGATTTTACAACTTCATTGTCAATAATTTCATCAAATTGTTTATTTTTACGAATAGTACGTTTTTAACAGAATTTAGGTTCTATATTCATTTTTATAGCAATTTTTTTGGCAGAAATTATAGCATTTTTACATCCGTCTTCCCTATATTTTTCAAAAAATGAAATAAGACCTTTCAATTGTTGTATAGCAACATCAATACACATATCTTTTGATTACATATTTTTACTAACTGAATTTACTGCAAACAATATCTCATACCAAATAATCATGCTTAATAAAAAACTCAAAATTTTTTAACTCATAAGATACTAAATAATTAGTTTCACTTTTTATTTTAGGTTCGTCATTAACTTCACCTAATTTCAATAAAGTATCGTGAAGTTTGAAATCTTAAAACTTTTACATTTTCAATACAATTTTCTCAACGTGTCTATGATAATGATTTAAGAGTTAGGCTAGGAATATGATCTTGTAGAATTTTTCATCTTTTAGTATATGAAGAAAATATGGTATATATACGTTGTAGCACTCCAAAAAAAGATGTAACTTTAGGACAACAATTAGCCATATCATAAAGTATCAAATTTAGACTATGGCAACCACATGGAGTATAAAATGATCTAGGATTAATATCTAAAAACCTTTTTTGCACACCTTGATGTTTTCCTTTCATATTAGACCCATTATCATAACCTTGTCCTCTTAGGTTACTAATATCAAGTCCAATAATATTTATTTCATTCATAATAGCATTAAAAAGACCTTTTCCGATTGTATCATCTACTTTTAAAAATTCTAAAAAATATTCAAATATTTGAATTGAGGTTGAAGAAATATCTACACATCGTAATACAAAAGACATTTGCTCTTGATGATTTACATCAAGAGTACAATCAGGTATGATTGAAAAATATTTTGCATTGATAATTTTTTTTTATAATTTTTGTTTTAATTTCATTTGCTAGCAAATTTATCAATTTATTTTGTATTCTATGTCTAAGGTAATAATTATGAATTTAATTATCTTTAATTCAACAAATGTTTTCTTACATTATAGGATCAAATTTTGTAATTATTTCAATTAGATTTAAAACATTTTCATTATTTTCTTGGTAAATCTTTTCGTTTGTTCCACGGAAGGCTAAGTTACTTTTTCAAGAGTTTTAACAACTGCAATAATTTTGAATAACACATTTTTCCAATGTTCTCGATCTCTATTATTTGTTATTGAACATGTTTGTCAATTGTTTTATTTTTTAACAATATTATTTCTAAATCAATCAATGAACTCATGTTAACAATGTGCTTATTACTTATCTCATGACTCTTTAATTTTTTACTAATATTTCTCCAATCTCAACTACCTTCATTGGCTAAACTACTTGTACTAGGAAGAGCTTTAAGCAATTTGCAACAACTTGAGAATAAATCAGCCATTTTTTTACACATTTTTCACCATTAGTCAACTTTTGAATGTAAAGTGATGAAGAAAAATGTCTTGAAAATTTATCTTTAGGAAAATCTATATTAGTAACTCTAACAGGACTTTTTTCTACTAATAAATCTCTCAAACTTGCATTAATATTTGTCCATTGACTTGAATCATATATATTTTTAATAGTGTATTCGTCTAATTTATTAATTTCTCTTTCTTGTTTATTAACTAATATTTTTTCTCTATTTTTATTTTTATCTATGTTTATATTATTAACTTGTTCATTCAACGAGTAATCACCTATATTTTCAACTTTCTTATTTGTTTCAAATTTTTTTTTATAGCCCCCTTTTGTGATTTAATTAAAGCTTCAATTTTTTTTTAGTTTCGAATAACCTGATTCAAATTTTTTAGTTAACATTTATATACGTTAAAATAAAAAAAGCAATGTATGTTTCATAAAATTAAATTAAACGACTATAAATTAAAACCAAAGAAAAAAGTTAGAATAATGAAATCTGATTTTAGATGCTTGCTTGTTGAGACAAATACAATATTTTACACCGAATAGTAGCACACCAAACAAAAAACTATAGCCAAATGAAATAAGCCCCCTTAGTTTAAAAAAATTTCTGTCTTGACATCTCCGGTGTCTTCAAAGTATCAATGCAATAGCACACAATAAGCTAATAAGGCAATAACACTAAAAATAAATTTCGGCCTTGGCAATGCCATACCATATAGTAAGCCAATAACATAAAAAAGCTTTTTTATGTCGGCACCCACAAAAAAATAAACACAGGATTTTGAAAAGTCTCTCAATGGCTCTATCTTTCTATCTCTTTATTTGATGTACCCACGAAAAAATAAATGAGTGGATGATTGTGTAATGTATTAAAAGAGTTAGAAAACGTAGCCTGAGTATTGGGTAATGCATTGAAAAAAATGAGAATTTCTCTTCAAATTTTAAAAATAATTTTTTTAAAAAATAATTATTATAAAATAATATTTTTTAAGATGTCTAAAACTCTTGCTTTATTGACTTTTAGCTGGGCCGAGCCTGTTTCTTTCCTTTTTCTTTCTTGCATTAAATTAACATATAATAAATAAATATTGATTTGATTGACATAATCGAAACAATCAATAATTATAATGTATTTTTGTCTTAATTGTTTGAGAATAGAGGACACGGGGAGAGTTAAGAGTACGCAAACATAATTATCAACATTATAAGAGTGGGAATAGGGATAAACCAAAAAAAGGTCAGTGGATTTATAAGTCTATGATAACTTGAGATATTGCTTATGATAAAATACACCCACGACCATTACCATGGGATCAATTACAATATTATTAAATTAATAAATTTCAGATTTGATTAAAAATGAATTATATATAGCTGTCAAAAATTTAAAGGGCAACATGCATGACCAAAAAAGTCACTAGTTATGCCCAGAAACTTACGTTTCAACCTAAAATATGGAAGACAGAAGATTATGGTATGTCCTAATCATATTCTTCTTCTAGTATAGTTTCATGAATCTTATAACAATTTCTAAAGTGAATTGCTGCTTTATCAATTTAATTTGTCAAACTTTCTCATTTTCAATTTTTAAAAACTCATTTTAAAATATATCTTCACATTAATTCTGTTGATAAATTTAAGTATTTAACTTAATTAAGAGTTTAAATGATCCTTAAGTATTTATTTAATCTAAATTAATATGCTACTTTTTTTGTGTGCAAAAATTAAGAAATTTAAATTGACACAATCAATATAATTGAGTCCATTCTTATTGGCACTATCAATATATACTTGGGTTCAGTTTGGGTAAACAGTTTATTTAAACACTTATAAAAAAAGATTTTATGTAAAAAATATTTATACTATACATTTCTTATAAATTAAGTTATTTAATGTTTGAATATATATTTAAAAAAGTATTTTTTAAATTTATAAATTTTTTTAAAAATATTTAAATATAATTTTGATGAAAGGAAAGAGGTGAAATGTATAATTTTGATGAAATTTTAACTTGTAAAAGTATAAAATAGCTTTCTGATTATGTAAATTTAAATTTTTGTAAAGATTTTTTAAAAAAAATTTAAAAAATTAATTTATGAAATAAGTTAAAATTAATTTATTAAAAATTGATAAATTATTTATTTAAATATTAATTTTTTAATATAAAAATATTTATATTAATAGATAAATTTTAATAAATTATAAATTATGCAATTGAATCGGAGTTTTGATGTGGATTAATACAAACGACTGCTTGTGTCTATATTTGCAGTTTTCATTGAGGTGGATGCAAAAGATGCAGGTCAAATCTCTCTTTTTTTTTTTTTTTAACAATAAAAGTATCTCTGACCAAGTTTAACTGAAATTAAATTTCTCTCAGGACCATTTTAAAAACATATCCTCACATTAATTTGATATATTAAAAAAAAATTAAATACTAACCTCAAATTTTCAATGTAACTAATTAAAATTAATGCTTAAAATTTTAAATAAATTCACTTAATTGAAATCAATATAATTGTGAAAATTTTATTTATTGTAAATGTGTAAAATTAAATAAATTTTTTTTAATGTAACAGCTCGTTGGAATAAGTTTAGTTAGGCTCTTAAAATTTAGGGGGACGTCGAAATCATAGGGAACAAAATGGCAACTGAAAAATCAGACCGACTTCCCCATTATCAAGAAGACTATCTAAATATATCTGAAGAATTGAAGATTATGATCAGGGTATCACGTGGAGGCCTATTCGATTACGTCATGAAAAGCTGCAAGCCAACATTCGAATAATGCTAGAGAGGGAGGGAGTACGAACAAATTTAGAATAAATTATTTAAAATAAATTACACTCATTTTTTTTTATATTTATAAAAGTTACACTTATTTTTTTAAAATTTTCAATTAATAAAAATATTTTTTAAAGTTTATAAAATTTAAATTTTTACTTTCTTAAATTTTTAAAAAATACTACACTAAAAATTTATTTATTTAAATTTTTTTGATGGTTTTTATTGTATTAAATTAAATTATTTATGAGTAAAGAGAAAAATATAAGTTTAATTAATTAAAAATTAGTAAAGACTGTAAATTGAAATTAAAGAGTGTGAGTGTAAGTTTAAAAAATTTAAGAAGAGATAATGTAATTTCCTCTATTATTTAAGGAAAATTGATAAAATTGAGAGGAAAAGAGATGAAATAAACAAGATTTATATATTTTTTGAATTATTAACAAAAAAGGGTTTAAAAGTTTAAATTTTCAATATTATATTTTTAAAAGTTTTTATTAATATTTTTTTTTGGTATAAAAATATAGATTATAAAATTTTAACTAAAAAATATATTTATTTTCATACTGGACTCTTAAAAGAGGACGAACAATTTATTTTCCATTTTTTTATTTTTTTCCTCCCACCTTGGCCTCATTCAAATATACTGTAAAAAGTTGAGCAAAGACTCAAAATCTAAGGAGGAGGAGGTCCCTTTTTTTTAAGTCTGAACCCTAATGAGTCTTCTCCTGCAGGATCTCTCAGCATTAAAATTTCAAGCTTTTGCGTGCACCTTATTCTATAGTATCTCTCATTGGATCAAACTCCATTAAAGTTACTTTCTCACTCTTTACATTTTTCCCACACACATGAAGAATAAATGTAGGGTTAATATTGAACCTTGAAAGGTGAATTTCCCCAACAGTGTTTAAAATTTCTATTGAGAGAGAATTATTGGGTAATGGTTGAAGGGCCATTTTCACTCCATAAATAATACCTGTCTTCTTGGCCAACTCCCACTTCCATATTCTTGCAACCTTTTCACCTGAGGTCATACCAAAAACTAGAAACAGTGCTGCATTCAAAGACATAGTCTTATTCACTCTCTTTCTTTTATTGTGTTCAGTTTCACGGTTAGTGACTTTTCTTTGTATGCCAAAATCAAGATCACCGAAAACCTATTGGAATATGATGTTTTTCTTCCATGTCTCGTTTCATTTAACAAGGAAACCCTTTTTTATTTTTAAATCACGGTTAGAGATATTTTCGGATTTTGTCCCAAAATCAAGATCGCCAAATAAAACCTAATTGGCATATGATGTTTTTTTTTCCGACTCTCATTTTCCAAGGAAAACCTTTTTAATTTTTAAATCATAGGTAGAGATATTTATTCGAAAGACCTAATAATCTTGGTTATGCCAAAATCAAGATCACCTAAAACCCATTCGAAATATGATGTTTTTGCTCCAACTTCCAAGTCTCATTTCATTTGAAAAAAATAAATCCACTATTTTTATCTTTATTTTTAATTTTTTTCTATTACGATGAGGGTGTTCTCGAATTTTATTCTCAGTTTTTGTCAAAAGAACCTACTAATTGGTTGTGCTTATTTTTCAGCTTCCAATTAGTTTTAACCATGGAGCTTCCAATTCAAGCACAGGAGGGATCTTCCCAGAAGAAGAAAATGGGAAGAGGAAAAATTGAGATAAAGAGGATAGAGAACACAACGAATAGGCAAGTCACCTTCTGTAAGCGTCGCAACGGTTTGCTGAAGAAAGCCTATGAATTGTCGGTATTGTGCGATGCTGAAGTTTCTCTCGTTGTCTTCTCAAGCCGTGGTCGCCTATATGAGTATGCCAACAACAGGTTTATATATTAATCTAAGACACTCCTCATTTCTACCTCCATATTTGAATTTAATCTCTGATTGCAGATTCTTGGTAGTTTGTAGTAGCATATATTCCTTGAAATTTTTGTTAATTTTTTTTGAAATTTTGTGGCCAACTGTATCCTCAAACTTTGTCTGAACTAAATTTTCTCTCTTAAAGATTTTAAAAGCTTTTGACTCTACCTTCATATTTAAATTAAATTTTTTTATTTTTAATTGCAAATTCTTTGTAATCTGTAGTAGCATATATTTGTTGAATTTTTTTCATTTTTTTTTATATTTTGCGGTGAACTATATTCTCGAGTTTTATCTAAACTAAATTTTGTCTCTGAATGATTTTAGAAGCTTCTGTCAAATGAACAGCACAAATCCATCCTAAGAAGTGTGCATTTTTTGCTACAGAAAAATATTTTATCTGTATTGTTTTAGCATGTTTGAGTCCAAAGTTTAAATTAAAGTGATTATTTCCTTTATTCCAAAACCTACCTTTCTTTCTTCCTTTATGAATTTGTGGTATATAACTATTTATTCTATATTTTCGTTCGCCCTTTTTTTTATGCTTCTTCCTAGCTTTGTTTAATAGGTTATAGATCTGAGATAATAGATAGAAATAGACGTTTAAAATGCAATATAGTAGTAGCATATAGAAGTTGATCAAGTGCAGCAACTTAGGGTTACAAAAAAAATTTGCAGGTCAGAGATCTTGGGTTTCTCCCCCCTCTCTCTCTATCAGCAAAACCCTAAGTCATTACTCGTGACACAAGCACTTCGTCCATTTGCAATTTAGGGTTTCAGGATTTCACTCAAGTCATACAACAATCAAATTAATTTTAAAGATTATACATGGCAGTACAAATATTTTAAGTACCCTTTTTTTTCTTATTGGATGTTTTTATAACCTCTTTTTTCCTTCGTACAAGGTGACAATGAACAAAGAATCAATAAAATGTGATATTAGGGTTCTTCGGATATTTTCGCTAAGGGATTTGAACTTCAAAATATTTCTAAATTATTTGTCAACTTTTCCTGTTCTCGGGTTTTCTTTTCCATGAGGGCAGAGAGATGGATATGAATATTTTTCAGTATTCTTTATAAAAGAAATATGAGTTTTTACTCTTAAGTCAAGTCAGAAATAATTTCTTAGTTTTTCACTATGGAACTATTACTTATTATCGTCATCCTTTGTGCTGTGTCTTCCTCCTTCTATCATATTTATAATAGGTTATATATCATTTTCTTCCAATTATATTTTTTAAATAATAAACTAACAATTTAGACATTAAATTTGTAAACTTATTTTAGTCTTTGTATTTTCATAAGTGTACAAATTAGTTTCTAAAATGACTAACACATTGTATGTTTGCTATTTTGCTAATTTTTGAAAATATTAAACTCATTAATTTATCTAAGAATTTATATGCAACGAATTTGATGTTTTTAAAGATTAATTCGTATAGAAACTAATGAAACCTATAAATTTAGAGAATAAACTATTAGTTTACTTTTTTTCTTCAAATGTTTAAAATAAAAAAAGTAAAACAAAATAGTATTTACATATTCATTGTTTTCATGGACCTCTCCTTTTTGACCTTGGGAAGCTAAAAGTGACACCAAGAAGATATTATCAGTTTCTAAGAATAGCTAAAAGCAGAGACTTCTCCCTTCCATAAGAATTCCACTTTATCCTGCTCTTTTCTCTTTCACAATCCTTCTTTATCAATGGCTTTCATCTCTGTAAAAATTAAAGCTCCTCATTCTTGACGTCAGTTATCTACCTACTCCTATTTACATGTTTTGGGAATCTCAAAAAACTGGAATGTTACACTTTTATTAATGGCCCTGCAGAACACACTTCTTCGTACATATTGTATTAACTATTAGTATACCTATTTGTGTTAAGACTTTATTGAGATAGTTCAGAGAGAGAAAGATGGTACATTCTTTAGAGACATTTTTTTAGGCTATGTTTGAATTGAGGAGAATGGAGAAAAAAATGGAAGGTTTGATTTAGATTTACAAAATCTTTCTCCTCTATTACATAAACCCTCAATCTAGGTATATCTTTGCTTCTTATTTAAAATTCTTATTAGAGGAATTTAGAAATATGAAAGGTACAGGTTGTGTTTGGGAGTTGAGAGAAGAAGGGAAGATGGAATTTAAAGAAAACGAAAAGGAGCTAGGGATAGTTTTAGTGCTTTAATTTTGAGTGAAATTAGTTCTATACTTAAAAGGTATTTGTGCCACCTCAAAAGAAGATGAAAGGGGAGAGAAGGGAGGGGAATAGTTGGGCGAATCAAGATTTTAAAAACTTCCCCTTCGAAATTGAAATTAATAAAGTAATAAATTTAAAAAAATTCAATAAATTAAGAAAATAGTTGATTATATATATTTTCATTTACAAATTTATCTTTTATGGAAATAATTAATTCCAATAAACTGATAAGAAATAATAAATAACATAATACTTAATATTTGATTTCTCCTTCAAAATCCTTCAATTTGGGTAATCTCAAAATTATAAGGAAGAGAGGAGTTTGGAAAATTTTAGGTTAGTGAAAAATTCTTTATTCTCCTCCACAAGCTTCTAAACAAGAGAAATGTTTTAATTAAACCTTCTCTTCTCTTCTCTTCCCTTCCTTTCTTCTCCCTTTCTTCTCCGTTATCCCGTCCAAACATACCTGTAGAGAATATTAGAGGGTTAGGGAATAAGTTTTCATCCCTCCCCACTAATAAAAAACTCTCAAACAATCAACATGTTTAACTCAAAACTACTCTTTTTAATTCCTCCTCAATCCAAACATACTCTTAGTGAGCTTCTATATTTTTTGAACAATGCATGGTAATTAAAATATGAAAACTCAGGAATATGGGAATCTGACAGGATTCAAAGAATGAAACTATATATATACAGATTCTGTATCTGCTTGTCTGTGTTCTTAGAAAATGTTAGAGAGAGTTTAAATGAGTAAGAAGCAAAGTGATCAGTACAACAGAATGGGAAGTTCTGCACAATTTGTAGCTCATTTTTATGCATAGGGATGTGAAGCGTCCATCGCCATGCACTTTCTCATGACATTGTATTTACTGTGTTGTGAAAAAATTACTTAATTGTGTATTATTAAGTTTGTTTAGTTAAACAAATCACGTTTGAAATTTTGATTCTCTCAAAAAACTCAGTTGTCAATAAGTATTATATTTTTTTTTATAAATTTTATTAAAAATTATAGATAAATACCATAGTTTATATATCATTAACAAATTTTATACATATACTTAGACACACACACATATATATTACAAATTTTTTCATATATACTCTCACATACATACATACATACATACATACATACATACATACATATATATATATATATATATATATATATATATATATATATATATATATATATATATATATATATATATATATATATATATATTGTGTGTGTATAGTAATGTTCATGAACTATTCAGGCTGATCAATTCATTTAATGATGAGCCGAGAATGATCACAAGAACACTATAAATTTTTTATGTATTAGATACTGTATTTATGTCCATGTCCATGGTGTCGAAGGTATATCAGCTGAATTTACATATTAAGTACATAGAACTATTCTTTTATAATTATAAGTTTTATAAAAAAAGAAAAAAGAAAAAAGAAAAAGAAATGGTGGGTTTCAAAAATGGTGATTTGGTCTCACTGGAAATATTTATTGGTTTTTTTTTTCCAATGTTCATTTTAGCTTATGAATGTATTTTTTGTAGTGTTAGAGGCACTATCGAAAGGTACAAGAAAGCTTGTGCTCCTTCCTCAAACACATCTGTATCTGAAGCTAATATACAGGTATGTTGTATTCAGTTAATATAGATAGGCTTAATAAGCATAAAACAGTTTTATATAATTTTTTTTTGCAAATATTTTCTTTATTAATAGTCAAGCATTTTCACTAAATATGGTATTATCAAAAATTATTTTAACTCAAAAGTTTAAACTGTTGAATAAAAATAATAAATAATTTTATTATAATATCTAACACGTTCCTATTTCATCTTAAAGTTAATTTCTTTTTTAAAGAATGGAGATTGGCAAAGATCAAACTTTTGACCTTTTATTTATAGAGGCTTTGGTACCATGTTAAAAATTATTTCAACTAAAAAATTTAAACTGTTGAGTGAAGGTCATGAATGATTTTATTATGATATTTAATCTTGAGGAATTTGGGTTACTAAGTTTCAAGCATCTGTATCAGTTTTTCGAGCAAGAAGTCTCCAAATTAAGAAGACAGATACGAGAGATTCAGAATCTAAACAGGTGATAAGCTTCTTTGATTTATTTGTTTTTTAATTCCGAAATGGACTGTTTTTTGGAGACTTCACCAAATGAACAAAATCATCAATAATCATTTTCTTGATTCCAGGCACATACTTGGTAAATCTCTAAGCTCTTTGAATCTTAAAGAGCTGAAGAACCTTGAGGGAAGATTGGAGAAGGGCTTAAGCAGAATTAGATCCAAAAAGGTATTAATTTTTTTTGAAATCATTTAGTTCTGACTGAGATTTAAACTCAGATCTTTAAATTTGGAGACGACTACAGTAACAATAAGCTATGATTTAATTTTAGCATAAATATAAATTGCCATATTAAGGTTGTTTGGTATTGTGGCATCACAAGTAGATACACATCTTGAGTACACTTTATCATGAGATTTATACCTTAACCCATGTTAGTTCGATTTATAACATGTGATTTTTGGCCTTTTTTTTTTTTCCATAAAATGAGCTTGAAAAGAAAAGATATATCAGCTACAATCAATAATAAATCCTACTGAAGGATATGACAGCCTTTAATTAGTTTATAATAGACATGATTATGGATCGGATTGTAAAAAATATTGGCCAGACATTTTCGTGCATGTATAAACTCAAGAGTAAATTAATAATTTAGTCTCTAAATTTGTAGACTCATTTATTTTTAATCCCAAAATTTTCTTAAATGTACAAATTAATTCATAAAATTATCAACTATTGTATGTTAGTTATTTTGCTAGTAATTGAAAATATCAAACTCTTGTTGCATATTAGACCCTAAAAGGATTAAGAATAAATGATTTTGATATTATTAAAGATTAATTTGTGTACTCAGAAAAATTTTGTTTATTAATCAGGGATCAAATTATTAATTTACTCTGAACTGGGAAAACTAATAATGGACGGTGGGCATATATAATTTTGAGTACCTTTTGAATATGTAGAAATCTAAGAATGATGCTCAACACCAATCATCTTTAGAAGTTAGAGCGGAGTCAAAAATTGTATTTATCACCTTTATTTTTGTCTTCAATTGCAATTTCTTCCCAAATTTATTAGTTTTTGCAATTCATCCTTATTTATCTATCCAGTTGCATTTATCCCCTTACTATCTAAATTATACATTAACTCTAATGGTAGCTTTATAAAATTATCAAAATACACTTTCTATGGAGAAGAGGGCAAAACATGATATCAAACAAAGAAAATAATATTTCGATAATTTCACATATATAATTACCATAAAAAGTAACACTAATTTATATGGTAAGTGCTTTAATGTGAATAGCACAAATAAATTAGAGAATTAATAGTCAAAATCAATGGATTGGAGGATCGAAAAATTATAATTAGATAAAAAGATCAAAGTGAAAAACCATAATTTTCTCAAATTAAAACTATTCCTTATAATTGGCTATTAGAATATGTTTATTGCTATGGACTGACGAACTCAAATTGTTCATGCAGCATGAAACCTTGTTTGCTGAAGTTGAGTTCATGCGAAAGAGGGTACTCATAATTTCCTTTGATCTTGTTTTTGCTTTACAATTATCTAACACATCATAGACAGCAAGGTAAGGCTTCAATACTTAATTTTTAAAGAAAATAATATGTTATCGATTTGCCTTAATCATTCATTACCATCATGGGATTAATTTCATTTACATATTTTGAAAAATATACAGGTTTTTCTTTATATTTCTAAAAATGATACCCATAATTTTCTTAAAAATTTGTTTGAAAAATGTGCATACACTATACAAGTAACATGATATGCAGTGGTGACCAGAAAAATTGCCACTGAAAGTCAATTTTTGGTGATAAATTTTAAAAGTTACCACTAAAAGATTGTCACTCACTTTGCAATTGGACTGTTATTCCTTTATTGTTTTTGGAAAATGAGTTCTGCTAGCTCCAGGCAATTAAGGGTGTCTTTTCTATGATTGCAAGAATGACTAACAAAGTTAGGGATGGCTATTGCAAAGATATTTGATGAAAAATCCCAAATCAACATAAAAGTCTAATTGGTCATTTATTGTGATTTCCTTTGTGACATAAGAAAACAAATATGCATGCCTTTTGAAAACATCTCCAACGCATACAGGACACACAAAAAAAAGCAACTTATTTTTCCATTATATTATATTCTTTAATTTTCTCTTCCGAACTTCATCTTTATTTTGCTTAATTAATTCTTCTTGAAACCAAATAAAGCAATTCTTTTTCTTTGTTGATATGAAATCGTTTCATTAATAGAAAAGTATTCATGTGTTCAAAGAGGAATACGAAGCAAACCAGAGGCGAATTATTATCCACAGTAATGTGAACTCTAGAAGTTCTTGTATTATATAGTTTTCAATGGAATATATGGGTACTCACAAATTTTATTTACTTTTAAGTTCGAGTATAAGTTCAACAAATGGGTCAGAATTCGAGTATGTATATTTTTTAAAAAAATTTAAGAAAAGTTTGTGTATCGTTTTTTAAAATATATAAAAAAGTCTGTATATATTTTAAAAGTAGAGAAATTTGGTAAGTAAAGTAAAATTCGAAAGTGGTATGTGTATATATTTGAAAATAGAAGAGTTAAAGTATATTTAATACAAAATTTAAGAAAAATTAAAGTATTTTACTCTAATCATAATTAAATAGTTGATGTGTTAGGCATAGACCAATCAAATAACAATAAACAAATCAAAACTATCAGATAGTTTAATAAATTCGATACATGCTTAGGTAGATTCAGCTTATATAAACTTATTAATTAATGAGTATTTATCACACATGATTTAAAAGTATTAAAGTTGTAATTCTTTATTATTGATCTCATTCATAAATAATGTGATTAAAAAAAATCCAATAGATTTTAAAAAGTTGACAGTCTTGAATTATTTAGTATTATTTAATGAATCACTGATTAAAAATGACGTGTAGAGTAACAAATTTATGCACTAATCATTTTAAAGATCAATTCTTTTATTTCACTTTAATTATTAAGATTCAAATTCGAATATTTAATTTTGAAAATGATTTTAGTACCGCTTGAATGCGTGTTGGTTTGAGTATTTAGGACTGTAAGCCATATCAAGAGCTACTTGTACTGTGGAAATTAAGATGTTCTCAGTTCAATCTCTAAAATGAAACTGAGTGCTGGTAAAATTCAATCAAAATATCTCAAATTTTATGCAAATAATTATACAGAGAAGCCTCCTCTAACATATAAATACTTGTGGAAATTGCAGGAAATGGAGCTGCAAAACCATAATAATTATCTGCGAGCAAAGGTCTCTCTGTATAAATTTTTTTAAGTTGGCCCTATCTATCTAAAAAAAGTCGGTAAATCAAATTGAGCATTGATAGGCATTAAAAGTGGATCATATTGAAAAATATACTAATATGTTTATTGATGATTAATGATTGGTTTGATTTACTAAGACTGCATTTAGTTTTTGAAAATATTTTCACTTTTTATTTTCTATTTTTATTTTTTAAAATATATTTTTATTTGTAAATTTTCATTATTTAAAAATACATTTGTTTTGAAAAATTTTTCTTTTTTATTTTCAAATAAAATTAGCAAAATAACTATAAATATTATTTTATTTTTAAGTTTGATATTTTATAATTATTAAATTATTTTGATTTTCTTTAATGATTATAATAGGATCTTTTTTAAAATTATAAAAATACTATTCGTCATTTTGTTGAATCACTAATAATGTCTTTTTAAACGTTTTCTGTTTTCATCTTATTTAATTGTAAACTCTATTAAATATATTTTTAGTCTTTTTTTTAATAAAAATTAAAATTAAAAACAAGCAAACGAAATGAGTTCTAATTTTTTATAAACCAAATTTACGTAAATATTTGTTAAGTTGTTTGGATGGTGCAGATTGCTGAACAAGAAAGAGCACAACATGATGAGCAACAAAATTTTATGCAGGGAACTGTGTGTGAGGAGTTCATAACTAATTTCTTCCCTGGAAATCTTCTAAATCCCAATCATCATTATTCACGCCAAGACCAAACTGCTCTTCAACTTGTGTAAGCATATCCCTCTTTCTAGTATCAACTATTAATTGTTGAATGCCAACATTACAGTCCCCAGGCCGGAGTTTAGTCCGGTCAGCAGGGAGAGATACACTATCTCTTCTTATATAGCTAAGTTTGATTTCTGCGAAGAGCACTATCAGAGTAACATTTTGAATGTATTAAATTAATGTGAGAGAATATACTTTTAGCAGGGTATATGTTAGAAGTTAGAAGAGAAAGAGATGGTTAAATAATTTTTTTTTTTAAATTAGTAAGATAATAAACTAAAAGATTCAATTAAGAAATTCATTATAATATATTTTTTATAAATTTATTTTTTTATTAAAAATAATTAATTATACTAATAAATTTATTGATATGCAATTTTAAAAAATAAAGAATAATATAATTCTAAGTATTTTGTCTCTCCTCCAAAATTCCCCAAAGTGATGGGTCTTAAAATTATAAAGATGCATGTGAGACCTTTTGGGGCTCTTCACCTCCTTGTAATAAACTTCCAAATGAAAAAAAATATTTCAATAAAATCTTCCTTTCATCTTCATTATCTTCTATACCCTTTAAATCGCTCGAAATGAAAATCTAATATCGGACAAACTGTGAAGACACCTCCTTTCTCTCTCTAACTCACACACAGACAGCATTTGCAGTATTTTGAAGTGCTTTTGACTTTTTCCCATTTTGGATGCAGCTGATAAGCAGGAGAGCAGCTGGAAATTCTTCCACAAGCCTCTATAATTCTTCCATTGTTGATCTATCCGAATGCTTTGCAAGTGATAGTGTCCATAATGGAGAGCCTTTATAATTCTGAATTTCCTGAATGAGTGCCTTCAGAATTTCCGTTGTCATTGGAGTTTTTCCAACTGGGAACTAGAAAAAGAAGGAATTGGTGGCATTTTGCACCCATACTTTCATCCACTTTTGTTTATGAACCCTTAAATAATTAAGAACTACTTTCTATTTCCCTATTTGTAAAATTTGATTATGTTTACTACTACAAAAAATCAGATTTTCAGAAGTGACTAAAGTCACCACCACCTCATTGTCTATACGTCTATCACTGAAAGTCTTTTGTGATGACTTTTGGAGTTATCACTCAAAATTTACATTCAGTTATGATTTTAATTGGTTGTCAATGAATTCTTGAATGCTGACATCCAGCGGCGACAGAATGTCGTTTCTAAATCTCTTATTTTATTTTTTTATTTTAATTTAGATTTGATACTTCTGTGATTAAAACATTGCATTATAATAAAAGATAAGAAGAAAAAAATTGATAAAATAATATATATTAACAAAATTTCAAATATATAACAACATTCGTAGATATGTAAATATCATGTCATTTAACAAAAAAAATAAAGTTTTTTTCAAGATGTCGGTTTTGCATTATTCATTGTATTAGTTGTAGAGTTTGGTGCGACACTACATGTAAGGCATGTCGGAATTTGTCTCTGTTCATATACAATCAACATGACCACACAAAAACCATCTCAAAGCAATGTCAGCCATGGTTTGAAGCAGCAAAGCATAATAGCCCAAAGTTGTTTAATCAAACTTTTAGAAGGGGCCGGAAACTTTTGGAACAGCTCACATATCATATTCTGTTTGGCGACTATTTCAATGGTGACCACTTTGGGTTGCCATTGAAAGCATACATATCAGAATCACTAAAAGGTATCTTTTAGTGGTGACTGACGAAGGTCACCACTGAAAAGATACATTTCAGCGGTGAACCATAAAAGATTAAATGGAGTTATTAATGACGAATTTTTTGCTCATAATCGAAAAGTTGCTATCGAAGACTCTTTTTCTTGTAGTGTGGTAAAGGAATTAACTATTTTTAATGTGGAATCTATTAAGTGTTTTTTTTATTGCAGTTGTATAGTGTTCAAGTTATGAAGTATAAATACTTCAAAAACAGAGTCATATCATATCTAATTTTTGTTTAATACTTGTATTAAATACAATAAAACACTTCAAATTTTATTTAAAAACTACATGTTTTATCTTGTATTTGTGTCGTCCTTTTTAGTGTTCAAGTCAATTAATGTTCACTTTAATTAATTAACCTCCTTCATTTGGTCAAACTGAATACAAATTCATGTAGGGGCTATGCGATTAACTGGAAAAGTTTTTGTAGATTGACTTTAAAAAATTGACATGGCAAAAATTTGAACTTGTATCATATACTTGCCTTTATCGCTCAATCTATTGACACATTGATTTAAGGCCATACTCGGATGCAAGAGAAAAATATAGAATGGAAATATGAATAGGGACTTCTAACTTGGTTTGGAAGATTTTTCAGGCGCGTTTAATTTAGTTATATTTTTTTTTAAGAAAAGGAGTTTGGTTTGTGAAATTTTTAAAATTTTTAAGAATATTATGTAAGAAGGATACATTCTCACATTTTGTTGAATGGCTTTTTACTCCTTGTCATTTCCTTCGAACTCACACATAAATACTAATGAAACCTTAAATGTTATATTTCTCTCAATGTCCCTTCTTTTTTCTTCATGTACGATGTATCTTTTTGCCTTAGCTTTGGATTGGAATTACCTAAAATTTTGAAAAAAATTAAAATTTATAATATTTCGAAAGATCCTGTAGGGGCCTTAGCCTTGAGACATAAATTAAAATTACTGAACACCCAGAAAAAGAAGCCATGGATCACACCCAATGGCAGATGGAAGATTATTAAAGTAAACGATTAGGAAGAATGATGCAGAATAACATGCAACAAAATTCTCCAAAGTTCATCTAATGACCCTAAATTAAAGAAAATTCTAAATTAAAGAAAAATTATTATAAATTAGAGAAGTACTATTGTATTAGAAGATTTTGCTTATTTATCATTTGGTTATGAAGGCTTGTATGGAAATGTGAGGATTTAAGTTTTTGGAGTCAAAAAGTAATTTCTTAAAAGTTTAGGAGTCAAAATGTAAATAACAAAAATGGCAAGGGCATTCTCCAATAATTAAAATTTTGCTGTTTAGTCCTTCACATAATTTTTATGTCAACAACTACTGAAGAGGTGTGAAGACCCTAGAGTTTTCTTTATATTGCCATTTTTCTTCTCTAGAATTTATCACTTTTAAACCTCAGATTTTAACATCAACACTACCAATGAATTTAGAATACTGAGATCTACAAATCTGTCTGATCATTTTCTCACAAATTGGTCGAAAAGTGAAGGAGAAAACTCTATAGAAAGGTAAGTTTTGAAACTCCTACTTAAAATTTTTAAAATAAAAAACTAATATTATAAATAGATTCAAGAGGTCGAAAAAGCTCGGGAACTCAAATTTTGAGTTCAAATCACACTTATAGAAGGCTCACGTGCCTTCACGCGCTTTTTCTCTCTTTGGCAAATAATGCCCAAGTGCAGCCCCCTGTTGTGATGCGTGCAGTGTGTGTCTTGATATCTTGTTTCATTGACATGCATTGATTGACCTTTGAGATGTTAAATTTTATAATTTTAGAGTTATTTTTAAAATTTTTGGACCCTTCAAATTCAATTTTAAAATTTATTTGGTCAAATTATATTTGAAAACGTGTATTTTAGGACCGTCTAACTTAAAAATAATTATTTTATGAGTAGATAATACTTGTTATAAATTATTTTATACTCTTCTTGAACTTTAAATGTGAATTTAATTAAACATATAATTCTTTTTTACTATTTTCAAACCTTGAGAATGGATGAACTATCATAATTGCTTACTAGTTGATATATTTTTTCAAGAATAGCTTCATTGTGAACATGATGAAATTTTTATGTCTAAACCTCCTTGAATTTAGAATCCCTCGAACATATGTTTGCATATAAATTTCTCAACATTTTTGAGAAGACCGATTTAGACGTAATTGGATTGAAAAATATTTTTCAAACAACTCATAGTTTGTGTATGTGAAAAAGGAAAACATTTTGTTATAAGACA
The DNA here is from genome assembly GCA_037074535.1 of Gleditsia sinensis. NCBI lineage: Eukaryota > Viridiplantae > Streptophyta > Magnoliopsida > Fabales > Fabaceae > Gleditsia > Gleditsia sinensis. Next base: position 16,585,966 of record CM073472.1, read on the forward strand.
TTTATGATTTTTTTGCTGTGAACAATGTAATTGGAAAGGAGAATTCTTTATTGAACTTGTAGATTATTACACTTGTTGAAAATAGTACATTTTTGCATGAGTGACATTGATATGTATATATTGTTGTCTTTGGAAAAAGGTATAGACATGTATTAAGTTGTGATTGAAAATTATTTGACAAAAGAATTGAACTTGGAAAGTATTTCTTGTTTTGGATGACATACTATTTTCATACAATATTTCTTTAGGGGAAATCCTATTCGAAAATACTGTTTTTTAACAATAAGAGATGTTAGTCTTGGTACATCTTGAAATTTTAATTAATAGGGGTGTCGTTAGTCTTGTATGATGGCCAACACGCGTAATGTGTTGTTTTGAAGGAGTAACTGAATATCTCCTATTATTATTAGGCAAGATATCAATTAAATAGTTAACTTGTAATTGCCCTCTCATACTATGTGTTTAGGAGTAAATAATGGTTTTGATTAGAAATCTTGCTAAATGCTAAAATATATATATTAAGGTATATATGGACATTTTTTTTCCTAATTGCATAAGTAAACATTTCTTTTTATTGGCGTGTTGCACTACTTCTTTTTTTAAACTTCATGTTACTTTTTTTTAAAAATTGAGAATATTAATAAGAATGATTATTTATAGATGTACTTATAATTTTTTTCTTTACCTTGAAAAATAAACAAACAAATAAATAAATTTTACATAAAAAGTATATCCATATACTGGCATTGTATGATTATAATAAGATTTATTTGTTTACTAAATTATCAAATTCACTATACCATATTTTAATATTTTTTAAATAAGAGTATAAAGTCCGATTCTTCTTCTACAATTAAATAAACAGTTAAGTTGTATATATTTTGGGTGAAGCCAATTTACTTCAAGAGCTCATAATTTTTTGTTTATACTATATATTGTACTTTAAAATATACTTCGAATGCCACAAATATAATTCTTACTTCTACTGTAATATTGACATATAAACTAAGTTTGCTTATTTATTTGTACATGGGAGCATTTATATATACATATCTTTCATTTTCGTTAAATCTATTGTACAATATCTTGAAAGATTACATGAAACATGTTTTGATCAAGGATTATTTGCTAATCATGTGCATCACGTTCCCTTAAATTACGGGTGTGATAATTCATGTATCAATAATAACTAATTTGATACGTATTATAGACAATTGGTATGTTAATGATACCAAGTTTTCTAATGTTACTACAATATATGGCTTTATTAATTCTTTGTTTTCGGATATTATGATTAGAGGTCTTCTTGGATTTTGGTTTGGTGCATATTCAAGATTTTTTTTTTTTAGAGCACTACCAAGAAAAATTGAATTCATATTGATAATAACAAATGTCATTCTCTCTTGCCAAATGACTGAAAAGGTTTGATTTAAAACTAAATCAAATTTTTTCCTTCCTTTCTCTATTTTTTTTCAATCCAAACATAATCTTAATTACACCAATTACTAAATTACAAATTTTAATTCCCAAATAGTAGTCACATGGCAACATAATAAAATAGAGTAAATTACATTTACTTTTCTAATTTGTAAAACACACTTCTAATTTTAAATTGAGAGAAGAACCACAAGTTTATAAAATCTACACTCACATCTCTTCAAGTTTTTAAAAAATACACTAGCTTATCTTATTTCAAGTTTTCATTAATATTAATTTAACCTTTTAATAATATTTATGATTTTTGAGAAAAAAAATGCATAAAGTATAAATTTCATTATCAATTTTGTAAATAGAGAAGATATTTTTGTATAAATTAAAACTAGACAAAGTATGAATGTAGATTTAAAAAACTTTAGAGAAGATAAATATAATTCACTCAATAAATAATAATTTCATCATCTCATACTACATGAAAGAATTTCAGGAAATTGTTTTCATCAATACAAAGCTAATCTTGAACCAAACGTATAATCAGTGTTTCCCAGAATATGCCCCTGGAAAAACAGAGATGAGCTAAAAAGCGGTATGATACATGATGATCAGTGTTCCTCATGTAAGAAGACTCAGAACTATACTAAAGTAAAAATTCAAACCAAGATAAGAACAAGAATGCTATACAAGTAAAACAATTTCTCCGTTGAAAAAAAGCATTTTTAATCAAGTAAATAATTTACAGTAGTCAGAAAGCTAGGATCACGAACCAATGAATCAATTGACTTGATAGTATTGGAGTTGTCTCTAAGCTAATGGTCTCGACTTTGAGTCCTAGTTGGAGCTAAATGAAAAAAAAAAAAAAAAAAACAACGACTAAGATCACCATGCTTATATCTCTCACCTGCAGATAAAGTGCTTCTAACTGGGTATTTCGTGGTGGCTTTACTATTTATGGACAGGGAGGTCATTAAATTAAAACTAATATGATTCTGTGTTGAGCGTGTAAGTCAGAGGCTGAAGGCAAAACCTCCTTCCCTCTGATCCCATTTGGTATCACTGCTTCAGTCTTGAAATGAATATTAATGGAGCAGGAGGTGAAAGCACTTTGTCCTTTCACCACGTGATTCTACATCTCTTAATAAACCTATCAGAGAAATTTACATATTTATTCCATAAACTCTGAAACTGTGGGAATCCAATTTCCAGCCACGGCTTTGCAGGGCCACTGAAATGAATAATGGCAGCAGCTTCCAGTTTCTCAAAACTAATTTCTTCTGATTGGTAGCGATAACCTAAATCACTCACAAGCCATGATGAATCTATAGGATGCACTTGACCCTCAAAAGCAATCAAGGAAGGTGGAAGCACTCCTGGGTTCCATAATGCCAACCCAGACTTGAGGTTCTGTGAAAATAGAAATGTCCAGATGATAGTATCATGACAATACAAAAGGGAACAGCAACATTCAAAATTAACTTGCGACCTATTATAGGAGTCCTGAAGATTTGAACAAATTAGTAAAAGATGTGCAAGCAAAATGTAATTCAGTACTGAAGACCAATGGTTCTTACTTCTTAAGGGTTCAAAATCAAATATTTCATAAATGTTTAAAATAATTCTTATGCAACTTTCAAAATCTGCTGTGCTTCGTTCAGAGACACCCTTTTGAAGAAAGAAATGTGAAGTCAAACAATAGAGTAAATTACATTTACCTACCCTGAAAATTTTCAAATGTATACGCACACTCTAGTTTCAATTTATAATTTGTAGGGAAACTTCCCTTCTATTAACAATAATTGTTAAAAGAATTTGTATCCTACACACTTCCTCTTAAAAACTCAAAGTAAATTCAAGGTAACATAAGGCACTAGAAGGCCAAGTTAATACCAGAAAATAACTTTAAAATAAGTGAGGTTAATATAATATTTTTAAAATTAGAGAGGGTCGAGTTTAGATTTTATAAACTTCATCTGAGATTTTATTATAAATTAAAATTAGAGGAGTTGCGAGTATAGATTTTTAAAAGTTCAGAGGAAGGTAAATGTAGTTCACTCTAAATAATATCTTGCTAGTTCCATCTTGATACAGATGAAAACACTCAGAAGAACACATTCAGTACAATCAGATATACTTACAAGTTTCAACCATTGATGGTAAGTCTGGGTGATATTTGTTCTCCTCCAAGCTTCAAGATCAAATATATTCATGCCATAGAGCCATGCACACTGATCACGGTCAAAATAGGACGATATGAAAGGATGTGAAAAGTTAAAGTAGTTTGTATATCTCCTGTCAGGGCAACAGGTCTCTCCACACCGTGACTTGAATACTGAACCACTGACTTTTCCTTTAAGATCTAGTTCCCACAAAGAAGATATGTCATGTTGTACTACAACATCATCATCCAAGAATACTATCTTGTTGAGATCTGGAAACAACTGTGGTGGTCCACAAAAATCAGATGATGAAACAACCATCATCAAGCTTTGGACTTGTTATTAGTCAATCAGAGGGCTACCAAAAAAATAATTAATTACCTCAGGGATGTAAAGGCGGAGATGATTCAACAAGGAAAGGCTGCTGGGCCTTAAAGCTTCCAAATATCTGTTCTGCTCTCGACTATGGTGGAGGTCCTTTTCTTTAAAGTTGTAATGGTGCTTCCAAATTAAGCGATTAGTTTGTAGCATTTCTTTAACACCAGCATTCACTTCTTCAGACCATTCATATTGGTGTAATCCCCTAACTTCCACTACTGCTGATTTAACAGAATTGGTTGCAAACCATGCATGCATTGGAGTATAAGTTTTCTTGTCAGTAACTACGTGAAAAACTAATTTTTCAGGGTTGACTACATTTTCAACCGTAGAAGTGACAACAACAGAGGCAGCAAGGACATTATCAGTAAGGAGAACTAGATGGTGAAAGGTAGGATCAACAAGGCGAGACACATATTCAGGAGGAGGTAGACGAGATCGTGCCATGGCATTTACAGTGTATTCTTCAGCCAACTGCAGTGAGAGACAGTGTAGACTTTTGGGAACACCATGTGAAGCTAGATGCCAGTAAACTGACTCCTGCTGTCTGGCTGATTGCACCTTGCGCTCCATCTGTGATAGCTGCAATGAACAGAAGAAATTGCATGGTTTGTGAGAGGACTAAAACTTCCAAATCTCTTATTAAATAAAGATATTACTCGCAAAAGTCTGTGGCTCACAAGAGCCTATAGCTCACGAGAATCTCTGGCTCATAGGCGAACAATGTAATGAAGCAATCCCTCCTACAGAGTATTTTGAGCACAATGCTACTTTTGCTCCACTTTCCTCATAAAGCTTATTTCATGAATTAATAAAATAAATAGATTTCATACGACATAATTCTTTTAGCCTTATGTTGTGACCATTCTTAGAAGTTTCAACATTGCAGCCATCGCTATCTACGTAAGACATTAATATTAGAGTGCGTAAATAACATTAGATATCTAAAATCAAATTTAGTATTAATAATAAATCTGTCAAACATATATACGCAGCTAAAGAATTCTTTTTCAAGTGTCAGGGACCTAATCAATCGTTTAGCTTGTTTAAATTATTCAGTATCATGCTATGATAACTTTTTCCAAACTCCTGCTCGTTACCATGTAGTCTATTATATCATTTATTTCTCTGAGCGTATATTTTAGCAAGATCTCGACTGTATTACTTCCTCAATTTAGTTGCATTGGCTTTCTTAATTACTGAAATGTCGGAACTGACCCATTTATATATTGACAGTATTGTTACCCAATACCAGAAATAAACAAAACATTTAATTAAGAAAGAAAACGAAACATCATTATCATATGCAGCAATTAGCCAAAACAAGCACAGTAGATGTAAATCAGAAATTTTTATGTACCATGGCTTTGGTCTTGAAAGCAAATGCCTTGAGGTCTTGTCCTTTGGACGTCATCTCATTCACAAGCTCGTTGAATGACTCAGCTCGTTCTTCATTAACATTACCATTATTTGCCTCTAGTAGCGCTCTAGTCAATTCGTCTCTGAGTTTCTTCATGTACATGCATTACCACCGTAGAAAAACAAATTAAACGGTCAAATATTTTATTACAGTTGTTGTTTCCACTACGTGGGCCGGTGTGTGCAGACCAAGTTAAAAGCTTGCTACGTCATCTCACAGATATATCGCCCATCCTAATTTAGATGCTTCCACGATTAGATACAAAAAGCCAAGCCAATTGCATATATAGGGTCCATGAAGACGCGCAGTCAATATTACAGTGGAAACAGCTCCCACACGCCAATTTTTACTATTATATGCATCATTGAAGTGCTTTCAGAAAAAGTGGAAGAGGATAAATATTATTGCAGTACAACTGGCCACGTGTAACAGGAATGCAACTTGTATAAGTGAGTACCGGCAGGACCCAGAGAGGCGCCAATATAAGACAATACTACATATTTTCTAGGACAAAAATGCCATTTTCTTTTCGCGAATTTAACATAAACATTGTTTCGATTCATTGTCTATTTGAAATTTACCTGATAAATTTTACTTTAAAAACTGATACTAGTGTGACAATTTACAATATAAGAGTAAAAATCACTATTAACTTGCAAGTCACGAAATAATTATTAATTATCAAGAATTATTAGGTGCACTATTTTTTATTTATATTAATAGTTACAACACTAGTATTTTTTTTTTGTAAACAATATCATGATGTGAATCATTACTCCTTAAAAATAAGAATTTAGATTCTCTAAAATATTTTATATAGTAAATTTGAGAAAAAAAAAATACATTTAGATAAAATTAATATTTAATAAATAAGCAAAATCCACTTATTCAAATGTAAATCTCAATCTTTCTCTCTCTTTAAGTTTATTCTGTAAACTTTTTTAAAAACTTCAGAGAACCTTAATCTTTACTTAAAAATAGTTTGTAAATTTTTTTACAAATTTTAAAGTACTCTAATCCTTAATTAAAAATAGCTAAAGTATACCAGATAATCACAAGGATCAGGCTCAGACAACCTCACAAGAAGACAGCTTATAATTGTTTTTTAAAGTACTTTGATTTGTCCATCAGGGTGTTCATATTCATTGAAGAAAAAAAATATAAAGAAAGAAAATACAAGATATATAGAAAATAAAAGACACGCCATTAAATAATATTTACAAATAAATGGATATACATGATTTTCCAAGGTTTTCCTTTTTAAAACCTTCCTTGCATATATTTCAAAACAGAATGGGATGATCATTCTCAGAAACAAGTGAACTTTTAAAAAATCTTTCAGGCTTAAAATAGTTTTTTTATTAAATATAAATTAATTATGAAGCTATAGTGAAAAAATTAAGTTATATCACAAAAAAGAAAATCATTTTCAACGTAGAAATTTAGCCGCATATTCCAAACATTTAAAAAAAAAAAAGCATAGAAGCATCATAAAAAATTTAAATGACGTCATTGATCACTATGTAGAAATTAGGAAGGGTAGTCCTGTAATTGAAGTCTGAACACTCACCAGAGATGTGTCACTTCCGCTGAAAAACCTCCATTCTAAACAATCTGCAATGATCATTTCGACGGACGTCATAACCTTTCCAAGAAATAAGCTTCCATCTTTCATGGTTACAAATATATTTTGCGTGGACATTTTATCATTATATAAATCCATTCGACCATAATTGTGCGTGAAAAAACTTAAAAATTCTTGAAAAAAAGAGAGAAAATTTAAGTAAAATTTCTTTAGATATTCAAAATTTTATTAAAAATATAATAAATGGATAGATTTTATGATATTATATTTTTATTAAAAATTTGATAATAAATACTAAAAATTTTACTTAAATTTTTTTTAATAAGAAAACAAATTAACTACAAAAAGCAAATGAGAAATTTGCCTTGCCATTGTGTGGGCCCAGAGAAATAACTTTTTATGAAATTTTTTTTAAAAAAATGCTCGAAAGTTGAAAGTAACCTCTTGTTTTGATTTCGTTGTACGTCTTGCATTTGGGACTCCGTAATCTGTACGCTGAATTTATCTATTTCTCATTAATGGCAGATGCGACCACCCCCTCCCTAATAAATAACAATTAAGCGCGACGCAAACTACGGTTCTACCTTCTCCCAATTTTTTTTTTAAATAATAAAAATAAATTATTCCAAAATTATCCCGAATAACATGCTTAGAATGTCAAAACAGCCAAATAATTACTTTTACAAATTTATATCTCCTAGGAAACTATTCAATTAAATTTCAGTATTGAAAAATACAGTGGCAAGTAATTTTCAATTTCAAGAATTTTTTCAGTGGGAATTATCTTTTTATTTATTGAACTATAAACTACTAATAAATTTTCGAAATGAGAAAATATGAAAAAAAAAATTGAACTGAAAATGAGAATGATAGGACAAGTAATCAACTGTAGTGAAACTAGAATTACCTAAAGAGGAGCAGGCGGCAGCGGATTCGAGAACCAAAAACGCGAACCTCACAAAGAGAAACGGCAAGACGATCCCGACCAGCAGCGCCACCGGCAACAGCGTTCTGATGGAAATCCGGCGACCGGAGGCAGCACTACCGGCCGCCGTCGTCGTCTTACCCGATCCTTTCCCGGCGGCGGCTTTGTTTGAAATCGTTACTCTCTTAATCCCCGTTGTTGAAATGTAAAACTTCATCTTCTCAATTCCATTAATCCCAATCCGAATCCCACTCCTCCTCTTTCTCCCTCTTCTTCTTCGGATCGAATCAGCAAGAGATCTGAAGCTTCATTGCCTCAGTGATTCCGTGAGAGAGACACAGAGAGAAGAGAGAGAGATGGGCATTTGTAGAGCAATGAGTTCACGGGTTTCGAATTTTGCTTTCTCAGAGAGAGTGAGAACAATTCTTGAGAGGAACAAAGAGAAAATAAATTTCTGTTTAATTTTTTTATTTATAAAAGGTAAAAAATTGTTTTTGGAGAGAGAAAGAGAAGAGAAAGGCCAAAAGCAAAGCCGCGTTCAAAGCCGCGGGAAATTACTGTTGGATTTTGCGATGCCCACCCAATTATATATACTGCATTGCGTTGGAGAGATTTTGCGTGCTTGCTTGTTGCCACTTGTTTTTCACCATAATTACACTATTGACCCTCCTTCCTTGCCCTCTCTCACCGACACCTCCTTCGCGTTTCTGTTTTATGTTGTGGTCGTTCTCAGAATATTTTTACCCGAGTTATTTGCCAACGTATTTTGACAAATGAAATACGTTCCAAGGTGTTTTATGTCAGCAAGGTCGGTATAATATAATACATATACACACACAAAAAGAGACACTTACACTAATATTTTAGTTTTATTTTTATTTTTATAATTTAGATGTCCCTATAAGTTAGGTACCAATACATTAATGGATTATAATTTTTTTGTTGAGGAATTTCATTTATCTAATCTAATTAGTACTATTAATTGTAATTCTTTAATTTTGAAATTATTACAATGTCTTTTTCAATTATATGTCCCATTAAAATAATTATCTCTATGTCTAAATTAAATATTAATCTTATGTTCTTAGAGTCACTTGTGTTATATGTAACTTTTGTATTATCTAATTAATTTAAAAAATTTACTATACCCCTCTCCTCCCACCCTCCCTTTACTTGTTTATTTCTTCCACCACCTTCACATTAATTGAATAAAATAATTGTAACGGATATTGCAATTTTTTTTAAAGTTAGAAAAAAAAATTGCAATTAAAGATATAGATAAGAGTGAATAAGTGTAATTTTCTAAAAAAAAATTATAAAGTTTGAATTAAAATAGTAAATTACCACCACCTTTGAATTAAATATGATTAACATAGTATATAGTAAAATTTAAATTCAAAATTGGTATGGTTCTTGTACTAAAATATCAAATGAGATTATATATTAATTACCAATTTTAGAGTAATCTATAGTAAAACAAATGTAAAGTCGGTGAGACAGTTCGCGGTTTCAATTTCCTATTAAATGAGTGACATGTATTTAAAACAATCTCAATGCCAAATTAATATTTGTTGATTAATTAAAGCTAAATGGCGATACGATTTTAATTTAGCATCAATATTTTTTAGTAATAATGTGCTAATTTATGAGTGAGATTTAGCATTCTGCAACTTAGTTTTAAATGGGTCGTTGTCCTGTTATTATAATTTGTACTTGAGTTCTTAATTGTCTGTTTTAATGCTCTGATGTAGGGTGAGAAACTACTAACTCATCACATGTGAGTTTGCCAGTATTTTAATTTTGGGTTTTAATTATCAAAAGATTTTAGTTTCACCATTGATTTCTCTTTTTAATGCATCACACACAAACCCACACACATATTTGGGTTCTAATTATCATAATATTTTATTTTCACGATTAATTTCTCTTTTTAATGCATCATACATACACATGCATATATATACATATAGGGCTTAGTTGAGAAGTGAATTTTTTTAAAATTTAAATTAATGATCAAGATGAAGAAGTCAATTACTAATTACAATTGGATGATTAGTAGTATGTGTAAACTCTAAAATTTCAAATTTCAAATTTTTAAACACATTCATATGTTGTTAAGACAAGATAATCACTTAATATTAGAGTTTATAGTTTTAAAATTTAAAAATTTAGAGTTGAAGTTTAAGAGTTTAGAATTTATAAAATGATTATCCCATCGTAAATGTGTAATATTGACCATTAGTTTAGATCAAACTATTGTTAACTACTATTCTCCTCTTTCACATGATTCCTTATATTTTAAAAAGTATATTATTTGTTAATACATATTAATATTGAAACATAAAATAACTGTGAATTAATATCAAATTTTATGAATAAAATATAATTATATTTATTATAAAAAAAATTTACTTTATTTGGCCCATACTAAGATTTATTATAAAAACTTTACTGAGGATGAATTTGTAAAAGAACCATATTATAAAGAGTTAAAACTGACTTTTATTCACTATCTCCACCCTCTTATTATCAATATTAATGGAAATCAATTTGAATTATATATTAAATATCAGTTTCTGTGATCCATTCTATAAAATGTTCACCAAATATCGATCCTTACCACCAGATCTACCTACTAATTAAATTATTGCAACATCTTCAACTCATAAATATGCATGCCTTGGTGACTTTAAGGTCCACAAAATGTGTAAATAAAGTACTATTATCTCTATCATGTTTTGAATTCTTTTTTTGAAAAAAAAAATTAAGATGAGAAGAGTTTTTCTCATTCCAAATCAGAATATTTTACAAGTTTCAGTGAGAATTTATAGTGGTGTTTACAAATCATCTACCAAATAAGACTATTAATAGTAAAAATTGAATTTAAACTTTACAAGTAAAATGCTTTGATTACTAAGCTCTGTTAACTTTTGATACATTTATTTCACTTTTTCTTCTCCTCGATTTCTTGCACAATAAATTTTACTAATTACCTAAGTCCAACTATTATTTCATGCTTTCATTGCAATCTTCGAATCCCTTTTAATTGTTATGATAATCAATATTGTTGAAAAACAAATTTATTTCATTGTCTCCACTCCAAGAGCAATAATCACATTGTCTTTAATTAATTAAATTTTTTTCCGAACTATACATAGAATTTTGGTACTATCAGTGCTTAATTACTACTTGAGGCTAATTCAGATGGCTGGGAGGAAAAGGGGAAGTTTGGATAGAAGGTTGTAAATTCAATATTCCTCTTGCATAAAGAAAAATAACCAATAAGTTTAAATAGTAATTTTTATTATTAATTAACATAACCACATTATATGTTTTAATTCTTTTACCCAAAACAAAATTTCTGGTAAATAATGTTATTGTAGTTAATTAATATGAGCAAATTATATATATCACTACCACATTTATACTATCAAAATTCAAAACATACAATCACTTTAATCACAACCTATATAGAAAATTTTGAAAGAACAGAAATATTTAAGAGTTTTATTAACCGAAATACAACCACCTATGGTTTAGGGTTTTAGGATTTAGGTTTTGTTACGATTTAAAGTTTTAAAGTTTAGAGTTATAGAATTTTAAAGTTTAGTGTTTAGAGTTTAGATTTTAAAGTTTAAAGTTTATGATTTTATAGTAGATTTTGAAATTTTAGAGTTTAAGATTTAAAACGTATAAAATTTTAGATTTATATATTTAACATTCATCACATACTCTTAAGTCATTATTAAATATTTATCCCATAATATCTAATTATTTATAGTTGTGTAATCTTGATAACTGAAAGCAAAGAAGAGTTAATCAATCTAAAAGTATAAAAAAATAACTATTTTTTGGAAACATAATTTGCTTTTAATAATCAACCTGCAAAATTTTCCTATATATGGACCCCCTCTTTAAAATATTTATGAAATTATTCAAAGAAAAAAGTGCAGGCTGAAACAAGTGAAGGGCCTGAATGCTATGAACCCCATCTCCTATCTCCTCTCTCTTCACATGACTAACATTGCAATATTTGTAGCCTAAGTTTTGAGAAAGATGCCAACATACTGCGTGCAAGACCAAAAAAAGAAGAAGAAAGAAAGTAGTGAAGGAAGATAATATTAATGGCTTGGAATATGGATTTTTAGAATAATGTTTCCAACAACCAAACATTTGGCAAACAGGAATCTCTCCCATTTATCTCTCTGGTCCTCCCAATATTATGCACTCATCTTGTCGTCTTTGCATATCAGTTTTTATATCGATTCTTTTATAAAAAATTGAGTAAACTAACATAATTTGGTCTGAAAATTTATATATCCATTTAATTTTAATTTTCAAATTTTTAAATACATAATTTAGTTTTTAAATTACTCAATTTGTTGTGTGTAAGTCTTCTTTTGATTTTTTAAATTCACTGCATATTAATCCCAAAAAGAATTAATATACAAGAAATTTGATATTTGAGAGACTAATTCGTATGATCAAAAAAAATTTATAGATCAAAGCTCAGTTGACTTATAAATCCAGTGCTCAAATTATTAGTTCGTTCTAAAAAAAATTATTAGCCAGCAAGAATTTTTTTTTTCAATTTACATATTTTTCAAAGAATTGGCATTAAATAATTATAAAAAAATTTGAAATAGTTATATGGTCCAGAAATTTGATAATTTTATGTAGAGTGTATGGCACGTATGAGATAAATACAGATATATAATAGGTATAGATTCACTAAAAATTATCTTATATATTTATTTTTTATTGACTTAATCTCAACAATTTCTTGAGATAATATTTTTTTATTGGAATCATACATGGAACTCACTATTTTGACCTAGCAATGGATAAGGATATATACTACAGATTTTAAATCTCATTTTTAGTATTACTTCTTCTTCTTCTTCATTTCATTTTTTCTTATAATTCCAGTGCATGCCACCAACATTAGTTAATGAGCCCACTAGTATAAGAAGAAATCCCCAAGAGTATGAAATTGTATAGTGGCATTAAAAAATAATAATTAAGGTGACCCTTGACTTTATAATTTTCTATGTGTACAATTAGGTATGATGATATTGCATATCCAATTTTTTAATTTGGTAATGTCATTTAATATTAAATTTTTTATTTCTGTTTTGGTCAAAGCTAAATTATTTACATTGACATATAAATTTTCATAGAACATGAAGCATGAGGCATGAAACTAAGTCTTTATTTTTAAAAGATTTTAAGAACGCACTTTCTCCATTAGTTTAGTACATTTAAAAGAATAAATTCTTTTGGATGTTAGCTAGCTTGAACTCAAGTTATCAAAACAGATAGCATGCCTCTTTGATTACTAGACAAAGTTAGAATCTTTCAAAAATATTTTTTATTCTCCAAACAATATTTAATTCTTAATAAAAATACTCTCCTATTTGCTTGATATTCCATTTTATATTTCTTTTTATAAAAGTGATATTTTGATAATTTTACATAATTACATAGACAGTAGGAGAAAAAAATGCAATAGAGTAGATAGATTTATGAGTCATTTCAAAAATTAATAAATTAAGAACAAAATTAAAATTAAATGAAAAAAGTGATAAACTGTGGTCCTATTTATTTTCTGTGTTTAAAAAATATTTTTTATTTTCAGTTATTTTGAGAACAAAAAAACACGTTTTATAATTGTTTTATGTTGTTATTTCAAAAATAAGTCCTACAAAACAAGTTGTTTTTAAAAAACAGAAAAACTGAAACAAGAAAAAATTGTATTTGTTTTCTATACACAAAAAAAATAAAAAATAGCATGTTTTCAAAATATTTTATCAAATGGATTTTTTTTTACTTTTGTTTTGCGAAACAATTTTTAAACATAAGTTTTAAAAATAATTTTTAAAAACAAAAAAAATTAAAAAAACCCTGTAATTTTAATTTTATATTTTAAAAAAAAGGCCTTGTAAAAAGGTGCGTATATGTAATTGATTAACTAAAATGAAATGTCCCATTAATAGCAATAATTTCGAAACTAAAGAAATATTAATATGCCACTCGATTAGAGTGTACTAATAGTATTTCTACCAATTCAAAGGTACAAAATACATAACCTTTTTTTCCTTGGTTATATTTTTCAATTTCGTCATGCATATCTTCATGTATAAGAAAATAAGTATATATTTATAGCATTTATAAATTATTGATTAATGAGTATATCAGCGATTAAACAAGAACATAAAGATACGGAAGTTAACTCACTTGATAAGATAAAATGACATCATTCCTATTAATATAGGTTTAATTTTTTTAAAGAGAATTTTAGGATTAAAATCATAAAGTATTAGACTCTTAAAATTATCTGAAGAAGAGATTTAGTTTAAGCAAAGCTTAAAAATACTCCTGTTTGTAGTAGTAAAAAAATTTCAAAGTTGTGTTTTCTCATTAACTTACAATATGAGATTGCATTTTTGCATTGATGGATAGCGAAAACGTTATATGTGGCTCTTATAGATGATGATAATGACTCCCAGTAGGATTTTTATCTTCGATTAACAATATTTGATATCCATAAAATAAGGATAGGTCAGTACTATTGTGATAGTGATAGTTTTATCACAAGATCTAACGATCATGTTAATTTAGTGATAATTAAAAAAAGAGAGATAACTAGATAAAAATTTAAAAAAAAATTAGAGAAGATCGTGGTACTTATAGACAAGACCATTAAGTGTAAAATAGTATTTTCAATTATTTAGCTTGATCTAATTGCTAGCAGACTCCAAATTTTGAATTATCAATAACTTTTCCCTATTTATATTGTATTTGACTCTGACTTATGCAAGGTAGCGTCACAAGAAAATGATGGAGTTCTCCTCATTTCTGCGAATTATATATGTACACACACAAACTTGCATGAAGGCCGATCATTGAAAAATTCTAAAGTATTAAAAATTACAACTAAAATGAATTCATTGGTGCTCATTATGATTAAAAACTAATGGTTTTACATAAATAATAATGCAACTAGTATTTTAGTTAGTGGAAAGTAATATTAATATAACTGCTCAAAAGTGGGTCTCATGTAAAAGAAAAATATATGTAGCATGTTACCTTTTCTTTTGATTGGTTTGATTTACAAATTTTTCGAAAATTGCTGGAATAAACGCCACAAAACCTGCAAATACCAACGGTTAGTGAACTATTGGAATTCTCACTTTGCTGTTGTTTGAAGGTAAGTTTTCAGCTTTCCTTTCAATTAATGGCAAATTTTTATGTAAATTTTTTTCTCAGCGGTGCTTTCAACCGCTACAAAATTAAGATGATTTATTTTATATAAATAATTACTAGCTAGTATTTTAGTTAGTTGAGATTAATATTAGTATAACTGCTTAGAAGTGATTCTTTTTGTTTTTTAAAGTATCTGACAAGTTCATATATATATATATGTGTGTGTGTGTGTGTGTGTGTGTGTGTGTGTGTGTGTGTGTTTATGATTAATTTGATTTATAAATTTTTATAGATTGAGTCTGTATATAAAAAAATTTCAATGAGAATAATGAGATTTTTTGGAAGAAGTGCTTAAGTTTTGCCTTGACTTGTGACTTGGGGTGTAATTTATGGCAATGTGTTTTTGTTCTTATGTAATCCACAAGGCCAGTCATTTTCTTCCTCGTTGATCCTTTCTAATTCCAATATATATATGGCTAGTTTTGATCGCCTTGCTGCACGATATGGACTGGATCATGATAAGCCGTGAACTTCAATATAGAATTGATATTTAAAATAGATGGATATGATTATGTCAATGATCTTGAAAGTCATAAAATATATGTAGAACTTCTCCTTATTATACTAGTTCAATTTAAAAACACTGAAAAATTTTATGGTATTAAAAATATACAAGTATCATGAAAAAACACTACATGGATTTAGTTTTTTTTTTTAAATTTTACTTTATTTTTAATAAAATTTTATTTAATTATTATAAAATTTTGTAAATACAGAGATCCCGCTTTCCCTGTACTGTCCTTTTATGCCATACACACCGAGATCCTGAAGTATTGTCCTTCCCACTTCGATGCTTCACTTTCACACACACAAACTGGCCTCATATTATTTTGTTTTGCTGCCGACAATAATAAATTTGTCATGTTCCTAGTCCTTGATAAAAATGCATCTTAATTAATTTCCTTGTTGAGTACTATATATATTTATATATAATCTAATTTTTCTTTATAATAAGTACATTAATTATAAATTATCAATATTTGTTTGATTTCGTTTAGTAATATTTTAAAAATAAGATTTTAAATATACTATATCCATGTAAAAGAATGCACTCTTAATATCGTTCAAGAAAATGATTTTAAGTACCTGTAAAACATTTCTAATCTTAATACTTTTAAAAAAAGATTATATTACAGTATAATTTTACCAAACCATTTAAGAAAATATCATTGTAAAAGAAAATTTAATTTAATTTAATAAGATTATGCACATAATATACTAGCAAGATCTTGAGAAAAATTTGAAACTTAAAAGTTGAGACATTATAAATTGATCATGAGTTACTATTATTGGTTTAGTTTTTCTTCAAATTTATTTATTAATAATTGTAAAATGAACAAGTTTAATTTGTGTAAAAATTATATGAATCAAACAAATATTAAGAACTAGTGGCGTCATATGCACTTTTTTTAAGTTTATCTTATATATATTTATTAAAAATAAAATAATTAATAAATTAAAAATGTTAAAATATTTAATTAATCATTATTATTTTTTAATATTTGAGTAGCCGGCCATTATCTTTTGAATAACTACTAAAAATCACCCAATACATTTTGACTAACCACCCTACTCATTATTTATTTTTTATATTCTCATATCAAGACAATAAAATTTTTTTGGAGTTATATATATATTACTGCTATAGTTAGGTACATGAAGAAGATGAAGCAAAATAAATTATAAGGAAAAACTGTATTTTTTTCACTTTGATCTTCATTTTGAATTGTAATTTTTTTATTTTATTAATTTTATAATTGGCCTCCTAATTTATTTATCTCATTGCACTTTGACTCTTACAATTTAAATTAGACTTCTTCTTCAAAAATAACTATATAAAATTACTAAAATATTCATTTATTTGCTTAATATCGCATTTTATATTTTTTTTTTATAAAAATGATATTATGATATCACACAGTTAGTGTTAAATTCAGCCTATAATTTAAATGTTATGAGACAAACTGTAATTATATAAGCAGATTAGGGAATCAATTACTAAAATTAATATATTAAAAAATTACAATTGAACGTAAAAATTCATGAAAAAGTGTAATTTTTCTAATTATAATGAATTGAGTGCATATGGACTGGTCCTTTATTTCTCCTACTTTTTCTCTCTCACTATCAAACATGTCCTTGTAAGGAATATGAAGTGGGCATGACGAAGAAGAAATGAGCAAGAAATAATGGAGCAAGAATCCTCTGTCCTTTCTCTCTCTTCTACGTTTGTGCCATCCACAATTAATCTTTGAATTTAGGTTGCCACAAAAATACGGCTTCAAATTAATTATTATATCTTCCTAAAAAAAAATTAATATGTCAATGCGTACCCAATTTCCATTGATTTTTTTTTCAAGGAACAAATTGGTTTTGCAGCCGACAATTAATTTATGAAATTAATTTGTCATCTACCATATTCCTTAGTGGATATCATGTTATATCGTGTATTTTTTATAGCTAAATTTGAACTTAATTAATATTAAAAATTATAATAAAATGCGTTGACATTTTTTGAGATTTTCTTAGTTGATTCCTATAGTTTCAATCAGTTTTTAAATAATATTCTTCTAGTTTACAAGTTTGGAATTAGGTCTCTGTAATTTCAATTTTTTTAATCAAATCTTTAGCTATCGTTAGTTTGTTGTTTGAATATTTGGCATTCATATCTTAATCTCAATTATTAGAGACCACACATGACTTGCACTTACTATACTAATTTAGTATCAATTAACATATTTCTTACAACAGTCTAACGAAAGAGATTTAATTAAAACGATTGAAACCACAAGTGCCCAATTTTAAACTTTTAAACTATATGGATCTATTTAAAAATTAGTCAAAATTATAGAAACGAACTGGATAATTAATTTAGTGTCTTAACTTCACGGAAAACCTCCATTCTATTTTAAAAACAGACATTAATTACTTTATAACTCTTTTTTTTTTTTTGTATATGACAGAGCATACATTTAAACTTAAAATCTTTTGTTATCTATTTACACTTATCATCACTAAATCACACCTAATAGCTTATTACATAACCTTCTGTTTTGTGAAAACGTATACAGGATATCACCACAAATATTGTCGTGAGACTAATTTCTTTTAGCTCTTTAGAGTAATTTTAGGTTTTAACCCTCCCCACTAAGACGTCTCATAAGATTCAAATCTACGATCATGTTCACATTGAGTGTAATTAAAATGAATTCATTATATAATTATTGTAAAATACAAAAAAGTTTGTAAATATTTTCAAAACATATGAAAGATATCCGTGATTTTAATGCTAAATATAAAGGAAATCTAAATATCTTACTTCAAATTTTATTATGGATTGAATATCAAACTTGAATTTATATATAAAGCAAATTAAATTTACCAAACCATAAATTCAAAGTCTACCAAAAAATTGAAAAAATTCAGGTTGACAGCTTAGGCATTAATAGTGTTGTTATCATTCCAAATTAAAGTGAACGAAATAAAAAATGAAAAAAGTGTGGTTTACAAATTAGTACACTCTTATTCTTAACTTGGAAGTGAACCTTTTCTACTCAAATAACCGACAATGCATGTGTGGCATAAAAAATTCAAGGAAAAACAAATTAAAAATACAGTAAAGTAATTAAAATAGCTTTTTTTTATAAATTATATTACCGTACATTATAATTTTTATAACCACAATATAATAAATATAATCATTATTAAAAATCAAATAAATAAATATAGTTTAATTAAATTTACATTAGAATATGTAAGATTTTTAACTTAATTAAATTATATTACCATACTTTTATAATTTTCTATGTATACAATAAGGTATGATCGTATTGCATATCCATTTTTTTATTTGACAATCTCATTTAATATTAAAGTTAATTTATTTTTCTGTTTTGGTCAAAGCTAAATGATTTAAATAGACATATATAATAATTTTCATTGAAATTTCTTGCATCCCGCCTAACCCCAAATTAATCTAAATCTAGATCTCAATCTCAAACTAGAATATTGTTGTACACCTTCTCATGTATATTGATGTCCAAAAACATTTCCTAGATATCACTTTCATGCCTCGTGCTTCATGTCCTCCTTAATTTATGGTACAACAGGGGTATTTAATTCAGACCAATTTGCATGTCAACTATAAGACTAGGTCTCTGTTTCTTAATGATCTTAAGCAAGCACCTCCTACATTACCTTGGTGCATTTAGAAAAATAAATTCTCCTAAATGTTGACCTCACGGTTTGAACTGGAGTTATCAAACTAGATAGCACACCTATGTAAATATTAGGCCAACCCCTTGAGGTTAAACCCTTCAAACATGCTTTTTTTTAATTTTGCAAACAATATTTAATTCTTAATCAAAATACTCTTTTATTTGCTTGATATCTCATTTTGTTCTTCTTTTTATGAAAATGGTATTTTGATAATTTTACATAATTATCTTTAAAGTTAACATCTAATTTAGATGGTAGGAGAAAAAGCGAAATAGAATAGATTAATTAATGAGTCAATTTAAAAAATTAGCAGATTCAAAAGAAATTACAATTACATAGAAAAATAAAGATGGAAAAATGAAAATTTTCTTTTTATATTTTAAGGGGAAAAAGACCTTGTAAAAAAGTGGGTACGTAATTGGTTAATTAAAATCAAATTTCCCATTAATAAAATTAATTTTAAAACTAAAAAAATTAATATATTAGAGTGTTTTAATAGTATTACTACTAAGTCAAAGTTACAGAATACATAACCTTTTTTATTCTTCTTTATATTTTTCAATTTCGTTATGCATGTCATCATGTATAAGAAAATAAGTATATATTTACAGTATTTATACATTATTTAAAAATGAATATGTCAATGATTAAATAAGAACATAGACACATGAGAGCTAACTCACTTGATAAGATAAAATGATATCATTCCTATTATTATAGGTTTTTTTTTTAAGAGCATTTTAATTAGGATTAAAATCATAAAGTACTAGATGTATCCGAAGAAGAGAATTAGCGTAAGCAAAGCTCAAAAATAATCCTGATTGTAATACTAAAAAAATTCGAAGTTGTGTTTTCTCATCAACTTACAATATGAGATTGCATTTTTGCATTGATGAATAGTGAAGGCGTCATATATGGTTCTTATAGATGATGATGATGACTCACAATAAGATTTTTGTCTTGATGATCAATATTTGACATCTATAAAATAAGAAAATTTAGTACTATTAGATAGAAATAACAAATATCAGAGAGAAGATCATGATACTTATAAAGAAAAACCTTAAGTGTAAAATAGTATTTTCAGTCGTTTAATCTGATATAATTGCTAGCAGGCTTAAAATTCAAATTATCAGTAGCTTTTTCCTATTTATATCGTATTTAATTGTCTTCTGCAAGGTAGCGTCACAAGAAAATGATAGAATATAATTATCTTCATTTCTATAAATTATACATGTACGCACACCAACTTGCATGAAGGCCTATCATTGAAAAATTCTAAAGTATTAAAAATTACAACCACAATGAATTCTTTGGCCCTCATATTAATTTATTAGTTATATTTATATAAGAACACGCACATATGATTAAAGAACTAATGGTTGTTCATAAATAATAATGCAGCTAGTATTTTAGTTATTCAAAAGTAATATTAATATAACTGCTAAAACGTGAGTCTCATTGGGAAAAAAATGTATCTGACATGTTATATTTTCTTTTGATCGGTTTGATTTACAAATTTTTTTTGACAACTGCTGGAACAAATATGTAATATTCTGTAATTTTTAAATAATAATATTTTACTATAAATAAATATATTTTATTTTAAATAATTATGTTTTGCTAAAAGTACATGCACTTTTAATTAAAATAATTTTTGTTTTGCTTAAAATAATTATATTTGACTTTAAATAAATTTTTATTTTATTTTTATAAATTTCTTTCTTTTAATATGCATGAAGTTATTTTATAGTATGATTTGTTTTATTAAATTTTTTATTAAGAAAAATTATGATTTAAGAGTTCAACTAAAATTTTGTAAAAATATAAATTTTTAAAAAAATTTAGAATATTTTAGGATGAAAAATAATATTATTATGTATATAAAAATAATAATAATAAATTTTAACTATTCAATAATTAAATAAAAAAGGGAGGAGAGATACAAGAAATCTGTAAAATCTCCGTAAATTGAATGAATAATGATGAATAGCGATGAATAATGTATTCTCTCTCCATTTTTTATCTCTAGATATGGAGTACTTTCGAGCCTCCGATCACAAAACTAAAGGTATCATTGAATTTAGAATGAAGAGTATTATAAATTTGGTTGAACAATTTTTCAAATCGACCACAAAATCGCCGTAGATCGGAAGTAGAAAATATTAAAAAAAGGTAAATTCTGAAACTTTTATTTAAAGACTTTAAATTGAAAATCTGACACCATAGATGTATTCAAGAGATAGATAAATTTTAGGATATGAAATTTTTCGGTCATTTGACAACTTTTTGTGCGTAGCAAACAATAAATTTGGGCGGTATGAATAGTAATTTCTGGAGGTGAATAGTAATTTCGATTGTAAATAGTACCAATTAGTTGACCAGTGTTGACCAAACTCCTGGAGACCAAATTTCACAATTTCAGAGTCATCTTCTAGGTTTTTGGACCCTCCGAACTTATTTTTCAGGTCTATTTGATCAAATTTAAATTAAAAAAAGTGTATTTTGTGGTTGTCCAACCTGGAGTCTTACCTCGTGAATAGGTAATTCCGATCGTAAATAGTACCCATTAGTTGACCAGTGTTGACCAAACTTCCGGAGACCAAATTTTACAATTTCAGAGCCATCTTCTAGATTTTTGGACCCTTCAGACTCATTTTTCAGGTTTATTTGATTAAATTTAAATTTAAAAAAGTGTATTTTGGGGTTGTCCAACCTGGAGCCTTACCTCGTGAATAGATAATTCTTTCTATAATTTACCCTATACTCTTTTTGAACTTTAAATGTATAATTGATTATATTTACAAATTATTTATATTTTATATGTCTCTGAAATAGATTAAATTGTCTGAATTATTTACAATTTGGTATATAGTTCAAAAAGAGTATGATTTTGAAAATAGATTTTTGAACTCGTTGAATGTGTGATTTTAAATGTATTTCTCATTATATGGTAAAAGAAATATATTGTGCATGTGGCATTGATATGTAAAACTATAAGATTGCTTTTAAAAATGGGCATGTATATGTGATTATCTTGATTGGGAAGTTTCTAAAAGAAAAATTGTACTGAGACTAAAAATTTTGAATTTATACTGAAACCTCTGTTTTGAACGATATGGCATATGTGTAAATAATGATTTATGTTGATAAACCCTATTGAAAACACTGTTTGTTAACAGCAGGTGATGTTAACTCTGGTGCACCTTGACACCTCAGCTAGCAGGGGTGGTACTAGTCTTGTGTGACGGCCAACACAGAAGATATGATATGTAAAGGAGAGCGGGATGCCTCATATCTAGACGAGATGCCGACTATATGATATGTGATTTGTCTTCACTTACTGTGTGTTTGGGAAATTGTCCATATTAGAGTCCTTTTGTGTGTACTTTTGAATGGTGATAAGGCAAACTTTAACTGAGATGATAAGTATAGACAAATCTTACACCACTAAATTACAGAAGAGTTTGAACTCTAATATGGTGTTATGATATGGAATCCTCATAATATATTTTTCATGAGAAATGTTTTGATGCATATTAATATTTGATTAACGATCATACCATATAGCATATGGTTTCAGATATCTGAATGTGGTTTGAAATGTGAGTCCCATATGGATGTACTTTCGAATTTTAATTTTCTACGTGATAAATTTTAAAATATGAGTACATCCATATGTTGACCTAAGAGGTCATAGAAAGTATTATCTGCTTATTGAGTTGTTAAATTCACTACACGATATTTATATTTTTTTCAGATAATAATACAGAGTTTGATATTTTCTTTTTAGATAGTTGATCAGTTAGGCAACATATTCTCTGATGAGCCTATTTGGTTTCTAGGGCTTGTAGATTTTGATTTATAATATACTTGTACTCTAAAATATGCTCTGAACGTCACAGGCAGAATCTTTACTTCTGTTATTACTTTGATATTTATAAACTTAATTTATATATTGTATATCCATAAAAATACCTATTTATAAATGAGTGTATTATACATATTATGAAGAAAATATATTTATAAAGTATATATTTCACGTACCTTTAAAAGTAGGGGCGTGACAACGTCACAAAACATGTAAATACTAACGGTTACTGAACGATGGGGATGCTTGTATTTACCTGCTGTTATTTGAAGGTAACTTTTCAGCTTTCCTAGCAATTAATGGCGGGTTTTCATGTAAATTTTTTCCCTGTTACAGGTGATTATTTATTTTACATAAATAATTACTAGCTTATATTTTCTTTAGTTGAAAGTAATATTAATATAACTTCTTAGAAGTGATTCTTATTTTTTTAAAAAATATATTTGACAAGTTTATATATATATATATATATATATATATATATATATATATATATATATATATATATATATATATATATATATATATAGACCAAGTCTATATATAAGAATTTTTCAACGAGAATAAATAATGAGATTTTATCAAAAAACTACATAAGTTTTGCCTTGACTTGTGACTTGAAAGTGTAATTTATGGCAATTTGTTTTTTTTTCTTATTTAAACCACAAGGCCAGTCATTTTCTTTCTGGTTGATCCTTTCTAATTCCAGTATGTATATATTAATTTTAAAACACTATGAAAAATATGTTTATCTTAAGAGTGCATTTGAATTTACAATTATATAGATTTAATTTTTTTTAAAAAAATTATTTAATTATTATTAAATTTTATAAGTACAAAGACCCACGATCCCTATACTGTCCCGTTCCATTGCCATCCCTAAACGAGAACATCCAAATCAAATTAACTGACTTTCTTTCCATATCCATTCAATAAATCCTAAATTGCCTTTTATGCGCGCCATACATACTGAGATCCTGAAGTATTGTCCTTCCCACTTTGGTTCTCAACTTTCTCATGCACAAATTGGCCTCGTATTATTTTTGTTTTGCTGCCGACAATGATAAATTTGTCACGTTCCTATTCCTTGATAACAATGCATCTTAATTAATTTCTTTGTTGAGTACAGTAATATATTTGTTTGATTTCTTTTAGTGATATTTTCAAAATAAAATTTTAAATATACTGTATTGATGTAGTAGAAGAATGTGCTCTTACAATCGTCAAGAAAATGATTTTGTTTTAAGCACACGTAAAACATTTATAATCCTAATACTATTAAAAAATAAAGAAAATAAGCTCATTATATTACAGTGTAATTTGTACTAAACCATTTAAGAAAACATCATTGTAAAATAAAATTTAATTTAATAAGTTTAAATATGTATGGAATATATAGAACCTAGCAAGGTCTTGAGAAAAAATTGAAACTTAAAAGTTGATACATTATAAATTGATTATGAGTTACTATAATTGGTTTAGTTTTTCTACAAATTTATATATATTAATGACTGTAAAACTCACAAGTTTAATTTGTCCTAAAAAAAAATATGAATGAAACAAATATTAAGAATTAGTGGTGTCACATGCACTTTTATTTTATTTTATCCTATATATATTTATTAAAAATAAAATAATTACTAAATTAAAATTTTAAAACATTTAAGTAATCATTATTTTTTTTTAATGTTTGAGTAGCCAACCATTATCTTTTGAATAACTACTAAAAATCACCCAATACTTTTTGAGTAACCACCCTACACATGTTAGCGATATAATTAAGTACATGAAGAAGATGAAGCCAAAGAAATTATAAGGAAAAATTGTATTTTTTTCACTCTGATCTTTATTTTCAATTGCAATTTTTTTCATTTTATAATTGGCATCTTAATTTATTTATTTCATTACACTTTGACTCCTACAATAACTATAAAAATACTAAAATATCTTTTTGTTTGTTTGATATTCTATTTTATACTCTCTTTTTTATAGAAATGGTATTATGATAACTTCACATATCTAGTGTTAAAGTTAGCGCCTAATTTAGATGCTATGAGACAAAGTGTAATGGTGTAAATAGATTAGAGAGTCAATTATAAATATTAATATATTAAAAAAATTATAGTGTAAAAATTAATGAAAAAATGTAAATTTTTTTAATTATAATGAATTGAATGCATATGTACGTGTATATTCTAAGAACATGATGAACTATATATTTGGTCCTTTATTTCTCATACTTTTTCTCTCTCACTATCAAACATGTCCTTGTAAGGAATACGAAGTGGGCATGATGATGAAGAAGAAATGAACAAGAAATAATGGAGCAAGAATCCTCTGGTCTTTCTCTCTCTGCTACGTTTGTGCCATCCACAATTAGTCTTTGAATTTAGATTACTACAAAAATACGGCTTCAAATTAATTATTATGTCTTCCTAAAAAAAATTAATTATTATGTCACTTATACCCAATTTCCATTTTTTTTTCAAGGTACATGTTGGTTTTACAGCCGACAATGAATTTATGAAATTAATTTGTCATCTACCAATATTCCTTAGTGGATATCATGTTATATTGGGTATTTTGTTTATAGCTATATTTGAATTCAATTAATATTAAAAACTATAATAAAATGCATTCACATTTTTTTGAGATTTACTTAGTTGATTCCTATAGTTTCCACCAATTTTAAATAATTTTTTATAATTTAAAAATTTTAGAATTAAGTTTCTCTAATTTATATTTTTTTAATCAAGCCTTAGCTATAGTTGGATTGTTGTTAACATATTTGGGATAAATATTTTAATCTCAATAACTAAAAATGGTAGGTGGCTTGCATTTACTCTACTATTTCAACCTCAATTAACAGATTTCTTGTAACAGTCTAACGAAAGAGACATTAAAAAATTAAAACCACAAGGGTCCAATTTTAAACTTTTAGACTATAGGGGTCTATTTAAAAATTATTCAAAATTATAGAAACGAATTGAATAATTGATTTTCTTTTTAATTACTTTAGTGTTTTAACTTCACGTAAGACCTCCAAATATTCTATTTTTAAAACAGACATTAATTAGTTTATAACTTCTTCTTCTTTTTTTCTTTTGTATATGATAAAGCATACATTTAAGCTTAAATTTTTTTTGTTATATATCTATTTATACTTATCACCTCTAAATCACACGTAATAGCTTAACCTTCCTTTTTGTGAGAATGTATAGGGGGTATCACCACAAATATTGTTGTGAGACTAATCTCTTTCAACTTTTAGAGTAATTATACAACTTTACCCACAAAAAATGTCTCCTAAGATTCAAATCTACGATTATGTTAACATTGAGTGTAATTAAAATGAATTCATTATATAATTATTGTAAAATATAAAAAAGTTTGTAAATATTTTCAAAACATATGAAAGATATCTGTGTTTTTAATGCCAAATATAAAGGAGATCAAAATATCTTACTTCAAATTTTATTATGGATTGAATATCAAACTTTATTTTATATGAAAAAAATTAAATTTATCGAACCTTAAATTCAAAGTTTATAAAAAAATTGAAAAAATTCAGATTAACAGCTTAGGCATTAATAGTGTTGTTATCATTCCAGATTAAAGTGAACGAAAGGAAAAATAAAAAAAAAGTGTGGTTTATAAGTTAGATCTCTTATTCTTAACTTGGGAATGAACCTTTTCCACTCAATTAACTGACAATGCATGTGTGGCATAAGACATTAAAGGAAAAAGCAAATTAAAAATAAAGTAAAGTAATCAAATTATTTTTTATAAATTATTTTACCATACATTATAATTTTTATAACTACAATATAATAAATATAATCATGATTAAAAATCAAATAAATAAATATAGTGTAATTAAATTTACATAAGAATATGTAAGATTTTTAGCTTACGTCGTGAGAAATGTTGCCATAAAATGATTTATCTTAAATGGAAGATATATAAGTTGTCATAAATAAAAGGTTAATAATTACAAAAGAAAAAATATATCAATTTATGGCTACAAATACAAACTTTTTTTTAAACAAAAATCTTATCTTTTGGGTTTCAAAAGATAATGTCATTATCTATTTAATACTCAAAAGAAGTTTCATGTCACTTTAATACTCGGAAGTATTATTTTGTTTGAAAACAATTTGATCCCTAAATTTGGAAACCTGCTTAGCTTCAAGTTCTTGTAATTATCATTTCATTATATGTTAACCTTTCTTTAGTCTCTGAAAATTAAATTTGTTACACAATAGTCCATATAACTTGACAAAAGAATTAATGTACAATAAGTTTATATTTTCGTAGATTAACTTATATGTTAAAAAAATTCATAAATTAAAGTTAAGTGAATTTATCAATTTAATCTCAGAATAATAACTAGTCCTTGAAAAATTTATAATATCATTTTAGTACGATAAAATTTAAATGAAATCATATTTAGATATTTGAGTGTAATAAAAAAAATTTAAAGTATTAAATCGAATAAAAATTATATATGCTTTTTAGGTGTTCAAAAGCAAAGGGCAAAACATACTTAAAAAGCTATGTGATTACTGATTGAGTGAGTGAAGTCAAAAGTTGTATTTAAGGAGCACAGGCGAAATTAAAGCATGCACATGGCTAAATGAAGAACATGCCACATCCAAGTGGGCCTACTCTTGGTCCACAATAGTTAAGTGGACTATTTTGTCGGCCCAAATTGAGCCTAGTAACGTGCAACCTGGGGCCCAAGAGAACTCGCGTCACATCCATACTTATACACAAGGGCCAACGTCAATTGCCATATTAGATGGTATTAATCGGTATAGTTGGTAAAGTCTTTTGGATTGTGATTTCTCTGGTATAAGGGTGTAAATAAGCTAGTTAGTGAACACGAATAAACTCACTCAATAAAATTGATTTTAATTGGGTTGAATCGAATTATAGATTTAGACGAGTAGAACTATTTATAAAAATTTAATTCTAGCGGTGAGGTCGGTTTTAATTATTAAAGTTTATTTTAACTCAAAAACGACGAAATATTTTATAAATAATAAAAGATAATATTTTTTTATTATACATTTAATGACCAACTTTCTACAACTTTAACGCGATATTGGAATTTTCAATAAAGTTTCTATCTTTTCAAAATGCTTTTTATCTTATCATATCTTGTCAAAAAGTTTCTCATGACTTCTCTCCTCTTCCTTCTCCTATTTCATTATCTTTTCCCAGGCCGTTAATTTACTTCTGCCATTTCCATCGTTTGATGACTCCTCACTCTCTCTCTCTCCCTTCTCTTTTTTCATTTTCTTTCCCCATACCATTACTCTACTCGTTCATTGACCTTTTAAGAGCTAGCTGGCACTAAAACAAATTTGGCAAAAAGTTGTTCTTGCTTTTCTTTTATCCAGCTCTTTGAAAATGAAAGCAAGGCTCTGCATATGTTTTTCAAACTCATCTCTTTCGTTTGCTGACAAACCATATCCTATGCCTTCCTTGCCCTAAAGATATAAGGGGACAACTATTTCTGTTGGTCCTCCATAGAAGGAAAGAAGTGGCCCATAACCTAACTTTAGCCTTCTTCCATGGATGCCACCAACCGAGCAGCAACATTACTAGTCTTCAACTCTTCTCTTCATGTACTGCAATTCATTTTCTTTCAAAACAACTTCTTAAATTGTTTCAAATGCAGCTTACATCGCAACTCCTATCTTCATATTTGGTTTATTTTCTTCTCTGTCTTCTCTTTTCTTGGCGGAAAAAAAAAATCACCCACGCCCGATCGACCCATCATCAAATCCTATAAAATCGATTTTTTCAGGTTATCTAAAAAATTGATGTGAATGACTATTTCTTCACCGGAATAAGGTTTAGTTGAGTTGAGTTTTAGACCAAACCCAACTAAACCCCACCCGCCTTCACCCCTACTCTAGGACTGACAAAATCTTAGGGTCTGCTTGGATTGGAGAAAATGCAAGGAAAGGAAGAGAGGAAAAAGATAAGTTATATGATATCTTTCCCTTTGTTTGAAAATTCAATTTTAAGAGTAAAAAAGAAAGAAAAAAGATCTTGGATTGACTCTTATTAACATATTCTCTTCTATTTTTATTTAATTCATTAAATTAAGAAATTTTGAAGGAGATACTTATGACAACCATTATACCTATAACTATTTGATATCAATACTTACAAAGCCAGCTTATGGTTGAAATATATTATCATAATTTGTAAAAATATATTATAATTGACCTTTTTATTAAATTTTTTATTTTTTAAAATTTTAAAATATTTAAACAAAAAATGAAGAAACTATCATTTATCTGTCCTTTTTTCTCCAATCTCTTTCTTCCACATGTATGCAACACGTTTAAAAAAGAAGCACGATTTTAATAATAATAATAATGAGTCATATTACAAGGGATCTGAAGTATGTGGACTTTTGAATACATTTTTTAGGCTTGTTATTTATATACCACACATTCTAAACTTAATTCAGGAATCTTTATGTTATGGATATGATTTGTTAATGAATTGATAGTTCAATCGTTAAGATTAAAATGACAGATTTTTTGTTGTTGAAAAATAGAGTAGTAAGAATAAGTTATTCAAATATTACTGCTTAAGATATTATTAACATCTCCTTAAAAGAGGTTGAGTGCCAAGAGATTTTTTTGGAGAGGACGGATTACCAAGTGTGATTATGTTAAAATTAACTTAAATACAAAAATAATTGGATCAAAATCATTATTTGTAATTCATTGTGTGTATTGATTATTGTTTATGATCTCTTGTTGGTGTTGGGTGTCCACTTAAGATAGTCTGAGAAGATATTTGATTTCGATTGATGCAGAAGGTAGTCTGAAAATATCCTTTAGTATTGAAAAAATGGGCCAGCCCACTTAATATGGAAACCGAAAGCAAGCAAAACTCTCTTCACAAATTCGCATTCATTTTTTTTTTCCTAAGCCTCGTTTATGTCTAATTTAATAGCCCAGAATATTTTATTCTTTCTTCTTTTTTTGGCCAATGTATGAGACACCTCCTAGACAATCAAAATATTAGCCTGATTGAGCCGCCACCACAAAGGCAATCTTCTTTGGTGAGAATAACATGAGTTTCATTTTATTCTTTGGACATCTGAACCATATCAAAAGAAGTCTTTCCACGATCACATCCCAAGATTCTTGATAGAAATATCCATTGAGGCCGTCTGGTCCCTAGAGCTTTCAGGGCCCCCAAATCCAAAACAGCCTTCTTAACTTCCCCTTCTGAAACTAGTCTAAGCAAAAGATCATTAATTTCTTCATAGACCAACTTTCGGATTAAGTTCTCAAAATTAAAATTTCTAGTAGGCTCACTAGAAGAAAATAAATTTTTATAAAACTGCTTAAAAGTCTTTTGTATGTCTTCTCGATTATCTTTCCAATTCTCTTAGCTGTCTTTGACGCTGATAATTAGTATATTTACCTTTCTTTTCTGACTGCAAATGACCACCACTCGTGGCTTCTAGTTATTCGTGTGTTCATATAAAAGTGTAAGACTCATAGCGAAAAGGATGAAGAAGAAGAGTATATATAATTAATTATAACCGATACTTCAAATAGAGAGACAATTCTTTGAATTGTGATTAATGATGAACTAATTTAGGATCCTGGTTGCTTGCTTGGGTCATACACCTAGTATGCTGTTCCTTAATACCTAATATGCTGTTAAACATTGGTAAATACTAATTATAAGATTCACTTTGACGCCTTTATATGTAAAAGTTCAAACTGAGCATCTTAATTTAGTTATAGTGTATATGAATGTGGAGAGGGTTCAAGATGTGCTTAGTTACTACACATGGCACATGACCCTGCTACCAGACCTTCTTAGGCAATTGATTTGCTAGATCTTGACAATATATCTTTCATGCAGGTTTGTTCTGCTTCTGTCGTGAATTCTAGTAATTCTCTTCATTCAAACTCAAACAAAAGTCAGTTCTCAACATTCTGATGTTCCAGGCAACATGAGGATTGATTATGGGAATATTTATTTACTTGGATATTTACTTCTTATACTTATCATAATATAAATTTGTGTCTGAGTTATGTGAAAAAAAAAATTTGTTTGTGTCACATTATCATATAAACAAAGATTTATACAAGTATGTATTGATTTTATTACAAAAATATCATAAGCCAGTTTATATATATATATAGTGGGAGGCAAACCAGCACATTAATTCATGTTTAGGTAAAGGATTTAAAATTGTACAAAATTTTTTTACTAAACACTCAAATTATACAAGCTTTAAACATACAACACTATTTGATGATAGTAAATATTGTTTGGACAAGGGTGAGAATAAGAAACACTATTCCAGCAATTGAAGCAACAAATTCCCAAGGTGTGTTGCAGAAATTACGTCTGAGAGTGGCCTTCATGTTGTTCCATGGATTTTGATAGAAGTCATTCAACTTTTGGTAAATATGATAATAACTAGAATTGAAATTGGAGTTGACGAAATTTTTGCCAATGTTGTTAAATAGTTTAGCCACTTCGTTGCTATCACCTAGAAAGTTGCAGATTATTCCCTCTTGAACCAAGACATCCACATCTTTGCTGGTGTTGATGAGGCAGTCCAATACAAGAAAATAGTCTTTCCTTATGATAGTGACATAGTTCTAAAGCTAATATATTAAGAAACGAAGTTTGAATACCGTCCTCCGCTGTAACAACTATTGAAAAGTTCAAGTTTAGTAAACATTTACTTGTGCTTGACTTGAACTTCACTCCTGAT
Source organism: Gleditsia sinensis (assembly GCA_037074535.1). Taxonomy (NCBI): domain Eukaryota; kingdom Viridiplantae; phylum Streptophyta; class Magnoliopsida; order Fabales; family Fabaceae; genus Gleditsia; species Gleditsia sinensis. The sequence continues at coordinate 16,617,995 of CM073472.1, forward strand.
TCATGTAACTCGCTTGCATTATAACTTAAAACCCCTTGTAAGTCTTGTCTGGGAGATTTCTGTCCTGGTAAGTAAAAGATTCTAAGGAGATCTGTGAAGTGAATTTTGATAAAATTTCTGTCAAGGTCTAAATCCTGTGCATTACAATTGCGAAAGAAGTAAAATGTAAGATCAAGAAAAGAAGGGAGGCCACTGCGAGGAGGAAAAGCCCGATCAAATATCTCTTCAAGAATAAAGTATGGAAGTTGATTCTGAAGTAACAACAAATAATTTCTTACATAAGTATCCAACCATGGTTTTGACTGGACAGCATCATTCAATAACCTTTCATGGCACCTCCAGAAGAGCTTAATTGTGAAACTAGCATCCACTAATATCACTTTCACTAGTTCCATGGTATTAAGCTTGATGTTCTCAGAGTAGCAAGCACGAACATCTGGTTCTGAACTTTTCACAAAGCTAACCAAATCGCCCAAACTTGTTGAGCTTCTTCTAGGAATTCTTTGAAGAATATCTTCTTAGTGCTTTCTATGTTTTGCAACCTCGGATTGCCATAATGAAATGGGCCATTTGAAACAACCGTTGGGGTATGGGCATCTTCATTTAGTTCACGAATTATATGGGGTACCTTTTAATTACAACAAGATCTAGTTGGCAAGGATTGTTCTTCCCTAAGCATTGTCTTCATGTCAAGGACCACATCATCCACCATCTATCAAATTTGACTTAGAAAATAATTACCAATTCCTTAAGTAAATACATGCAAAAAAGAACAAGAATGGGAATATATGTATATATATAGGAGTACCTGATCTTCAAAATGTTTTTTGGAGGAAAATTTAGAATGAGGTATGATGGGAGCTGTTTCAGCATTGTCCACCATTATTTCTTCAGTTTCAGTAGCGACGACATCGTCTTTGCGGTTCATATCCGCCATCTTTCAAGCTTGTATCTTCGAATGAAAAGAAATTAGCAACCCCATAAGTTAAAGCGTAGGAATTAATGATACAAACAAAAACAACAATAAATCCTTCGCCATTAGAAGCAGTACAAAACCTTGTCTCAACTTCTTGGCTTCTTTGAAAAGATTCAAAGGTGAAATCCCAGGATGTGTTCTTCTTTAGGTTTGCAATTTTATAGAAGTTCGAGTACCAAGTCAAGTCGTCTCTGATATAATAACTTAATTTTTTTTTTTGGTACAAGAAAATGGAGCCCGCCAGGCTACAGGGGGCACACCCGGGGTGTAGTACCCCCCCTTACATCATCTAGCAAAATAGGTCCTACCCCATTCGGGGGTCTATCGAAGAAATGGAGTCCCAAACTCAAACTCTGAGCCTTTCTAGCCATTCAATCTGCAGCTTTGTTGCTTTCTCTATACCCATGTTTAATCTCAACCTTCCAGTTCTTGGAGAGGTATGTCCTTATCTGGAGTATGAAATATCGTATTTATCTTTATATTTGGAATTTTATGGTAGTCTTAGTAAATTCTTCTCTGATATACAATTATTGAAGCCTGAAGGGAAATGGATCCGGAGAGGATGCTGCGCGTCCAAAACGCGGCTTTTTGCCGCGTTTTGGTTTTTTATTTTTATTTTATAAAATTTATTTTAATAAAATTATATTTATTTTAATTAAATTAAATCATAAAAAAATTTCAAAATTTAAATGTAAAAGAGCCAATTTTTATTTTGATATTTAAAAAATGTGTTTTAATTTTTAAATATTTTACTTAAAATAACAATGAATTTTTTCTATTTTTTGTTTTAAAATAAATAGTTCTTTTGATTTCTTAAAGATATATTTATTTTTAATTTAATTTTTTAAATTTTACTTTATCAATATATTTTTTTAAATATTAATTTATTTTAAAATAATATTTTTAAATTTACTCTATTAATAAATATTTAACATATTTTTTACCTATTATAATTACATAATTTATTTAAAAATATAGTTTAGTTAAATAATCATTTTAATTAGTGAATATTTAATTTAATTTAATTTAATTTTAGTGATTTAATTAAATTGAAAGAAATTTAATATTATTAAAATAAATTAAAAATAATAAAATAGAAAAAAAAATCTAAACTGTGGTAAACAACTGTGTTTAACACATTTTATTTATTTATTATAATTAAGAATTTATATAATTTCAATAAAAATATAATTTAAGTAAGTTCTTATTTTGATTAGTTAAACAAATTTATTGATTTTTTATTGGTAAAATTTAGATGAAAATATTTTTAAAGAAAAATAATTTTTTAACTAAAAAAAAATAACTTTTGTGATTTAATTAAATTAAAATAAATATATTATTATTAAAAAAAATAAAAACCAAAACGCCGCAAAAAGCCGCGTTTTGGACGCGCAGCATCATATCCATAGTGAAGACAGAGTGGGATGGCTATTTACCATTCAAGTTCTTAAAAGTGCTTTTTTAATTTATAACATTTTAAAATTTAGAATACACTATTATTTATTTTTTCTAAAATAAAAGAATATACTATTATTGGGGTCTAATAGAGAAAATTTTATAATCAGTTTTAATTTTTAAATAAATTTATAATTATTTTAATTTTAATTTGAAAAAAAAAAATTCCTTTAGTCTCTTTCACATTAAGTTTGTTAAAAAGTAATAAAGTTATTTACGAAAAATTGTAAACTTCTGATTTAGACGATTAAAATTTAAATAGAAATAAATTGCGCTTTCTTTTTATTAAAATTATGAACAAACTTAATTTCAATTTATAGAAAGTTAACCTCAAAAAGAATATATAATGTACGTACTTGTTCTTCGAAAAATTAAAGAATATATAATTTGATTTTTGAAAGTTTTATTTTTTTATATTTTAATTCTACCAATACTATTTTATATCAAAAATGATTTTCACGTTAATTTTGTTGATAAGTAATTATATAATCTAATAAAAAAACTTATGTAATTTCAGTAAATTTAAGCCAACGCCCATGAAAATGGCTGCTGTAGTCTTCCACTGCCAAAAATATCACGTGCCCTTGTAAAATCACTCTCCATTACCTAATTATGAAAAAAAATCAGGTTCTAAAGCATTATCACAATGACATCAAATGTCCTCGTCACTCCCATGAAGTCACCCTTGTTTACCAACCAATGAAGCCTACTTTCTTTAAACTGGCATCAAATTCTTTAAAGAAAATTAATTTGTTTGTAATAAATTAAAATTTCTCTCATACATAAAATTGTTCCAAGTATTATCAAATTAAAATTAATTTAAAAGATCTTCCAGTTAATTCTAGATTATGTCTTAATCGAGATAAAATATGAAGGTACTGCTTGCAAAAAACTCCTAACTTTAAGGTCTCGCCTTTGCCACTAAATAACCATATCTATAATATATCATTTTGAAACACCGGATATAGTTAATGATGAACTGATTATAAAATGAATATCAAATTCCGCTCTTTTCGCGCAATTAATTTTGATGTTACAATAATCCAATGAACTTATTAACTGCCAAGGTATGCAATAAGGTGATTTACAAATTGCAGCTGACAAGTAACAAACAAATGGATATGGTCATGCTGTTGACTCTGTCCTTCTATCTTGAAAGCAAAGCTGTGAATCTTTGCGGGATAGGATTGCTTTTATCTCCTCTGAACAACTTGTGTTGAGAGCAAGAGTCAGCATTAACATCTGCTTTAATTTCTCAAAATATCCCTTGCTTAATCTTCCCATACAAGGATTGTATAGCATGAGGCTACTACAAAAGGAATAAGGTTCAGTAGTGTCCGTGGAAAGGAACAATTGGGTGTTGAAAAGTTGGCGGGACAACTAGTATCCCAGCACAATCTCTGATGGAATATGGAACCACTCATCTTTTGTTAAATCAAGCGCTTAACAAAAGGTCAAAAGTTATAACTGCTAGTCACAATGCAACTTTTTAAATCTAACTGTACTGATTCAAATGTCACATTTTGGCTTATGACTCAGCTTCACATTTAAACCTCCACCATGGGACAATTGCTGCCGCAACTCAACCAAAACCCTTTAAATTACATTACTTTTATGTTCGATATATCTTGTAAATGACTCTACCCCAAGACATCTGACAAGGAAAGAAAACGAATTTGTCTAAAAGGCCAAGTCCTTTGTATTCTTGTCTTTGTTTCTGTGGTAACGACCAAGATAGATGTTGCACTCATCGGGTACCACAACTGAATAAACTAAGGTCATCACGAATAATCATAGTATTTCAGAAAAAGGAAATAGTAGCAGTAAAAGACCAACTATTTAAAGCAACCACTATATATGTTGGAGGTTACTATGATTCATAAGACTTGTCTGTATATAGTACTATGGGAACTACTCCAGTACATAGCAACAGTTGTGGTAGAAAGTTTGTGAATATATTATGATTATTGTGATGACCTTAATTTATTCAGTTGTGATACCCGACGAGTGCAACCTCTATCTTGGTCGCCACTACAAAAATAAAGAAAAGAATACAAAGAACCTGGCCTTTTAGACAAATTCGTTTTCTTCCCTTATCAGATGTCTTGGGGTAGAGTGATTTATAAGACATAACCAACATAAAAGTAATGTAATCTAAAGGGATGATTGGTTCTACTCCATATTCCTTTTTTTTAATAAGAAAAATTTTAAAGTGAGAAGACATTACACTGTTCTAAAGTCAAAATATGTCACAAGTATGAATGAAGATTTATAGTAGTACTTATAAATTGTCTATTAAAAGAGACTGTTGGCAGCAAAAATTGAACTTACACTTTATAAGCAAAATACTTCGATTTTTACTAACGGAATCAACCTTCATTGGCGTATTCCATATTCCTGTCAACTTTTGAACACCCAATTGTTCCTCTCCACGGACAATACTGAATTTTATTCCTTTTGTATGGACACTGTTGCTATGTACTGGATCTCCCAATCGTTCCTCTCCACAATACAATCATTATATGGAAAGATAAAACAGGCAAATTTTTTAGAAATTAAAGCAGATGCTAATGCTGACTCTTGTCTGTTATTCGGAGGAGATAAAAGCAATGCTAACCCACAAAACTCTCAGCTTTGCTTTCCTGATAGAAGGACAGAGTCAACAGACATGACCATACATATCCATTTGTTTGTTACTTGTCAGCTTCAATTTGTAAATCACCTTATTGCATACTTTTGGCAGTTAATAAGCTCATTGGATTATTGTAACAAAAATTAATTTCGAGAAGAGTGGAACTTGATATTCGTTTTATAATTAGTCACGTTCAATATTGGCAATTCCTTCATGCCAGTCATTTTTTTTTTAATTTGCGAAAGCTCTTTTTTTCCTTCCAGGGAGATTCTTCCCTTCTTATATTAGAAGATTCAGTGCGAATCAATATTTTTGTAAAATTATAACTTACTCTTTAAATTTGCAACTTATATCTTGATCACTTTGAAACGTTGGCCAACCGTTAAACATTTTTATGGCACCAATTAAGGCCATTTTTAACAATTAAAACTAACCTTTCATTTTTATGAAAATACTCAACAAATATCTGAAATAACTATTTTTTTCTTTTTTCTTAAAAAGAAAATTTGTATTAATTAGATTTTCCACCATAATTTTAACAAGATCGACAAAGAGACAATAAATTACATTGTACATGATTTTAACCTTCATTTCATGGTTTAAATGTTGTGAAGAGACAATAAATTAGATTGTACATGATTTACTTTCAATCATGAATCGGACAGCACATAAATAAAATGGGTGATTGGGAAAACGAAAATATATATTAGAGTAATATTCACATCAAAACTACACTGCTACTTTTTCAAATTAAAAAAAAAACTACATTAATTTTTCTTATTAAAAGTTTTTATAAACGCTAATTTAATATTTTCAAGATTTGTATTACATTAAATTAAGTTATTTATAAAATGTGATGATATTTGATGGTGTTGTTTGTGATGCAGATAGTAGCTGGATTTTCGGTTTCGCCTATAATTTAGGCAGTGGAAAATCCCTCATGGCTGAAATGTGGGCTCTTTCTCCTTGGTTCGAAACTTGCTTGGAGTTAATGGCATAAAACATCTGGTTGTTAGAAGCTGATTCTTCTATGGTCATCAAGTTTGCTAAGGATGGGTGCGAGTCTGGTCACCTCTTTCTAAAGGGATGAGTGGTTCCATTTCATATTAATCCGTCAGAGATTGTGCTAGGATACCATTGGTCCCACCAACTTTTCAACACCCAGTTGTTCCTCTCCACGAACACTACTGAACCTTATTCCTTGTAGACGGCCATTGTTGTCATGTGCTGTTGAACCCATATAATACTATACAATCCTTATATGAGAAGATCAAGCAAGGCATACTTTGAGAAATTAAAGCAGATGCTAATGCTGACTCTTGTCTAACTTGTGACTTAAACAGTAAGTAAATTTTAATTCAATAGTTGAGAGAGAGTCTCAGTACTCTAAAGAGATTAATCTTACACTCAGAGTGTGTAGATAGTGGTACTTACAAAAAAAAAAAATGTCAATGATAAGTTTTAATATATAGTAATCCGTGAAGAATTAATGAGCGGTGAAAAAGAGTGTTATTTGGGGAAGTGAACATAAAACAGGAAACCCCATTTTACCATGCTCTGTTATTTGATGATGAAAAGCATGAAGAGGTTATAGTTATACACACATCCATATATATATATAGAGAGAGAGAGAGAGAGTTGAGTGATGCCAGTGCAACACAGATTCAGCCTCTCAGAGGGACAGACATATACGTAAATTTTAAACTCCGAATACTTTAATAGCATAGTCGACAACCTTGTCGATTTCATATTCCCAACTGATACATCCATCACCATTGATGTCACCGTATTGGATAACCCTGAAGGCTCTCCATCGCGGAATCCGAGAACCAAGATTACTGAAAGCTACCTTAAGCTCCTCCTTGGTCAGAATACCGTCGCCGTTCCTATCTGCTCCTTTAATAATAGCCCTTATCTGATCCGGCGAAAGCACATCCTTAGGCTTAGGACGCCGCAGTAACGGACTCATTTTGGACTCTCACTCTCTATAATGCATTCTGCCTTCTATATAATTGTGCCTCCATATATATATATATATATAGGAGTGGGAGACTCCCCCACCCCCTCCCCCCCGGCAACTTCAAAGATGCTCTCTCTTTTTTCTTTTTCTTCTTTTTTATTTAGCCTATCCTATACTAGTGCTATAAAACTGAGTATATAAAAATATCTTGGATTGAATTCTGTGATTGATAGTTGCCAGTTTTTTTTTACACTCTTTATATAAGAATAATTTTACTTACGATATTGAAATTGTTCTTCTTTATAAATATTTTTTTTATCAACTCGAAATATTGATATGGTAGAAAATTTTATATTGTTGAATTCAAATTTATTTATCATTTAATTTACAAATTATTTATTAAATAAATATTTTTTATTTTAAAAGTACGAATATTTAGATATAAGGTGTATTAAAAATAAAAAATGAATGTGGATTAGTTATTAAAATATTTTGATGCTACAATTGTTGGTAATGGATTCCTGTGTTATATATATACTATTATATAAAAGCAGTTTGGTGCTTGTATACTTTAAAAAAAATTCATGAATATAATTGGTTTTATCTAATAGAATATATATAACACAAGAATCCATTACCAACAATTTTAGCATCAAAGGGTGATACACGCTGTATATCCAGAGGTTCATATTCAGAAGTATTTAAGTGACAAAAGATGAAAGGGTGAAGGAAGTGGGGGACTAAAATCCCTAATCTAATTATTGCATTTACCTCCTCCGAATACATTAATGGCAAAGAAGAGAATCTTGTGAGTTAGCATAGAAACAATGGCCATCTATAGAGCATAAGGTCCAGTAGTGTCCGTGGAGAGGACCAATTGGGTGCTAAAAAGTTGGTGTTACGATCGGTATCTTAGCACAATCTTTGACCGAATATGTAAACAGCCAACAGAAGTTGTTTCAATTAATAAGTACTTCGCTTGTAAGATTTAAGTTCAATTCTTGCTATCAACAATTTTTTTTAATAAAAAATCTGTAAGTCTCACTATAGATTGTCGCTGAAATGTAAACTTATGATACATTCTATCCTTAAAATAAAATAATCTCTTTCAATTGGGTGTTTAAAATTTGGCGGGAACAATGGTCTCCTAGCACAATCTCTTAGGATTGATATGAAATGGAACCACTCATCCCTTTAGATTACAATATTTTTATGTCCTTTATATCTTAACCTGCCAATTAAGGAAAGAAGATGAATTTGTCTAAAAGGCCAAGTCCTTCAGATTCTTTTTCCTTGTTTGTGTGGTGACCAAGATAGCGTAAGGAATAATCATAATATTTATCCTTGTCTTATCCTTCTTAATATGAATTTTCTATGGCAAAAAAGCCACTATTTTGGTGGAAATATTACATAACTTATAAAATGGATTATTCCTTAACAATATTAAAATTATAGCACATTTTTCTAAGTATAAAAATAGTTTCTTTTTGTTCTATCTACCTCTCTCTCTCTCTCTCATAAATAAAAAAACTGAGATATTAGTTAATGGCGTGGCTACATTTGGCAGAGATGGCAAAGGGACAAGGCAATGGCAGTGGCAGAGGCAAAGGGACCTTCCTTACTCTTTTTCTGTGTCACTTTTTTGCTTCTTCGTCTTCGTTCACGGACATATTTTCTCTATTCTTATTAAAAAAAAATGCAGTTTTTAATGTGTTTATTATTAAGTTTCATAGTAAACGCATGACATGTGAGTATTTTTACATATTAACATTACATAATTAATTCTTTTTGCTTCTTCGTCTTCGTTCACGGACATATTTTCTCTATTCTTATTAAAAAAAATGCAGTTTTTAATGTGTTTATTATTAAGTTTCATAGTAAACGCATGACATGTGAGTATTTTTACATATTAACATTACATAATTAATTCTTTTAAAAAAAATCCTTTCATATGTTATGTTTTTATTAAATAACCTCAACAGGTTGAAGGGATAGACCAATAATAAAAACTTGGTACTCATTAATAGACAAAGCGTAGATTCAATGAACTGATAATTTAAGTCTCTCTCTCTCTCTCTATTCACTTACTATAGCTGCTTAACTAGGTAACACGTAGCGAGAGTGCAGTATTTGTACGGGAGATGGTTTACGCACCATCATGATTCTTCGATTTTGTTTTTTGGACAAAGATTCTTCGTAATATTTTAGTTTGGACGTGGATAGTATTCTTAAGATATAAAAATATATATGAAGAATAATATATAAGTAAAATTTTAAAAAATAAGTACAGGTTACAAAAATTTCGGTTTTATTGATCCAAATAATAAATTCAGATGTTAAATTAAGGGTTTGATATATTGGGTGATATCCTGCTGAGAAAAACTAATAAGGTGATTAGTCAATTGAGGAAAAGACATAACAATATTTTCAATTGTGCAACCTAACATATTTTTTTATATCAGGTTCTTTTCATTTAACATGACAATTATACGACGAAAAAGATACGCACAAGAGATTATTTTATCTTTTCAAAAATAATTATTAGTCATATTTTATGAGAAGATCCAAATTCTATTTTTTAAATCTATCTGTTAGTCTTTCAAAAGATAATAAAAACATATATAATCAGAGGAGAATAAGACCTAAATTAAAGTGACGACTTTAATCATCACCAAAGCACAAAAAATATCCCCTTAGAGTCTTAAGGTGATGACATTTTGTCGTCACGGAATCACATGCATAGCTCTATCACCATAACCTAAGGTAATGACATTTTCACTTCATCACTAAAAGTTGGCATGTTGTTGCCAAAAGCAATAAAAGTGATGAGAACCCTGCTAATGATCAAGTAAACTCAAAATGTTTAAGGGATCTATTAAAAATTTCAAGTAGACCAATTATTAGAACTCGAGCAAAAAGAATTAAAGAAACTTTGAATGGGTTCGTTCAAGACACCTTATCTAATCAAATGACTCAAGAATCTGAACCGAAAACTTTTGAAGATGTGCTAAACATTATCCAGGTTGAAGATGAGCTTATTGAGAGCTTTTTGGGCCAACATACTATTAAATGAAGACTTAGATCCATAAAGCACACATTAATTGACTTATTGGGCCTTAATTATGCTGATTGGAGCAAAATATGCTGATTTAATATCTTGTAATCTATTTGAGCCAACATAATTAGTAGTTTTTATTTTTTATTTCTTAAAGTTTTAATTTCCCAAAAATCTCTTTTTTAGGTTAGGAATCATATTTTTCTATATAATGTAATCTCTTTCATTTTTTGGAAGGAACTTTTATACTGGAATAAAATCATATTTTTTGGAATACCAGATTGAAGAGAAGGGTTCTTCTCTAGGGTTCTTCATAGAACTAATAAACTTACCAAGGGATGATCAATCTTATGGCGTCTTCCAACACTGTGAGTCCTTGTTCTCTCTTATTCAAGAGTTCTTAGTAGATCAACCAGACTTATTTGAGTTTTCTGGGGGTGCTTATATCATTGCATTGACTGTGGGTTCTAAGATACATATCTTCTGGGGTTCGTATCGCCGTATTTAGTAATGGGTTCTACAATCTTTCCTTGTGGGTTTGCACCAAAAAGTCAGCATCAAAAGTTCATGTCATTGTTATAATAGTAGCCACTAAAAACATTTTAAGGTGATGACATTTAGATTAACCTAACGTGACAATCTCAATTTGTCCTCAGCTTAAAGTGTTTTAAGGTGACAAGAAATTATATTCTAAGACAATGTGTGATTGGGATAGTGCAAATATATATTGTTATTTGTTAACAAGGGGTTTCCGGTTTTATATTATCTTCCCCAAATATCACTCTCTATCTAACCGCTCATTAAATCTTTTTTTTTTGGGATAAAAATGGCAAATTTTCATTCAAATCTAAAGTAGAACAGCACTTATAGAAATGTAAAATTTAATAAAAAATAAATGTACTTTTTTTGTTGAACTAAGAGGTGAATAAAAGCATTACTAAACCCTTAAACTTTGGGATTAAAAAATGATATCATCATCATCAGTGTTGCAATGAGATAATTACTTTTATTTACCTGTTGAATCAAATCAAAACATTTTCAAAACATCATCAGATATTTAATCTCAAACAAAGAAAAAATTACTAACAATCTGATTAGGTTGGAACAAGAATACTAACAATTTATCAAGATATATTGAAAGACTAAAAACTCTTAGATTTATCTAAAAGAAAGACAAATTGAAAGACCTTTTCAGATCTCTCATACAAGATAATTCACGAGGTTTATTTGTACAACAATAAAAGAAAGAGGGAAGCAGGGGAGAGAGACTGCCATTGTTCGTACCTGATGGCAATAGTCTCAAAACACTAACAAAAAAATTATTTTTTAAAAAAACGCTGTTGCCTAAAACCCTAGTTGCTCTTCTCCTCTGTTGCGCCTAGAATGCGAATATTCTTCCTTAACTGGTCTTGTTAAGATTACCGTGGAAAAAATAATTAATACAAATTCTCTTTTTAAGAAAAAAAAATAAAGTTATTCCATATTTTATTCAATATTTTTCTGAAAATAAAAATAAAAAGTTAAAGCTTTTTTAAGAATGGCCTTAATGGCCATTAACTTGTTGATGTTTTAGATTCAATTCTAGATAATTCTTACATACCATTCATTTCAGCCAAAACCCATGAAAATGGATGCTGCAGTCTTCCACTGCCAAACATATCACGTGCCGTTGTAAAATCACTCTACAGTACCTAATTATAAAAAAGAATCAGGTTCCAAAGCATTATCACAAAGGCATAAAAGGTCCTCGTCGCGCTTATGAAGTCGCCCTTGTTTACCAACGAATGAAGCCTAAACTCTTCCCTGATTATCCCCGTATTAATTTCTTTAAACTCATATTTTTTTATATATAAAATATGGATAAAATTCCCAAATTAAAAAAAATGAATTTCTGAGCATCAAACTGAATTTTTACTTATACGTCAAATTGTTCAAAGCAACGTTCAAATGGAAATTAACTTAGAAGATCGTTCAACAAATATTGAATTACATCCTAAAATTTATTACTATCATTTCAATAATCGAGATAAAATACGAAGGTACGACTTGCAAGAAAAGACTCTCTTAACTTTAGAGTGCTGCCTCAGCCACTAAATAACTATAGCGGTAATATATCATTTTGAAACACTGGATATAATTAATGATGAACTAATAATAAAATGAATACCAAATTCCACTGTTTTCTTGAATTAATTTCGATGTTAAAATAATCCAATGAACTTATTAACTGCCAAAAGTATGCAATATATTGCGATTTACAAATTGCAGCTAAAAGAAAATTAAGCTGAGAATCTTGTGCGTTAGCATTGCTTTTACCTCCTCTGAATAACTTGTGTTGAGATCAAGAGTCAGCATTAGCATCTGCTTTAATTTCTGAGAAAAATATCCCCCGCTTGATCTTTCCTTATAAGGACTGTATAGCATGGGGGCTACTTCATCAGGAATAAGGTTAAGTAGTGTCCGTGGAGAGGAACAATTGGGAGTTGAAAAGTTGGTAGGGCAACTGGTATCTTAGCACAATCTTTGATGAAATATGGAACCACTCATCTCTTTGTTAGATCAAGCATTTAACAATAAGTCAAAAGTTATAACTGTTAGTCAATATCCATCTTTTTAGATTTAACTGTACTGATCCAAATGTTACATTTCAACTTATGACTTATGACTCAGTTTCACATCTGAATTTTCACTATGGGACAATTGTTGCCACAATTCAACCAAAACTCTTCAAATTACATTACTTTTATGTTCGTTATATCTTATAAATGACTCTAACGTAAGACAATATCTCATAAGGAAAGAAAACGAATTTGTCTAAAAGGCGAAGTCCTTCGTAATTTTTTCTTTGTTTCTGTGGTGACGAACAAGATAGAGATGTTGCAGACATAGGGTACCACAACTGAATGAAGGCCATCACAATAATCATAATATTTCAGAAAAAGGCCAATCAGAGCAACCATTAGATATGTTGGAGGTTAAATCAAGTTAATGGTCATTAAGGCCATTTTTAAAAAAAATTAATTATTTTTAGCATTTTATTTTTATTTTTATTAAAATAAAATAACTATTGTTTATTTTATTTTCTTAAAAAGAGCATTTGCATTAATTTGTTTTTCCATGAAAATCTTAACAAGATCGACCGAGAAAGAGATAATAATAACAATATTGTTGTACCTAATTAATAATTATTTTAACCTTCATTTCATCGTTTAACAGTTGTGAAGAGGGAATAAATTGGATTGTACATGGTTATATTTAGTTTCTATCAATGAAGCTATATATGTGTGTGTGTATGTGTGTATCCTCATTTTTTAACTTCATGTTTGGTGTTATACTTAAAAAAAAAATACAAATAACTTTATCTATATGAAACTAATCTTTTTCAAAACAAAGTTCACTAAATAAGATTATGTTAAACACATTCATACTATTCAGGCACACAAAAAATCTTAGAGAGAATCTATCTCATCAAGATGATGTTTATAGTCTCTCGTTCTATATTTTTTGGCTGTTTTTCTTTCTTCTTTTTTTCATTTTTTTTGGGTCAGTTGTATTCAAATTTCATCTCTTGTATGCCCGGATCAAGTTTGACCCATGTCTGAATCGTAAAAATAAAATTTATTTTATTTGGACATCTCTATACAAGTGTCGTCAATGTAAAACACAGGACATGATGACACGTTGTTGCAAGATAAGCATATCTGTACATGTTTTATAGAGCTTTCAATCATGAACCTCACTGTAAATGTAAGTAAAAGTTTGGTATGGAAAGAAAATATAAATTTATTAAGTGGATGGGTGATTGTGAAAGCGCAAATATATATTATTTGATATTGATGATAAGTTGTAATTGAAATTGAAATTGAAAACCGTCCAAACCGTCGATTTTTCCCTTAAAAATAAACTAATATTTTAAACAAAATGGACATCATCGTTCTCCGATTTGCAAAAGCCTAATTGAACCGAAGTGATTAACACCTCTAATTGTAATAGTAATCCATGAAAGCTTGGGAGTGAGATAGAGTGATATGTGGGGGAAGAGAATATAAAACAACAAACTTCTAATTACCTTTCCGTTTTACATGATGATGAAAAGCATGGAAAGGTTAGAGTTATACAAACATATATATATACACACACAGCGAGAGATGCTAAGTGCAACACAGATCCAGCCATACATACAGAAATATACAACCTACAGGCGAAGGCCCAATATATTGATCTTTTGTTTACTGTTTAGTTCCGAATATTTTGACAGCATAGTCGACAAGCTTGTTGATTTCATAATCCCCACTGATGCATCCATCACCGTCGGCGTCAGCGTACTGGATACTCCAGGTGGCTCTCCATCGCGGAAACCGAGAACCAAGAACACTGAAAGCTATATTGAGCTCGTCCTTGCTCAGAATACCGTCACCGTTACTATCTGCTCCTTTGATAAGAGCCCTTATCTGGTCCGGCGTATGTAGTCCCTTCGCCTTATGATGCAGTGGTATTGGTATGCATATATGCCCATGCATTTTGGATACTCACTCTCTGCAATGCCTTGTGCCTTCTTCTATACAATTGTACCTCCCCATATATATATAACATGGCTGGGAGTGGGAGGCCTCCCCCCCCCCCCAACTTCAAAGATGCTCTCTCTCTCTCTCTCTCTCTCTCTCTCTCTCTCTCTCTCTCTCTCTCTTTTATTTGGCGTATCTTTTAATTTTATACTTTTTGAGTATATAATTAATCTTAGTTATGATATTGAAATTATTTTTTCCACAAACTCAAACTCTTGACATGACAAAAGTATTTCAAATGCTAAATTCAAACTTATTGATTACTTGAATTACAAATGATTTATTAAACGATTTTTAATTTTTAAAGTACGAAAAAAATTATTTACAAGACATTTAGATATAAGGTGTATTAAAAATTATAAATGAATGTTATGTATTGAATAATATTTTTGGATAAAATTTGTAAATATATTTTAAATATTAACAAAACTTATGGTCATTTAGGAAACGTCATTTAGCAAAAATGGCCATCTATAAGGAATAAGGTTCAGTGGTGTCCATGGTGAGGATGTTCAAAAGTTGATGGGAATATGGAATAGGCCAGTCAAAATTGACTCAGTTGATAAAAAAACAAGAAGCATTTTGTCTGTAACATTCAAGTTCAATTTTTATCACGAGTAATATTTTTTTGTAAATAATTTGTAAATATTACTATAAACCTTTGTTAAAACTTGTAACACACTTTATTTTAAAATGGTATAATTTTTTCTCTCTTTAAAATTTCTCTTATAAAAAAAAAGAATGGAATATGGAATGGGACCACTCCTCCCTTTAGATTACATTACTTCTATGTCCGTTATATCTTTGACCTGACAAGGAAAGAAAACAAATTTATGTACCTCTCTCACTCTCTCTCATAAACCAAAAACTGTGCTATTAGTTAATGGTGTGGTTACCATTGGCAGCCTTGCATAGAGAGGGCAAAGGGACAAGGCACTGGTAGAGAGACACTTTTCTTGCTATCTGACTCCATTACTTTTCTGCTTTTCCATCTTCATCGAGGGACATATTTCCTCTATCTCCATTGAAAAAAATTTAGGTGCGATTTTTAATGTGTTTACTATTAAATTTTACAGTAAAAGAATGACGTGAATATTTTTTACATATTAGCATTATACGATTGATTCTATCAAAAATGTTTTTCTGTGTGCTATGGTTTTATTAAAAACCCTCGTGACAAATAACAAGTTAAATGGGTAGATCAATAATAAGAACTTGAAACTTGTTAATAAAGCAATTATTGGGATTTCACATTGTTGCACTTGATCCTAATATCGATGTAATAGACAAAGTGTAGAGTCAATGAACTAATTATTCACGATAAGTAAATAATTGTCGGTCTATATATTAAAAATTAAAATAACTTACAAAGTCTCCTCTTCAATCCAATTGCTTGCCCATCAAAGCAGTTACCATAGTTGGATAAGGAAAGGGAGACGTTAGGTGTGGCCCGGCAGGACGTAGAGGGCAATACGTAATGTGGGTGAAGTAATTATAAGGGATTTAGTTTAAGGCACCATCCTAATTCTTCGTTTTCTTTCTTTTTTTGTTTCTTCACAAAGATTCTTCGTATTTTTTTTGTTTTGATGTGGATAGTATTCTCACGATACAAAACTATATAAAAAGAATAATATATAATTAAAATTAAAAAAATTAATTACAAGTTACAAAACTTACGATATTATTGATCCAAATAATATATTCAGATACAAAATTAAGGTTTTAATATATTGGGCGATATCCTGATGTGAAAAACTAATAAGATGATTCGTCATATCATATTAAGGGGATCTAAAGTCTATTTTTTTTTATCTGTCAGCCTAGAAAGATAATACAAACATGTATATTAAAGGGAGACACTACAAAAAAAAGGGTTTAAAGTGACGACTTTTATTGTCACCAAAGCACAAAACATCATCACTAACCTAAGGTGACGACCTCCAATTTGTCATCACATTGAAGTATTTGAAGGTGACAAGTAAATTCGTCACTTCAGGTTAACTTTCGCTACAATACTTTAAGGTGACGACATTTAGTTAACCTAAGGTGGCAACCTCCATTTGTTGTTACCTCAAAAATTCTTTAAGGAGACAAGAAAGAGTCATCACCTTAAGATTAATTTTCACTACATTACTTAAAAATAGTCATCAGCGCTAAGTGATTTGACCATCATGTGAAAAGAAAGATAAATACAAAAAATTTAATTATAGAGTAATAAAAATAACCCTGTGTCTATCTCTCTAATTACGTAATGATCATATCACATGAGAGAATCCTGATTCATTCAAAGGTAGATGACTCTATTTCTTTTTTCTTTTTTTTCAGAACAAGTGTTGTTTACTCTATAGTTGAGTGAGAAACGATGAAAGGGTGAAGCGAGGTCGGGGATTAAAATCTCTAAAGAAACGTAAAATCGTGAAGTAAATGAAACCCTTGTATATTCATGATACATGTTGAGTGTTTATGTACATCGTGTGAGTATGAGGGTTACAACTGATTAAGCTAAACCTAAGGAGAAGATAAACATGCATTTGAACATTTGAAACTTTAAAAATAAGTTAGGAAACCCTATCTCTATCACGCCCCCGCAAGATAGGCATGCCATCAAGGATGCCAATCTTGGAGCGAAGAAGACAAAACTGAGAGGCAGGGAGAGGTTTTGTAAGAAGATCTGCCAGTTGGTCATTGGAAGAGACATGGATGACTTTAAGCTGATTAGAGGCAACACGTTCCCAAACGAAATGATAGTCTAGGGCAATGTGCTTCATACGGGAGTGAAACACTGGATTTGCACAGAGATAAGTGACCCCAACATTGTCACAGCGGATGATGGGAGTGTGAGGGGAAGAAATACCAAGCTCCTGAAGGAGGGGAAGTAGCCACGTGAGTTCAGTTGCAGTGGAAGCAACGACACGATATTCAGCTAGCCTCGGTTGATGATCGGGCAACGGTTTGTTGCTTCTTGGAAGACCAGGAAACAGCATTGGGGCCAATGAAGACCAGGTGGTCTGATGTGGAAGTTCGGTCATCTGGATTGCCAGCCCAGTCCGCATCCGAGTAGGCATGAAGTTGAAGCATGGAGGTAGGAGATAGATGGAGACCGAAAGTAATGGTGGATTTTAGATACCTCAGGATGCGTTTGACAGCTTGGAGATGCAATGTAGAAGGACAGTGCATGAATTGAGCACACTTGTTGACAGCAAATCCAATATCTGGGCGTGTCATAGAGAGGTATTGAAGGCCACTGACTATGCTTCGATATTCAGTGGCATTAACTGGAGGGGCGCCATCATGAAGTTTGAGAGTAGCCGAGGTGGACATGAGAGTGTTAGTACCCTTAGCATCGGTCATGGAGGTCTTCGCCAAGAGATCCCTGATGTACTTATGTTGGGATAGAAAGAGTCCATTGGCATGTGGGATGAACTCAATGCCGAGGAAGTATGTGGGTGGACCGAGGTCTTTGAGGGAGAATTTGGCAGCCAAGTTAGTGCAGAATGTATTCAAGAATGGAGTTTGATTACCTGTGAGGAGTAGGTCATCCACATAGACAAGAAAATAGGCTATAATACCATGCGATCGATAGATAAATAAAGAGCCATCTGAGTGAGAGTTAATGAAGCCATAGGATAATAAACATTGTGCAAGCTCATGGTACTATGCTCGGGGAGCTTGTTTTAAGCCATAGATCGCCTTTTGAAGTTTGCACACATGATTAGGATAGAAAGGATCAATGTGACCTAGAGGCTGACTCATGTAAACTTCATCATGAAGAGTGCCTTGAAGGAAGGCATTGTTGGCGTCCATATGTTTGAGGGGCCACCGGTGATGAAGAGCAATGGTGAGAACAGACCGGATGGTGGGAGGCTTGACAACAGGGCTAAAGGTATCTTTGTAGTCCAGTCCATTGCGTTGGTGGAAGCCTTTGGCAACCAACCGGGCTTTGTAGCGTTCAACTTCACCGGTGGGGAGCCGTTTGATTTTGTAAAGCCATTTGCAGCCTATGACATTGGCTGAAGGTGGCTTAGGAACAAGGGTCCAGGTGCCATTTTTGATCAGTGCATTAAATTCCTGAGACATGGCCAGGCGCCAGTCATGATGCTGCAGGGCTTGTGTGAGACAGGTAGGTTCGGGACTGGGAGGAAGAGGATGTTTGGATATGGTGAGGTTGAAGGGAATTTTAAGTTTGAAGATATTGTTTTTAGATTTGGTGATAATTGGGGTACGTGAAGGGGCTGGAAGTGTGGGAGAAATGAGAGAGGTTGTGGTATGGGAGGAGGAGGAGGAGGAGGCAGGTGGGAAGGGTTCAGAGGGGGGAATGGGAGGTGTAGAAGAGGATATGGGGGATTGTGGTTGGAGGAGTTGAGGAAGACGGGGTGGTGAATAGAGGAAAGAGAAGGGTCTGAGGGGGAGGGGGGTTGTGAGTGGGATGGGAAGGATAAAATGGAAGTAGGAACTAAAATAAAAGGAGATGAGGGGGGGTCTGGTGTTTAAAAGGTGGATTGGATTTATGAGTAGGGTTAGTGGTGAGGGGAATGGGAGAGTGAGGAGAATCATCTTTCTTCATATAAGATTCAAAATCCACTAGTTTATCCCGAAGCTCTAGGAATGATATGGGAGTGTCACGAGCGCGAAGAGGACCAGAGATATCTTTAAAGTCAGGTCCAAGTCCATTTAAGGCATAGATAACTAGGTCAAGATTATCGATGGGGTTGGATATAAGGGCAATTTCATCGGCTAGGTTTTTGAGATGTTGGAGATAGGTGATGATAGGTTGGGTGCCTTTGGTGGCTGTGGAGAGTTTTTCCTTGAGTGACATGAGACGTGATCTATATTGGTTTGCAAAGAGAGTTTTGAGATGGTCCCAGGCTTCTTTGGATGTTTTAGGGTTGCCTAAAAGTTTTAGGACATTGGGTTCAAGGGAGGCGACGATTGCATGAAGTATAAGTTTGTCTTGCCTGGTCCAGAGATGGAATTCAGGATTAGGTATAGGTGTGTTTTGAGAGAGTATAGTGGGTGGAGGGCATGGATGAGTACCATCTACGTAGGACATGAGATTATGGCCAAAAAGTAATGCATCGATGAGAGTTCTCCAGGAAGAGTAGTTGTCGTGATTGAGTTTGAGTGGAATGTGTGCCGAAGTGAAAGAAATCAACGTCGAAGTGATAGATGGATGAGATTGGGAATTGGATTGAGGTTGAGTATGTGAAGAGGATGAGTCTGACATGGCTGAGGTGGGGAAGATAATGTTTACCATGGAATGTTGTTAAGCGAGGACCTCTGATACCATAAAGAAATGCAAAATCATGAAGTAAATGAAACCCTTGTATATTCATGATACATGTTGAGTGTTTATGTACATCGTGTGAGTATGAGGGTTACAACTGATTAAGCTAAACCTAAGGAGAAGATAAACATGCATTTGAACGTTTGAAACTTTAAAAATAAGTTAGGAAACCCTATCTCTATCAATCTCTAATCTAATTCTTGTATTTATCTCCTCCAAATGACTTGCATTTCTAAAAATATGCCTCGCTTCGTCTTCCCCATATAAGGACTATATAGTATTGGGGCTATGGTACATAGCAACAATGGCCATATAGAAGGAATAAGGTTCAATAGTGCCTATATATGGAGAGGAATAATTGGATGTTCAAAAGTTGGCAGGATCAGTGGCACAATCTCTCATGGGATATGAAACCATTAATCTCTTTAGTGGATCGAGTACTTACTATTAGACCAAAAGTTATAACTGTTAGTCATGGTTTAACTTTTTTTACTTAATCGTATTGGCCCAAGCATCACAATTCGACTATGACTTCCACACACTTGGGCCTCTGGTATATGACAATTGCTACTACAACCTAACTAACAATCTTTTTCTCGGCAATTGCTCACATTGGAAATCAAACACGTGTCTTTGCCTCTGCTACCGATTATTAGACTCACAAGCCAAATATTAATATAACTGTTAGTTAGGGCAACTCTTTCTACCTATTCAGTTCAAATATCACGTTTTGACTATGATTTAACTCTACAATTGAACTTCTACCATAAGACAATTACTGCCACAACCCTGTCAACACTCTTTAGATTACATTACTCTTATGTTACTTATATCTTGTAAATGACTCTACCCCAAGACAATATCTGATAAGGAAAGAAAACGAATTTGTCTAAAAGGCCAACTCCTTTGTATTCTTTTCTTTGTTTATGTGGGCACGACCGGGATAGAGGTTGCACTCATCGGGTACCATAACTGAATAAATTAAGGTCATCACAATAATCATAATATTTAGAAAAAGGTAATAGTGGCAGTAAAAGGCCAAGTATATAAGGCAGCCACTACATATGTTGGAGGTTACAATGACTCATAAACCCAAATTAATAACATTTTAAAGGTCTTTTATTGATCACTTTGAAAGGTTGGCCAACCATAAAACAAGTTAATGGCTATTAAGGCCATTTTAAAAAAAATTTATCCTTTCATTTTTATTTTTATAAAAATATCCATCAATATATCTGAAATAACTTTCTTTTTCTTTTCTTTTTCTTAAAAAGAGCGTTTGTATTAATTAGTTTTTCAAAGTTTAAGATGAAGTAAAATTATCTTATTTTAAAGTCTGAACATACCACAAGTTTCAATAAAAGTTTACGGTGGTACTTCTTATCATCTACCAAAAGAAATAACTGACAATAAGGATCCAAATCTTAAAAGCGTGTCCATGGAGTAATTATAAGGGATTTCGTTTAAGACACCATCATGATTCTTCATTTTTTTTTTACAAAGATTCTTCCTAATTTTTTTAGTTTTGATGTGGATACTATTCTCAAGATAGAAAAATATATAAAAAGAATAATATAAAACTAAAATTAAAGAAAATTAATTACAAGTTACAAAACTTACGATATTATTGATCCAAATAATATATATTAAGATACTAAATTAAGGGTTTAATATATTGGTCGATATCCTGATGAGAAAAACTAATAAGATGATTAGTCAATGGAAAAGACAGCATTTGCAATTGTGCACCCTAATAATTTATTAATTTTTGAATTAGGATCCTTTCATTTAATATGACCCTTATATGAGGAGAACGATAGATAAGAGATATTATTTTATCTTTTTATAATTAAGTGTTCCTGACATGATGTTTATGTCATATTAGAAGATTCAAATTTTATTTTATTTATCTATTTGTCAACCTTTCAAAAGTCACATAAGGTCGTCAGTAATATTATTCGTCACTAAAAACACTATAAGGCAACGACATTTTGGTTAACCTGAGGTGACAACATTTAATTTATCATCACCTTAAAAAGCTTTAAGGTGACAAGAAAAAGTCATAACCTTACAGCACTTTAAGGTGATGATGAAATATCGTCACCATTGATTAACCTAAGGTGACCATCTCCAATTTGTTGTCATCTTAAAATTCCCCAAGGTGACAAGAAAAAAGTCATCACTTTAGGTTAACTCTCATTACAACACTTTAGAAAAAACAAAAATAACTTTGTATCTATCTCTCTTCTCATGGGATGATCATGTCAAATGAGAGAATCCTAGTCCATTTAGAGGTAGTTTACTCTAGTTTTTTTTTTTTTGGGAACAAGTGTAGTTTAATCTATAGTTGAGTGAGAAAAGATGAAAGCGTGAACGGAGGTTGGAGACTAAAACCTCTAATCTAATTCAAGCTGAAAAACTTGCATTTATAAAATTATGCCTGCTTGATCTTCCCATATAAGGGCTATATAGTATGGGGGCAATGGCCATATAGAAGGAACAAGGTTCAGTAGCGTCTTTGGAGAGGAAAATAAGATGTTCAAACACATGTCCTTGCCTCTGATAACGGTTAGTCAGAGCACTAGTACTCTGTCTACTTATTTGTACTAACCCAAACATCATGTTTTGACTATGAATTAGTTCCGCAATTAGACTTCCACAATAAAACAGTTGCTGCCGCGACCCTGTCAACACTCTTTATATTACTCTTATGTTCCTTATATCCCGTAAATGACTCTACCCTAAGACAATATCTGATAAGGAAAGAAAACGAATTTTTCTAAAAGGCCAAGTTTTTTGTATTATTTATTTGTTTCTTTGGTGACGACCAAGATTGTAATAACCGTAAAAATTTAACGAAAATTTCAATTCAAAGAAAATTTAGAATAAAAGAGAGAATTTTGAAAATAGAGATAAGAACCATAGAAAATATGTATATTTATTACATGGATTAAAGAATTATAAAAAGAATATGAGAATTTACGTTTTGACACGTAATTTTTATTTTTCAAGAATAGTATTCTGTTATAAGCAAATATATTTTTATTTGCTTAAAAATGATTATGTTTTTCTAAAAGTAAGAAGACTTTTAAGTAAAATAATTATTGTTTAGCTTAAAATAATTATATTGGGGTATAAAGAATTTTTGTTGTATTTTTAGAAATATTTTTCTTTTAATATGAATAAGATATTCATTTTGAGATTTATTTTATAACGACTTTTATCAAGAAAAATTATGATTTAAGAGTTTAACTAAAGATTTATGAGAATGGAAATTTTTAGACATTTTTAGAATATTTTATGATACAAAACGGAATTTATATGAATTTTTATAAAAGAAAATTCTATTATTAATTATTTAATAATTATTATTATATTAAAAAAAACAGAAATGATAAAACAAAAACCGGGGACGACGGGTATCAGTTTTGAAAGAAAAACAAAAAATATGCATAGTGAGTGAATAGTGATCTACAACTTTATCTTTCGATTTGGAGTGTTTATGGGCTTCCGATCTCAAAACTAAAAGTGTTATTGGATTCAGGACGAAGAATACTTCAATTTTGACCGATCAATTTTTCAAATCAACCGTTGAATCACCATAAATCTGAAGTAGAAAATCTCGGTAAAAAGTAAGTTCTGAAAATCTTACTTAGAGACTTCTAATTAGAAATCTGACTCCGTAGATGGATTCAGAAGCTAGATAAACATTAGGATATGTATTTCTTCCGGTCATTTGGTAATTTTTTATATGGCAGTGAATAATATTTTTGGCATGAATAGTGGCGGTGAATAGTGATTTTCGGCGATAAATAGTGATGGTGAATAGTGATTCGGGCGGTGAATAGTATTTTTCGCGCAGTGAACAGTACCTTAGTGTTGACCTGCGTTGACCGAGCTCCTAGAGGCCAAATTTAGCAAATTCGGAGTCATTTTCAAGGTTTTTAAACATTTCGTACTCGATTTTGGGGTTTATTTTATCGAATTCGGATCAAAAACGAAGATTTTAGGGCTATCCAATCTGAAGCCCTTACCTGTGAGTAGATAATTCTTCCTATGACTTGTTTTTACTCTTCTTGAACTTTACATTGATAAATGAGTATGATTACATTTTATTTATACTTTCATATGTTTTTGAAATGGTTTGGAATGTCTGAAATATGATATTTAGTTCAAGAAGAATATGACTTTTGAAATAAATTTTGAAACACATTGAACATGCGATTTTTAAATGTATTTCGCATTACATGGCAAAGAAAATATGTTATGCATGTGACATTGATTTTACAATAATATGTTTGCCTTGGATTTGGGTATGTATATGTGATTCCCTGATTGGAAAGTTTTGACAGAGGAATGTACTGAGATTGAAAGCTTTGTTTTGCATGATATGTAAAGTTATAAATTGCCGAATATGATTGAATGGCAAACGTAAAGCTCATGGCGAGTTGTTTGATAATTATGCATTGCATTTGATGGATGTGCACTTTTATACATTTATATATATATGTGTGTGTGTGTGTGTGTGTGTGTGTGTGTGTGTGTGTATTGATGATTATTGACGGGTTATATGGCTTGAGACGGTATTGTGAATGAGGTATTAGTGATAATGTGAGGAGGCAAAAGGGTGATGAACTCACATTCCCTGATTACCTATTGTGATGATGACAGTGGTAATGTGAGGAGGCAAAAGGGTGATGAACTCACATTCCCTGTTGACCTATTGAAGTTGTAGTCAGTGGTAATGTGAGGAGGCAGAAGGGTGATGAACTCACATTCCCTGATTACCTATTATGACTGTGACTATGGTAATGTGAAGAGGCAGAAGGGTGATGAACTCACATTCCATGTTTATCTATTGAGTATATTGAAAATTGTGACATACTTGAGCATTATATAAAAAGAATGAATTTTTAATGCATATTAAGTTTGATTTAAGACCATATTGTATTATATGTGGTTACAGATATTCGAATGTGATTTGAACTGAGAAAATTTGAAAATGCGGGTCCCATATGGATGTATCTCTGAATTGTGATTTTTAATGTGATAAGTTTAAAAAAATAAAGAGTACATCCATATGTTGACTTGAGAGGTTATAGGAGGTATTGTCTGCTCACTGAGTTATAAAACTCACTACACGTGGTTGACATATTTTCAGATAAAGACCCAGAGTTTGGTCCTGCAGCTTCTTGATCGACTAGGTGTTGTACTTCTGTGGTGAGCCTAAATTGTTTCTTGGCTCTCAGTATTTACAAATGTAATATAAATGTACTCTAGAGTTATTATAAACGCCACAGGCAGGATCCTTGCTTCTACTGTACTCTGATGTATATGTACTTGATTTGTATATGGTATCTGTATGAGAAAACCTATATGTATATGTTTCCTTGATAAAGAATTGAGATATTCATGTTTATGAAAAATATATGTTTATGATATACGTGTTTCACGTGCCCTAAAATTAGGAACGTGACAAAGATAGAGGTTGCACTCATCGGTTCCACAACTGTTTAAATTAAGGTCATCACAATATTTCCGAAAATGAACGTGACTAATGATAAAATGAAAAAGAAGTTCCACTCTTTTCTTATACAATAATCCAATCAACTTATTGTTGCCAAAAGTATGCAATATTGTGATTTACAAATTGCAGCTGACAATTAACAAACAAATGGATATGCTTTCATTTCCTCCGAATAACAGACTGGAGTCAGCATTAGCATCTGCCTTAATTTCTAAAAAATATGCCTTGCTTGATCTTCCCATGTAAGGATTGTATAGTACCATACATAGCAACAATGGCCATCTATAAGGAACAAGGTTCGGTAGTGTCTGTGGAGAGAAACAATTGGGTGTTCAAAAGTTGGCGGGATGACAGGTATTCTAGCACAATCTTTAATTGAATATGGAAACAGACAACAGAAGTTGTTTCAATTGATAAGAATCAAAGTACTTCGCTCATGAGGCTTAAATTCAATTCTTGCTGCTAATGAATTTCTTTAATAAAAAATCTACAAATATCACTGTAAACTTTCTCTAAGATTTAAATGTGATATACCCTAAACTTAGAATAAGATAATCTCTTTCAATTGGGTGTTTAAGAGTTGGCTGGACCAATGGTATTCAAGAACAATCTCTTACGGATTAAGATGAAACGGAACCACTCATCCCTTTAGATTACGTTACTTTTATGTCCGTTATATCTTGACCTGACAAGGAAAGAAAACGAATTTGTCTGAAAGGTCAAGTCCTTCGGATTCTTTTCCTTGTTTGTGTGGTGACCAAGATAGAGTTCGCACTCATCGAGTACCACAACAGAATAAAGGTCATCACAATAATCATAATATTTATCTCGTCTTATCCCTCATATTACGAATTTTCTGTGGGGAAAAAACCACTATTTTGGTGGAGATATTACATGACTTATAAAATGGATTATTCCTTACCCTTATTAAAATTATTTGCACATTTTCCTAAGTACAAAAATATTTTCTTTTCGTTCTATCTACCTCTCTCTCTCTCTCTCTCTCTCTCTCTCTCTCTCTCTCTCTCTCTTTCATATATTAAAAAAAAATCGAACTTTTAGTTTAAATCACCTCCCGTCACCCTTACACCTTTTCTCACTCAACTGCCTCTGAATATAAATATTTATATTCCTGCTTTCAACGAATCCATGCATTGTTCTTTTTCTATTATTTTTTTCAAAATATATTCGAAGGATATTAACATTATACGACTAACCCTCAGATGCATTATAGCCAAAGGCAACGTAGATTTCCTTACATGACGTTTTCAAAATGACGTTTCCTAAATGACCATAAGTTTTGTTAAGATTTAAAAATTATTTACAAAGTTCACCCAAAAATATTTATAAAAAATTTACGTTATTCAATACATAACATTCATTTATAATTTTTAATACACCTTATATCTAAATTTCTTGTAAATAATTGTTTAGTACTTTAAAAATTAAAAATATTCACCTATTAAATAATTTATAACTAAAGTAGTAAATAAATTTGAATTCAGCAGAAGAAAAATTTGTCATATTAAAAGTTCAAGATAGTAAGAAAAATACTTGATCATATATATACTTAAGAAGTATAACAGTACTCGTGTCAAAAAATAAAAATAAAAGAGCAAGTGGCAATCACAAAATTCAATCCAAGATATTTTTATATAAACTCAGTTTCAAAGCTTCACTGGTATAAGTAGGCCAAATCAAAAAAAGAGAAAGATAAGAAGAACAAAAAGAGAGAGAGAGAGAGCATCTTTGAAGTTGGGGGGGGGGGGGGCGCATTCCCAGCCCTTCCATAGAGATGGCTAAGGGCAAGGCAGTGGCAGAGAGTACTTTCTCGCTACCTGTCTACGTCACTCTTTCATTTTGGTTATATGCTTTAAAACAAAAATATTTTTTATAAAAAAATCCACTAAATAAGATGATGTGAAACACTTTCATCCTATTCATGCACAAAAAAGTACTTTTTTATTATTTAGACCTGTCTGAACAAGTGTCGTCAGTGTCATGCATGTGTCTGACATTATGATATTCTGGTCCAAGACATGATGATACGCTGGTTCAAGTTTTATAGAGCTTTCAATCATGAATTCAATAGCAAATGAAAGTAAAAGTTTGGTATGAAAAGAATATATAAAATTATTAAGTGGATGGGTGGTTGCGAAAGTGCAAATATATATTATTAGATGTTGATGATCAGTTGTAATTGAAATTGAAAATCCTTCAAACCGAACAGCTCAATCGAATCTTCGGTTTTTCCTTTAAAAAATTAAATTGATCGGTTTGATTTTATACAAAATCGACCTCTTCAACTTGATTGACCAATTTGCAACAAACTAATTGAATCAAACCGATTAACAGGAGATGGAGAGTGATATTTGGGAGGAGAGAATGTCAAACAGGAAGCCTCTTGTTACCTTGCTGTTTTATTTAGAGTTCGACACACGACACACATGCATATATATAAATATAAAACACACACACACAGAGATAGAGAGAGAGAGAGAGAGAGCTGGAGTGATGCTAAGTGCAACACAGATCCCGCTATACAAATATACTACAGGTGAAAGCCTAATAGATAGATCTTTGTTTACTATTCATCTCCGAGTCTCTTGAGAACGTATTCGACAATGTTGTTGATTTCATCTTCCCCGCTGATGCGTCCATCACCGTTGGTGTCAGCGTACTGGATACACCTGAAGGCTCTCCATGCCGGCAACCGAGAACCAAGAACACCGAAAGCTTTCTTAACCTCCTCCTTGGTCAGAGTACCGTCACGGTCACTATCTGCTTCTTCAATAATGGCCCTTATCTGATCCCGCAAAGGCACATGAACGTCCTTACGCTTATTTTGAGTAAGCTGTACATGCCAAGTCATTTTGGACTCTCACTCTCTCTAATGCCTTCTGCCTCCTTCTTTACTTGCATATCCTATATATATAACATGGCTGCGAGTGGGACCCCCCACTTCAAAGATGCTCTCTTTTTTCTTTTTTCTTTTTGTATAAAACTAAGTTTATGTAAAAATCTTTGATTGAATTCTGCCACTTGCCAGGTTTTTTTATTCTTATACTTTATAAATATATGACTAATTTTACTTACACTATTAAAATTGTCTCTCTATAAGTATTTTATTTTTGCAAACTTGAATTTTTAACATGATAAAAATCAATTGCAGAGTTCGAATTTATTTATTACTTGAATTATGAATTATTTATTAAGTGAATATTTTTTATTTTTAAAGTACTAAAGAATTATTTAATTTGCAAGACATTTAGATATAAGAGGTATTCAAATTATGAATTGAATAACGTAAAAATTAAATTTTGGGTGAAATTTGTAATTAATTATTTTCAAGTATTAACAAAACTTATAGTCATTTAAGAAATAATGCAAATGTCACACTTTAAAAAAAGCCGCCAACTCCGTATGACATGAAATTTATATAGAGAGAGAGATAAAATAACATAAAACTGAATTTTCTCTCTCCAATTACCTAATTATGAAAAAGAATCAGGTTCAAATGCATTATCACAAAGGCATCAAATGTCCCCGTCACTCCCATGAAGTCACCCTTGTTTACCAACCAATCAAGCCTACACTCTTCCCTGATTACCCCAGTATTAAATTCTTTAAACAGACATATTTATTTTTTAATATAAAATATGGATAAATTTCTCAAATTAAAATGATTAATTTTTTAGCAAAGAATTAAATTTTCTCTTATATATAAAATTGTTCAAAGCAATATCAAATTAAAATTAGTTTAGAAGGTCTTTAAACAAATATTGGATTACATCTTAAAATTTATTCCAATAATCTCAACAAATCAAGATAAAATATGCAATAAAGCGATTTACAAATTGCAGCCAACAAGTAACAAACAAATGGATATGATCACGTCCGTTGACTCTGTCCTTCTATCATGAAAGCAAAGCTGAGAATCTCGTGGGTTAGCACTGCTTTTATCTCCTCCAAATAACTCTTGTTGAGACCAAGAGTCAGCATTGCTTCTTCTTTAATTTCTAAAAATATCCCTTGCTTTCTCTTCCCATATAAGGATTGTATAACATGGGGGCTACTACCTAAGGAATCAGGTTCAGTAGTGTCCGTGGAGAGGAACAATTGGGTGGTCTAAAGTTGACGGAAATATGAAATAGACCAACGAAGTATTACGTTATTAAAATTGCTTTTCTCTACAAATATATTTTTGTGAGTTTGAACTTTTGGTATGACAGAGAACTTTTAACTACTTATCATTTGAATTACAAATTATTTATTTAGTGAATATTTTAAATTTTGAAGAAATCTTAAAAATTACTTACAAGACAATTAGATATAAGGTATATTAAAAATTATAAATGAATGATAGCTATTGAATAGAATAAATATTAATTTATATATATATATTAATAAAAAAAATTTATGTCTCTTACTGATCACTTTGAAACGTTGGCCAACCATGAAGCAAGTTAATTTTTTTTTTATGTTTATTTGTATAAAAATATCCAACAATATATCTGAAATAACTTTATTTTTTTCTTAAAATTGAGCATTTTTATTAATTAGTCTTTCAAAGTTTAAGATGAAATAGAGTAAACACAAAATTTAGTCTCTAAATTTATTAAGTTATTATACATTAAACCTTGAATTTAATTTATTGTACAGTTTAGTCCTCAAATTTATCAAACGTCAGACAATTTAGTCATTCCGTCATCTCTACATTAATTGCTTGCTAACGTGGCCCGTTAAGTGTTGTTGTGCCACGTTAAATATAACATCCCTAATTTCGTTTCTTTTATTGATAAAAGTACATAAATATTTAATTAAGAAAATAAATTTTATTAGACAATATTTTATATATCTAAAGAAATATAATCCTTAGAAATTCTTCATCTTATGTATATGCATAGAAAATGTTTCTAACATTAAGAGAACAAATAAAGAGGGAAAACCTAATAGGAAAAAAAATTAGAAATAACATACTAAAGAGATGAAAAATTCTTAGATAAAGAAGGTAAATTTTTAGAAACAAGTAAAGGTCTTAAAATTTCAATAACATTGGATTAGGGTAATTTTTCCTAATTCAAGAACTAGAGTTACTAACTTTAAAATCTTTACCCATACATTGGACTTTTACCTATGGACACTTCATATAGAGTTTTTCCACTTCACATAAGCTTCTAGCAAGCCCATTGGATAATCTAAGCAAGAAATAAAACATAGACTTGGACTAGGATATATTAATTAGACCAATAGCCCAAAAATTATGAAAATGTGATTAAGCCCTCCAAGAAAGGTATAATTTTATCCAAAGCAAAAAAAAATGGGTAGGAATAAGCCCATAATGGGTAGGAATAAGCCCAAATCCAAGAGGAAAAATAAAATAAAATAAATTAAGTGATGATATAATAATGTAATAATAATAAATATTAGGTTACATGGCATTAAGACAAAAATTTAGCAAGTGGTATGATTCTACATTCATAATTTTGACAAGTGGCATGATAATACAAGGCTTTAGGACAAAAACATCTATATCCTACACTCATAATTTTAGCAAGTGGTATGATAATACATGGCATTAGGATAAAACATTCATATCCCACACAAATAATATCAACCAAATAATGGAGATTCAATGGCTAGAAATTTGCCACCTAAAAAGGCAAACCTATCATACTTGTTTAAGATAAAAGAAAATGGAAATGAATCCCTAAATCAAAGGGACCTTGTCCCTTATCTTAAGAACATATCATCATAATTTTCAAAATACAAATCTCCTTTCCCTATGCATATCTTGACTAAGG
The DNA here is from genome assembly GCA_037074535.1 of Gleditsia sinensis. Classification (NCBI taxonomy): domain Eukaryota; kingdom Viridiplantae; phylum Streptophyta; class Magnoliopsida; order Fabales; family Fabaceae; genus Gleditsia; species Gleditsia sinensis. The sequence goes on from CM073472.1 coordinate 16,649,253, forward strand.
AAGAGGAAGACAAGAACATAAGTTGTTTATTTTCCAAAAATTCAACAAAGTGTATCCTAATTGTGATAAGGTAGACCCATGATCATGAAATGTGTATTATTTGGTGGTCTATTTAAGCAAAACCCACCCCTACAACATTTTAATTTCGTCCAAGTGAGGAAGAGAGAGAAATAGAAGCAAGGTAGAGTGAAGAAAGGAGAGAAAGAGAGGAGAAGAAAGGAAGGAAAAAGAATGAGAAGTTTAGAAGGCTAAGTATTCAAGGTAAGTTACTTTAATCTCAACTTGAATCCATTTTTCTTCTTCATCCTTGAGGTTCAAAAATTCACCCTCCTTCTCTTACCTAAGTTGCTAGAAAAGCTAAAAGAAGGGAGGAATCTTGCTACTTCTTTCAAGAGGAAATAAGAAAATCAATTCACTAAGTAAGCTAGGGAGATTCTTAGGTAAGTTTAACAATATTTCTTTTTGAAGAAAACTTTTGAAACTTATAATATTTATATGAGATTTTGATCTTAGAACTTTGATGATTGGTCATGGATGTTGCTATATCATGTTACATATTGATCTTGCATGTGATATATGTTTGAATACTTAGGCTGGTATAGAAAGTTTTGCATAGGTATGGCTATGGGTGGCAAAATTTTAAGCTTCTGTGTTTTAATTTTTGAGAATTATCTGTAGGGAATTAAAATAAATGGTTAACATATGAATTATAGATATTGTGTTACGGATTTTTAGCCACTGGAATCATTCAATTTAGAGTTCATATGAGGTAGATATGTTCCTATTAGTAAACAAAGGTCAGAAAATGGTTAATCAGGGAAGAATATATTAGGATAGCTTCGGTGTTTTAATTTTTGGAAAAATTATATAAGGAATTAAAATCAATGGTTAACATATGAATTATATATTTATGTGTAACGGATGTTTAGCCACTAGAATCACTTAATTTGAAATTTTTATGTGGGAGATATAGTCAGATTAGTAAGTAAAGGTTAGAACCTACCCGAGAATAAATAATATTGAATTTAAGGGAGTAATAAACCCAAGATTTATTATTATTTTGCTGATATGATTAACTTAATAGTTTTAGATAATTGTCTTAGCTTTCCATAGACACCAAGACCACCTCAATCGGAGTTAAAATGAGGGAGTTATGCTCTGATTAGTGAGCAAAGGTCACAGAACACGGCCTGGCCGTGTTCTGGGTGCTTCAAGCACGGGTTAGCCGTGTTCGGGGCTGTTTTTGAGTACATTTGAAGTATTTTTAAAGCATGTCCATGTCCTGAAATATGGATAGACCGTGTTGGAAGCTGGTGAAGCCTATTTTCAACATTTTTCTACCCTAAATGAACCTCTTTAACTATAGGGTAATAGTAGAAATTAAATTGGAGAAAAATGCTCTATAAATTTGTAAGAACATGTGTTAGAAATGATATAAATAAGAAGAAATTGACTAACGGCCAAGCATAAAGAAAATGAAGAGATGAAATTAATATTTAAAAAAGAAGACGAATCTTATAAATGAAAATAATAAATTACTAGTATATGCCATAGCCATTGCCATTGTATGAACTTCTTACCATCTTAAGTGTGAAATTCTGACATGGAAATATTTTATAAAGTGATATTTGAAATGGTTATGTTCATGACATAATTACCAATGATTTATGATAATAGTTATATTTTGATGAACATACTTGTTATTGAAAGCATATTTTTGGCTATCATTGTGAAAATAAAAGAAATGAGCACAGTCACATGGAAATCCGTGTGGTGCACCAGTAGAGGACGCCCTACCAACGGTTATGATCATGTTAATGAGAAAAGAAAGAGAAAGTGGGTCATGTCGGACGGAGCGAGAAAAGCCCGTATCGGAGAGTAAAAAATACTCACCCTGACCGGGGTAGCTTGATATGAGAATAAATTGATAGTCATCGTATGATATTCTGAAAATAGTTAATTCTGTCATACATATCATTACTGTATGATTCTTATGTGCATAGATATAATGCTTTCATGTGACCAAAGATATTTTCTGTAGTTTATACAGCTGAACATGACATGATGAACTATATTTATGGTAAATTATGATTTATTGTTGAACCTACTAGGATTTAATTTTCACTATATTTCCATATCATGTTCAGAAGAATAATTATGTAGATTTTCTCTATGACACTTATTATTTCCGTACGTTGGATCGAGGTGCCCTACCTTGGGAAACTACCAGTTATATCATATGTATCTGTTGTAGATGTGACTGAGATTCTAGTGGAGGTGCCACCCGCACCAGTGTCCCCGGAAGTAGTCAACATAAATGATTAGAGTTAATATGTATCTTTGTACAAATGTTTGTAAAATAATGCTGTGTAGTTTGTAAAATAATGGTGTGTATGGAAACTCAGTATTGTATCACTGTTAATAACAATTATGCTTGGTTAAAGTGATTATTATTATGAGTTAAGTGGTTAGAATTAAAGTAGTAATAACTTCATGGAATTTTACAAATATATAAAAAAAATTTGTTACATTTACATAAATGGAGTTGTTACATAATTAGTATCAGAGCAGGTCGATCCTAGATGGCCAGTGGGTGGATGGTTATCTGAATCGATCTTATAGTGTCTTGAGTATGTTGTGGTTGTGCTGTGTATGGGATCAGTGATTCATATAGGTAAGAAATTACTAGTGTTTCCTATCTATATGCCGATGTGGTGTTATGACTGCTATTAAATATTTTTGAACTAACTATTGGGCTTGATCACCTCAATAGCAGCATAACTTTGTTTTTGCCATAGTAGGAAATGACACCACCAAGGAGGAATCCAGCAACCAATACAGAGGAAACCCTGCATAACCTTGCCACGGCAATTCGAGACCAAGTCATGACCACCAACCAAATTTTACAATATCTCCAGAATGCTAATAACCCAAATGGTGAGAATGGTGCTAACAATCGGATGACTGGAAAAGATAATGGCATATTCGAGTTCCTGAGGACTAGACCACCTTATTTCCAAGGTGGCTATGACCCAACGGTAGCCGAAAGGTGGATAAGGGAATTAGAAAAAATCTTTGAAGTGATGGGCTGTACTGAAGAGCAGTAAGTTATTTTTGCTGCATATATGTTAAAGGATGAAGTAGAATACTGGTGGCATGGAGCTAGATAACTTTTAGCTCATCAGGGAAGACAGATCACTTGGCAAGTGTTCAAGGACATTTTTTTTGAAAAGTACTTTCCAAGTACTGTACGGGTAGAGAAAGAGATCGAATTTCTCCAACTTAGGCAAGGCAGAATGACTGTGGACCAGTATATCGCAAGGTTTGAGGAGCTGTTTAAGTTCTTCTCTTATCTGCGATATAACCCAGATGAAGCATGAAAGGCGGTTAAGTTTGAAGCGGGACTAAACCCGGAGATAAAGAATGCTATTATAGCTATGGAGATCAGGGAGTTTGTACCTCTGATAAATAAATACAAACTCCTGGAAAAGAGTTTAAGGGCAGTGGAGGACGATAAGCAAAGGCGAAACATATGGAAGAGGAAGAAAAATTTTACCAACCCTGGAAAGAACGTGAGAAGAAGTGGATATGGAGCTGGTAAGAGGCCATTGATTGTGGGTCCTAGACCTTTTCAACAAGACCTCGCACCAGTCAAGTGCGCTAAGTGCTGACGCATGCATGGTAACCGGCCATGCTACATGGGACAAGATGTCTGCTTCAATTGCAGACAGAAAGGACATTTTGCGAGAAACTGCCCACAGAATGTGGGGAAGCAGCCAGAACAGAGGCCTCAAGTGAAAAGAAGGGTTTTCACCTTGAGCGGCTAAGAGGCAGTTCAATCTTCTAAAATGATTCAAGGTATATGCTATATCTATGGATTTGCTCCTATGATGTTATTTAATTCTGGTGCTAGTCATTCATTTATATCAGAAGAATTATTAGGAAGTTTCAGTTTCTTATTTCTGAAACTCCCTATGAGCTATCCGTAGTAACCCCCACAGGGGAACGGGTATTAACTTCCTCTGTATGTAAAGACTGTCAAGTCACCATCCAGGAGAAAACTTTTTCTGTAGACCTCGTCTGTTTACCTTTAAGAGGTATTAAGGTCATTCTAGGGTTAGACTGGATGTCTAGAAATCGAGTCTTGCTGAATTGTTGTAACAAGACCGTTGAATTTCTACCTCCTACTCCGAAAGAGGAGGTCTAGTTATTGATGCTAAATGCCAATCAAGTTAATAGGGAGTTGAAGAATGGAGTACTTGGATACATTCTCTTGTATTTATCAAACCTAGAAGTCGAATCGAAACTTGATGAAATCCCAATAGCCAACGAGTTTCCTGAAGTATTTCCATCATATATTCCAGGCTTACCTCCCAAGAGAGAGATAGAGTTCTCTATTGATCTCCTACCTAGGACAGGGCCTATCTCTATTGCACCATATCGAATGGCCTCGAAGGAACTACATGAACTCAAGAAGCAGTTGGAGGAACTATTAGACAAGTAATTCATTAGACCGAGTGTATCACCTTGGGGAGCTCCTGTATTATTTGTTAAGAAGAAAGACGGGTGCTTGAGACTATGCATAGATTACAGACAGCTGAATAAGGTGACTATCAAAAACAAGTACCCTCTCCGTAGGATAGATGACTTATTGGATCAATTGAAGGGAGCCTCCATCTTTTCTAAAATTGACTTGAGGTCAGGATATCATCAGATTAGGATTAAGGAGGAGGACGTACCAAAAACTGCCTTCAGGACTAGGTATGGGCACTATGAGTTTCTCGTAATGCCCTTCGGGTTGACGAATGCACTTGCAATTTTCATGGATTACATGAATCGCATTTTTTGACCCTACCTAGATCAATTTGTTGTAGTGTTCATTGATGACATCTTGATATATTCTAAGAGTGAGAAAGAACATGAACAACATCTCTGAATCGTGCTACAAGTGCTGAAAGAGGAAAATTTATATGCCAAATTGGAGAAGTGTGAATTTTGGCTGTCAGAGGTGAAGTTTCTCGGACATGTCATCTCTAATAGAGGGGTATCTATAGATCCTAGCAAGACGGAAGCAGTGATTCAGTGGGAGAGACCAAAGACGGTTACGGAAGTCAAAAGTTTTCTGGGTTTGGCAGGATACTACAGAAGGTTTATACAAAACTTCTCTCGTATAGCCTTGCCATTAACTAAATTGACCAGGAAGGGAAGTTCTTTTAAATGGACTGATCAATGTGAAGTTAGTTTTCAGGAGCTGAAGAAAAGACTGACCAATCATCCTATTTTAATTATTCCAGACCCCACAGGACATTTTGAAGTGTATAGTGACGTTTCAAAGAAAGGGCTAGGATGTGTGCTGATGCAAGATAAGAGAGTAGTTGCTTACACCTCTAGGCAACTGAGACCCCACGAAGGAAACTATCCAACCCATGATCTTGAATTAGCAGCAGTGGTGTTTGCCTTAAAGATTTGACGACACTATTTGTACGGGGCAACCTTTGAAGTATATTGTGATCATAAGAGTCTTAAATACCTCTTTGATCAGAAGGAGTTAAATATGAGGCAACGAAGATGGGTAGAATTCCTCAATGACTACAAGTTTGAGATAAAGTATCATCTCGAAAAGGTGAATGTTGTAGCAGATGCCTTGAGTCAAAAATCTCTGCACATGGGTCAAATGATGGTGTATGAGATGCAGATGCTAGGGATGAAAAAGGACATTACCGAGTTTGTGGCAAAATGTCTCATTTGTCAAAAGGTGAAGGTGGAGCATCAAAAGCTAGCGGAATTTCTACAACCTCTTGAGATCCTTAAATGGAAATGGGACAGTATCTCAATTGACTTTGTTGTGGGATTACCTAAGACTTCAGTGGGACATGACTCTATCTGGGTAATAATTGACAGATTAACCAAATCTGCTCACTTTTTGCCCATAAAAATTAACTATTCACTGGATAAATTAGCCCAATTGTACGTCCAGGAAATAGTTAGATAGCATGGAATTCCCTTAAATATTGTTTCTGATAGAGATCTAAGGTTCACATTGAGGTTTTGAAAGGCATTGCAGGAAGCTTTTGGTACTCAGTTGCCGTTCAGTACTGCCTACTATCCTCAGACTGATGGGCAGACAGAACGAACCATTAAAACCCTAAAAGATATGTTGAGGGCCTGTGTGATAGAGCAAGGTAAAGAATGTGATAAGTACCTACCTTTAGTAGAGTTTGCTTATAATAATAATTATCACTCCAGTATTAAGATGGCCCCCTATGAAGCTTTATACGGTAGAAAGTGTCAATCTCCACTATGTTGGTTCGAGGTAGGAGAAAAGAACTTGTTGGGTCCTGATCTAGTTCAACAAACCATTGAACAAATCAGGATGATACGAAACAAAATACTTACAGCTCAGAGTCGGCAAAAGAGTTACTATGATAAGAGACATAGACCTCTAGAGTTTGAGGAAGGAGACCATGTATTTCTGAAACTTTCCCCGACTACTGGAGTTGGTAGGTCTCTCAAAACAAGAAAACTAAGTCCGCGATTTTTGGGACCCTACCAAATTCTGAAGAAAGTAGGAACATCAGCATATCAAGTTGCTCTCCCACCTAATTTGTCCAACCTGCATAATGTTTTTCACGTATCACAGCTGTGGAATTATCTTCCAAATTTATCACATGTAATACAGGATGAACCAATCCAAATAAAGGAGAACATGACATACCAGCTAGTACCTGTATCCATATCGGACACTGACGTGAAGCAATTGAGAAATAAAACCATTCCCCTTGTTAAGGTGTTCTGGGAAGGTTTGACTCCGGAAGAAACAACTTGGGAGATGGAAGAAGTCATGAGAAATAAATATCTGCAATTGTTCTTATTAGGTAATTTCTGAAATTTTGAGGACAAATTTTCTTTTAGGGGGAGAGAAATGTAACATCCCTAATTTCGTTTCTTTTATTGATAAAAGTACATAAATATTTAATTAAAGAAATAAAATTTATTAGACAATATTTTAGATATCAAAGAAAATATAATCCTTAGAAATTCTTCACCTTATGTATATGCATAGAAAATGTTTCTAACATTAAGAGAGCAAATAAAGAGGAAAAACCTAATAGGAAAAAAAAAATAGAAATAACATACTAAAGAGATGCAAAATTCTTGGATAAGGAAGGTAAATTTTTAGAAACAAGTAAAGGTCTTAAAATTTCAAGAACATTGGATTAGGGTAATTTTTTCTAATTCAAGAATTAGAGTTACTAAGTTTAAAATCTTTACCCATACATTGGGCTTTTACCTATGGACACTTCATATAGAGTTTTTCAACTTCACATAAGTTTCTAGCAAGCCCATTGGAGAATCTAAGCAAGAAATAAAACATAGACTTGGACTAGGATATAGTAATTGGACCAATAGCCCAAAAATTATGAAAATGTGACCAAGCCCTCCAAGAAAGGAAGAATTTTATCCAAAGCAAAAAAAATGGGTAGGAATAAGCTCAAATCCAAGAGGAAAAATAAAATAAAATAAATTAAGTGATGATATAATAATGTAATAATAATAAATATTAGGTTACATGGCATTAAGACAAAAATTTAGCAAGTGGCGTGATTCTACATTCATAATTTTGGCAAGTGGCATGATAATACAAGGCTTTATGACAAAAACATCTATATCCTACACTCATAATTTTAGGAGGTGGTATGATAATACTTGGTATTAGGACAAAACATTCATATCCCACACAAATAATATCAACCAAATAATAGAGATTCAAGGGCTAGAAATTTGCCACCTAAAAAGGCAAACCTATCATACTTGTTTAAGACAAAAGAAAATGGAAATGAATCCCTAAATCAAAGGGACCTTGTCCCTTATCTTAAGAACATATCATCATAATTTTCAAAATACAAATATCCTTTCCCTATGCATATCTTGACTAAGGAAGAGGAAGACAAGAACATAAGTTGTTTGTTTTCCAAAAATTCAACAAAGTGTATCCTAATTGTGATAAGGTAGACCCATGATCATGAAAGGTGTATTATTTGGTGGTCTATTTAAGCAAAACCCACCCCTACAACATTTTAATTTCGTCCAAGTGAGGAAGAGAGAGAAATATAAGCAAGGTAGAGTGAAGAAAGGAGAGAAAGAGAGGAGAAGAAAGGAAGGAAGAAGAAGGAGAAGTTTAGAAGGCTAAGTACTCAAGGTAAGTTACCTTAATCTTCACTTGAATCTATTTTTCTTCTTCATCCTTGAGGTTCAAAAATTCACCCTCCTTCTCTTACCTAAGCTGCTAGAAAAGCTAAGGGAAGGAAGGAATCTTGCTACTTCTTTCAAGAGAAAACAAGAAAACCAATTCACTAAGTAAGCTAGGGAGATTCTTAGGTAAGTTTAACAATATTTCTTTTTGAAGAAAACTTTTGAAACTTATAATATTTATATGAGATTTTGATCTTAGAACTTTGATGATTGGTCATGGATGTTGCTATATCATGTTACATATTGATCTTGCATGTGATGTATGTTTGAATACTTAGGCTGGTATAAAAAGTTCTGCATAGATATGGCTATGGGTGGCAAAATCTTAAGTTTCTGTGTTTTGATTTTTGAGAATTATCTGTAGGGAATTAAAATAAATGGTTAACATATGAATTATAAATATATGTGTCACGGATTGTTAGCCACTAGAATCATTCAATTTAGAGTTCATATGAGGTAGATATGTTCCTATTAGTAAACAAAGGTCAGAAAATGGTTAATCAGGGAAGAATATGTTAGGATAGCTTCGATGTTTTAATTTCTGGAAAAATTCTATAAGGAATTAAAATAAATTGTTAACATATGAATTATATATTTATGTGTCACAGATGTTTAACCACTGGAATCACTTAATTTGGAATTTTTATGTGGGAGATATAATTAGATTAGTAAGTAAAGGTTAGAACCTACCCAAGAATAAATAATATTGAATTTAAGGGAGTAATAATACCAAGATTTATTACTATTTTGCTGATATGATTAACTTAATAGTTTTAAATAATTGTCTTAACTTTCCATAGACACGAAAATCACCTCAATCGGAGTTAAAATGAGGGAGTTATGGTCTGATTAGTGAGCAAAGCTCACAGAACACGGCCAGGCCATGTTCTGGGTGCTTCAAGCACGGGTTAGCCATGTTCAGGGCTATTTTTGAGTACATTTGAAGTATTTTTAAAGTATGGCCGTGTCCTAGAATATGGCCAGACCGTGTTGGAAGCTGGTGAAACCTATTTTCAACATTTTATAAAGTGTGAAATTCTGACATGAAAATATTTTATAAAGTGATATTTGAAATGATTATGTTCATGGCATGATTAACAATGATTTATGGTAATAGTTATATTTTGATGAACATACTTGTTATTGAAAGTATATTTTTTGCTATCATTGTGAAAAAAAAAGAAATGAGCACGGTCACATAGCAATCCGTGTGGTGCACCAGTAGGGGACGCCCTACCAATGATTATGATCATGTTAATGAGAAAAGAAAGAGAAAGTGGGCCATGTCAGACGGAGCGAGAAAAGCCTGTACCAGAGAGTAGAAAATACTCACCCTAACCGGGGTAACTTGATATGAGAATAAATTGATAGTCATCATATGATATTCTGAAAATAGTTAATCCTGTCATACATATCATTACTGTATGATTCTTATGTGCATAGATATAATGCATTCATGTGACCAAAGATATTTTCTGTAGTTTATACAGCTGAACATGACATGATGAACTATATTTATGATAAATTATGATTTATTGTTGAACCTACTGGGATTTAATTCTTACTATATTTTCATATCATGTTCAGAAGAATAATTATGTAGATTTTCTCTATGACACTTATTATTTCCGTACGTTGGATCGAGGTGCCCTACCTTGGGCAACTACCAGTTATGTCAGATGTATCTGTCGTAAATGTGACTGAGATTCCGATGGAGGTGCCACCCGCACCAATGTCCCCAGAAGTAGTCGACATAGATGATTAGAGTTAATATGTATCTTTGTACAAATGTTTGTAAAATAATGCTGTGTAGTTTGTAAAATAATGGTGCGTATGGAAACTCAGTATTGTATCACTGTTAATAACAATTATGCTTGGTTAAAGTGATTATTATTACGAGTTAAGTGGTTAGAATTAAAGTAGTAATAACTTCATGCCACATCAGCGTTGACTTAAATTAAAAAAAGAATAAATATACAATTTAATCCTTGAATTTATTATGTCCCTACAATTTAATCCCTAAATTCATGTCATTACACAATTTAATTTTTGAATTTATCAAACATCAAATAGTTTAGTCATTATGTTATTTTTATCTTAATTGTTTGCTGATATAAATTGTTGAGTGTTTATATAGTACGTTAAATGCTAACTAATCATACCACATTAGCATTGACTTATCTATAAAATTTTGAAATAAAATTGTTCCCTCAACCTCATACAATGTTGTTTGCTTCAAATTATTGAACTAAATATTGCATTCGTTTTGCGGGGTAAGAGAAATTGTAGAAGCATTCAAATAAAAGGGCAACGTCGTAAATGTATTTACAATTCAATAAAAAATTTCTTCATACTATCAACTATTTAGCAGTAGAGTGATAATATTTTCCATAAATTAAAGCACATGAAGTGTCTTATTAAAATACACAACATTATTCAAACACAATCATGAGAGCTAACTAATAAATATTAATTATAGAATTTTGAACATTAAAATATATGAATTAGAGCAAAAATTATAAGAATTAACACAACACTAAACAAGAAAGAATTAAAAACGTTGAAATAATGACCTCTTGTTATAGCTCAAAATATGTAAAGTGTCAAGTTAAACTACACATGGTTGTTAATATCATAAGTTTTAGAATAACTTTTTTATTTTTAATCATAAAAATCTTATTAGAATAATTTCGTAGTAAGGAGGTGTTTTATGGCATTGTCAATTGAAGATAGAAAATGAGATTTTTCATATGAGAAGTGGAAAAATAAAGTGAAAAATGAAGCATTTTGAAATTTTTTTTAAATTAAGTTAGCATTGATGTAATGGATTATATTACAAGCCGTTAGTGTAAAAATAATAGAAGGACTAAATTATTTAATTCTTGATAAATTCAAATATTAAATTGTACAATGACTTAATTCAAGGATTAAATTATAAGAATATAATAAATTTAAGAATTAAATTGTGTATTTACTATTTTGTAAGCTGAGTCAGCGCTGACATAAAATAATTAGTTGACACTTAACGGGCCACGTAAACATTTAATGGACTACGTCAGCATTTAATAGGTCACGTCAACAAATAGTTAATATAGAGATAATGGAATGACTAAATTGTCTGACGTTTGATAAATTCAGAGACTGAACTGTGCAATACATTAAATTCAGAAATTAAAATATAATGACTTAATAAATTTAATAATTAAATTGTATATTTACTCATGAAAATAAATTATTCTATTTCAATGCATGAACATACCACAAGTCTTATTAAAAATTTGTAGTAGTGCTTGCATGTCACCTATAAAAAAAAAATTGCTAATAGTAAGATCGAATTTAAATTTTAAAACCGTGCACTTTAATTTTTATCAATTGATTTGATGATTTTGGACAATCCCGTTGGTTAATATTATTATTATTATTTTTAGTACAAGTGTTGGCTAATGTTATTTGATGTGGGCTTCCTGAAACAACCACCCAAAAAGGTAATTTGGTGGATATGGGCCTGCCGGTGCTCCATATCGGGCTTCTAAGATTGGATGTTACTTCGTATGACCCATAATAGTTTTGAAACATATTACATATGGTTGATTTTAGGCCTACGTTCATGACCTTACCCTTCAGAGTTTCATTTGGATAAAAAAAAATTTAATAAATTTAAGAGTATGTTTAGTTTTTTTTTTACTAAAGTTAAAAAATATAATTAAAAATATATTTGTGGATTTTAAGAGAAAACATTTTTTGAAAACATTCTCTAAAATATGATGAAAATAAGAAATGTTTAAAATATATTTTTAAAAAATAACCAATAGCATTTTTATAATTTTAAAAGACAACATATTATAATTATTAAATAAAATTAAAATAATATCTTAATTATATAAGATTAAATTCAATATTTAAGTAATATTTATAATTATGTTTAATTAAATCTAAAAATAAATATAAATAATTTTAATTTCATAAAACAGATTTATTTTCAAAATAATAAAAATTTATAAGTAAAATATATTTTAAAAAATTAAAATAAAGAATAAAACCTGAAAATATTTTTACAAGTCAAACACACTCTAAATTTTTTTAAAAATATAAAATTTCTATAATTTTTTAGTAAAATAAAATACTAGCAACATCTTATATTTTTTTTAGGTATTTTAAATATTAATATATTAAACACAAATCATACAATATTCTCAATTCCATGCTCATGCATTCATCAGCTATTTTCTCTAAGAGAAAAATAGAACTTGTGACCTTTTATTCAAACCTCCTCCCTCCCAACCACCTAGCTACCGTCAATATAAACACTATAAAAATTATCTCACTAATAATATATCGATTATTAAATAGTCTTTATTAGAATTAATTTAAATAAAAATAATTAGATCGAAATCATTATTTGTAATTCATCAATGTGTATTTATTCTAGTTCATGTATGATCTCTTATTAGTATTGAGTGCATTTTGAAAATCATTTGAAAAGAAACTTAATCTCAATTAACTTATAAATTAATTTGAGAATATTTTTATCATATAACGAAAAAAAGTATCTCTTATTGATAAGCATCTACTAATCATGATACATCATAACTTAGGTTTGAAAAAAATATTTACCTTTTTAAAATTTGTATTAAAAAAGAATTATTAATTTAAGATTTTTAATATAATAATAAAATAATATCCTAAGTGTGACTAAAAAAAATTTTGAAGACAAACAAAAATTTGAGATGTGAATTGGGGTCTTCAAACTCACACGTAAAAGATAAAAAAAACTCAAGAAACACCAACGTTACGTTTGATAGACAGAAATGAGCTGATGGAATGATTCCCATTCCATCAGCTACCATGTTTGGTAGATAGAATTTCAAAATCCATAGAATCCGATAGAATTATACGAGGTAATGTTTATTTCCTCTCAAAAGCTAAGAAAACAGTGAGAAAAGCATGGAATCACACATGAAAAGACTGAAACATCCCTGCTTTCTTTGCCTCCGCTTTTCTTTTCTTCATTCTCTCTCCCTTCATTTTCCTCCCGACTTGTCTGCTTCGTTCCTCCCTCTCTCATCCTCTCTGTTCTGTCTTGGCCTCTATGCAATTTTTCTGAGCTTCTAAAGGTGCCGATCTACGTTCCTCCCTCTATCAGCTTCTCTGCAGTTTTTCTGAGCTTTCAAAGGGGCCGATCTGCGTTCCTCCCTCTCTCGGCCTCTCTATAATTTTTTTGAGCTTTCAAAGGTGCCAATCTGCGTTCCTCCCTCTCTTGGCCTCTCTGCAATATTGGAAGTGGGTCAACATTAGGGTCAGAAGGGGCTTACTCGACAACAAAGTTTATGGGCTTGAATCAGAATGTGGACAGTTATTTTCCTCAAGGGAATGTGGATGAGAAAGAGGCAGAGGCGGAAGGAAATATGAATAAGGTGGTGATGGAAGTTGAGGAGGAGGAGAACGAAATACAGAAGCTATCAGAGGAGCTAATGGCGTACGAGAAATACATGAAGTTTTATCAGATTCCGTACTATGATGGGCAGTCGACAGCACCAAATAATGTTCAGGAAAGTGTGGTGGGTGATATGTGGAGCTTCAATGATGAGGGCATTCCTACTTCTGTGACCTCATCAGCCGTGCGTCCCATTTTTGAGTGCTGAACCTCTACTTGTTCATTCGTGTTGGCTGGGTTTGGTGTAGATCTTGATTGGGCAGAATTGGTTATTTAAGTTTTTGTTTTGTTGAATTGTAATTTTCTCTAAAGAATTTTGCGTTTAAAATTCAATTATAATTTCTTTCACATTTTTTTCTTGTAATTCGTTTAATTCGATGAGTTGACTGTATAGTCCGGTCTTGTTAAGAAGAAAAATATGATCATCACATAGTAGTTTTGTTTATGAACGAAGAAATTTACAAAATAATTTACTTGTTTACTGAACAGGAACTAGACAATTAGGCTGTTGTATTACAAAAGTAATGAACTTTTTACTTGGATGGTAGGTTACAATGGCTTTAACTGAGCAAAGGCAAGGAAACAGAATTTTACAAGTAAATAAAAGGGACAGTTAATAGTAATAGGAATATTTGATGAGGAAGGGAAAGGAGGTTGGGATGCATTGAATGGATATAATGGAAGCTTGGCAAAGAAGAAAATCAAACAAATCCAGTGGGGGCTTTGCTGGTTTTATCATTGCAATCAACAATAGACAAAAGTTGTTAGAAGTGTGGAGAAGAGAAAAAAATAAAAAACACAATCGTCAAAGTATTTAAAATTAGAAGAAGAAATTTTAAAAAAAATTGTATTATTCTCTTCGTAAATTACAAGTTGCTTATTATGATAAAAAAATTAAAAAAATAACATTTAAGCTATTTTTTAATTTTATGAATATTGTTAATAAAAATTTTATATTATTAGTTATTTTTTTTATATCATTTTTAAATAAATTTTTAAGGCCAACTAATATTATTTTAATAGTTTTAAATTTCAAGAATATTTTTGTCTTTTTGTCAATTTTTATTATATTCTTACATTATTTAAAACATATCAAACGTAGGAAAGCAATGGAGATTTCATTTCTTTTCATAGCATACCAAACGTAATTTTTTTTACAGTATTTCATTCCATTTCCAATTCTCGTTTCTATTCCTTCCTTTGTCACCAACCAAATCATACCTAAAAAGATCATCATCAAAACAGAAAGTAGATAAATATGAAGCAATTCAGATGTACCTTCCCATAATCTTCAAAGAATAACACCATATTTGGTGTGAATGAATTAACATAAACTATTATGATATTTGACCACATTGAACTTGAGAATGCAAATTAAGTGCAAGAAAAAAACCATCAAACCAATTCAAACTCGGATCATCCTCTGTGGTACTTTACATACTAGAGCCGGTGCAATACTGCACGAAATCCAAAACTGGATAACTATGCACTTGATTTCCTCCTCAATAAATAGTTTTCTTTGGGCTCAAAGACATACTTAATCAAAGACTCCTTCGCAGGAAAAATCTCAGGAAACTCCATTTTCAACTTTGATGCTTCCATTTCATTACTGCTTTAAAGATGAGCCATGGCATGTTCTTCTGGCGTGAAATTTACCCATTTGAAATCAGGGTCAATATAGTTCCTGTACATCTCCAGAATCTCATTTAGGGTCACATTACCAGGAATTATCAAGTTCCAAAATCCCCTAAAGTTTCTTTTGGCCATCTCAATTGAAACAGGAAGAAACTCATCCAAGACAGATGTTGCTTTGAATGTTTGCCACTTTATTAGATTTTGTTATTTTGGTGATGAAGTTTTGTGGGTTGCTGAGATCAGAGGATACTGGCAGCCAGAGTCTTATAGTGCACACACTTTTATAGTCTTTGAGCAGCTCTTCAACCTGAAACCATATTGTAAAAGAGGCAGGTTGAAGTTATACAAAAAGCTATATAAAAACAAGACAAATTATTAAACATAAATACTCACACTACAAAATATATAGTATTTAAGTATAATTTAAAATATTGTAACTTAATAAATATAAATATTGATATAGATATAAATATTTATAATTTACAATGTGACATAAGAATATGGATACTAAGTCCACTATAAACACTAGCAACACAATAAAATATATAGTCATTAAATACAATTTGAAATGTTACCGGTGTGTACTGGTGCTTTGGAGAGCAGAGCAGGAAGCCAAATGCAAATATGTAAACATACCATGGATTGCGTTTTCGAATAGAAAGAATCAGTGGGATTTGTTTTGTCTTCAAAGGTACAGCCAAAAGCATAATTGATCAAGAGGAGGCTACGCTCTTTGCAGACATCTGCCAACGTTAACACACCAACAACGTTGCTTTGGATTTTTTCTGGTTTGTGAGTTTCAAACCATTTCCCAGTAAAACCAGAAGCATTAAAAATATGGATTGGTTTATAGTCTGAATATCCACCAAGATCTGTGATCTCTCTTCTAAATACCCCCTTCCATACTCAAAGGGTATCCCCTGCTTCTCACAAATCTTCCCCAGAAGGCCAACTATCTACCCTGTCCCACCATAGATCAAGAACTTCAGAGAAGGCTTATTGTTCTTTGAAGCTGGAACCGCCATTCTATTCTGGCTAGAATTTTTCACAGAAACCAAGGAAATTATTTTTAATTTTTTTATGTTATGAAATTAATTTTTTGAAATTTGGGTGAAAGTTAATTTTTGGGTGAAATTTGTAATTAATTTTCAAGTATTAACAAAACTTATGATCATTTAAGAAATAATGTCTATGTCACACTTTAAAAAAAAAATCGCCAACTCCAAAACTGAATTTTCTCTTCAATCTATGTTAAAACTTAGTTCTCTATCAAAGTAATTGTTGTAAGTAAATAAGAAGACGAAGGCTTCATTCAAATGTGAACACGAACCCTTTGGAGCATCGCACCAGGGGCTATCACGTGCGATCCTGCAATCTTCCATTGTCAACACACACGAAAATGGCTGCTGCAATCTTCCAATGCCAAAAATATCACGTGCCCTTGTAAAATCACTCTCCATTACCTAATTATGAAAAAGAATCAGGCTCCAAAGCATTATCACAAAGGCATCAAATGTCCTCGTCACTCACATGAAGTCACCCTTGTTTACCAACCCATTAAGCTTACACTCTAGTATAGTTTGATCCATGTAGCTGACTCTACTTAGAAAGAAAAAGTTTGATTTAATGTTATTGTTTATGTGTGTCTAACTCTAAATAAAAGAGAAAGGTAACAGGAGGTTTCCTGTTTTACATTCTCTTCGCCCAAATATCACTTTCCATCTCCTGTTGATCGGCTTGATTCAAATAGTTTTTTGCAAATTGGCCGAGGTCGATTTTGTATAAAATCAAACCAATCAGTTTAGTTTTTAAAGGAAAAACAGAAGATTCGATTTGAGCTATTCTGTTTGAAGAATTTTCAATTTCAATTACAACTTATCATCAACATCTAATAATATATATTTGCACTTTGGCAACCACACATCCACTGAATAATTTTATTTTTTCTTTTCACACCAAACTTTTACTTTCATTTGCTATTGAATTCATGATTGAAAGCTCTATAAAACTTGAACCAGCATATCATCATGTCTTGAACCAGAATATCATGATGTCAGACACATGTATGAGACTGATGACGTTTGTAAAGACATGTCTAAATAAAAAAGTTTTACTTTTTTGAGGATGAATATTATGAAAATGTGACGCAGGGAGAAAGCATAAAATTAAAAGAAAACTAGGAAACCCAAACTATGTATTATTTCTGAAGATATCTGAATCAATACAAAGTCTTAATGACATTGGTTTAAATAGAAAAAATCTTAAACATAATCCTAATTAATTTAAGTAAAAAAGAAAGTTAATCATATTCTAATCTAAATCTAACATAATCTTTATCCTAATCCTAATGTATTTTAAATAGGAAATAAATCCAATCCTTATCTTAATCAACTTTGGTAAATAAATATTTAAAAATAAAGAGAAAATAAAAATAATTCGAAACTCGTGTTTTTAAAGATTTTGCAACTATCTTATTTTTCTGAGCTTTATTGTGCTCGGCTCGCTCCAAAAATTCATTGATAATCTGATCTGCGTCATTCCCCTCCACTTGGGAAAAACTCGCCCTCAATTAAATTGAATCATTTGGGCTCTCCATAAATTTTTTTGGTTCCTTGGACGCTAACATTGGCCTCATGACCAAAGCATTTACCACTTTGGTTTCTTGTATGGCATCCTCAAACTCAGAAACTGAGTGAGTCAATGTAAGGAAAGTTTGCCCCTCAACTTTAGAAATTTTGGTTCTGGAACTCCCCTTTATTGGCAACAAAGTGTATTTTCTGCCATCCTTCTACAGCTTGTAAGTGTTCTCTCGTCCATCATACTGAGCTGCAACATCAAATTGCCAAGGCCTACCAAAAAGCAAATGACAAGCGTCCATATCTACCACATCACAATATATTTTATCTATATACTTACCAATGGAGAATAGTACTTTACACCGTTCTGTCACTTGAATTTTGTCTCTAACTTTAATCCGGTTAATTGAGTAAGGATTATGATGTTTCTCTACTTTTAATCCCAGACTTTTCATAGTATCTTTCCCAATAATATTTTCACAACTACCACTATCAACAATTACATTAAATACGCAACTGCAAATAGTACACCGCATTCTAAATAACTAATGCCTTTGTTTGTCATCCTCCTATTTTAGTGTCAACATCATCCGCTTTATCACATAATTTGCTCTCTCATCATTATCATAGTCATCTTCGGATTCGTCACTTGCTTCCTCTCCATTAGGGTCACACACTACTTCATCTTCTTCCTCATGCTCTATTACATGCACTGGTTTTCTCTGAGGACAGTCATTAAATCTATGCCTAGGTTGTTGACACCTGTAACACTTACCTGTCATAGGTTTAGCATAGGGATTGATCGCCTTTAGTACCTCCTTTGCATCTGCCACCTTATGCTTTTCAACAACTTCATCTTCTTTATTCTTGATCTCTAGAATGTTCTTACCTCTATCATGGACAGGATTGAAGGTATCTTCCCCATAATTTTTGTGAAGGTACCCTATTCTACTCCTCTCTTGCATCAATTGTTTAGCCCTCATAGCTAGGTTACAAGCTTCTGATAAAGTTCTTGTAACTTGCACTTCTATTCTGTCTCTAATGGCTGGTTTCAGACCCTCTAAAAATTTGGCTAATTGTTGCCCTTCAGTCTCCCTTAAATCATTCCTTGTGGCTAACCTTGTGAACTAAGCATAATACGCATGAATATATTTTTTATTTTGTTGGCATCTTTGATACTGCTGGAATAAGAATTGCTAATAATAAGGAGGAAGGAATTCACTCATTAAAAATTGCCTCATTCTTCTCGATGTCCTTATAGGTGCCTTATTGTCACGACTTCTCCTCATATGAATCCTTTTCCACCAAGTAGAAGTACCATCTCTCAATCTGCATGCCACCAATTTCACCTTTCTCTCTTCTGGGGTCTCCATATATTCAAAAAAATGATCTATATCTACAATCCAATCTAAAAAACCCTCAATGTTTAAATTATCTTAAAAATAAGGGATATCTACCTTTAATTTATAATCTGTCTCTCTATCTCCCTGATCATTCATCCTATAACCCACATTCCTTCTAAGAGATTCTTCAAAATATTCTTCTTCATCTCTCTTTGAATCATCATATAAATCAGCATATCTTTCATGTCTATGAATTATAGGATTAGGGACGCAAATAGGTTGCCACTGGCCAACATTGCCACCAAGCACTCTCCTACCATCATTCCTACCCCTGTTGAGATCTTCAAACTGTGCCACAACCCTCTCCTCTAGGCGATCAAAACGTTCCTCATAACGTTGAAGTCTAATATTGATATGATCATCTCAAAGCAACAATTCGTCATTCTCCATCTCGTGCTCTGGGATCTCAGCCCTTCGAACGCCGTCGTAAGAGTCGCCACTCCTTGCTGGACCTCCTGACATTGAGCTGTCAAGCAAACATGCTTTGATACCAAACTGACGTAGTGAAAAAATGTAGAATTGAAAGAAAACTAGGAAACCCAAACTATGTATTATTTATGAAGATATCTGAATCAATACAAAGTCTTAATGACATTGGTTTAAATAGAAAAAAATCCTAAACATAATCCTAATTTAAGTAAAAAAGAAAGTTAATCATATTCTAATCTAAATCTAACATAATCTTTATCCTAATCCTAATTATTTTAAATAGGAAATAAATCCAATCCTAATCTTAATCAACTTTAAATTAGAAAATAGTAAATAAATATTTAAAAATAAAGAGAAAATAAAAATAATTCAAAACTTGCATTTTTAAAGATTTTGCAACTCTCTTAACTTTTTTTAAGCTTTATTGTGCTTGGCCCACTCCAAAAATTCATTGGTAATCCGATTTGCATCAAAATGTTTAACATCATCTCATTTTGTGCATTTTTTCTTTTAAAATATTAGTTTGAGATAGATAAAGTTGTATTTTTGTTTTAAAGCATATCACCAAAAATAAAAGAGTGACGGAGACAAGTAGCAAGAAAGGACTCTGCCACTGCTTGCCCCTTAGCCATCTTTATGCAAGGAAGCCAAACGTGGTCACCATAAACTAATAGTTCAGTGTTTTTTTATTTATTTATGAGAGAGAGAGGGAAAGGTAGATAGAACAAAAAGAAAATATTTTTGCACTTAGAACAATGTGCAAATAATTTTATTAAGGGTAAGGAATAATCCGTTTTATAAGTTATGTAATATCTCCACCAAAATTGTGGTTTTTTTCCCACAGGAAATTCATAATATGAGGGACAAGACGAGATAAATATTATGATTGCGGTGATGACCTTTATTCAGTTGTGGCACCCGATGGGTGCAGTCTCTATCTTGGTCACTACACAAACAAGCAAAAGAATCCGAAGGACTTGGCCTTTTAAGAAAATTCGTTTTTCCCCCTTGCCAGATCAAAGATACAATGGACATAAAAGTAGTGTAATCTAAAGGAATGAGTGGTTACATTTCATATTAATCCATAAGAAACCACGCTAGGATACCATTGGTCTTGCCAAATTTTAAACATTTAATTGAAAGAGATTATGTTATTATAAGGTCAGAATATATCACAAGTTCAAGTTTCAATATATCACAAATTTAAGTTTCAATAAAAATTTACAGTTATGCATACAAATTGTTTACTAAAAAAATTTATTGATAGTAAGAATTGAATTTAAGTTTTATAAGCAAAGTGTTTTAATTTTTATTCATTGATATAATTTTTGTTGGCTCTTTCCATATTGAATTAGAGATTGTGTTGGCATACCCGTCGTCCCGCCAACTTTTGAACATCCAATTGTTTCTCTCCACAGACACTACCGAAACTTATTCCTTATAGAAGGTCATTGTTAAATGGTAACTCACAAAATTTTCATCTTTGTCCTTAATGAATTCGAAGGAGATAAATGCAAGAATTAGATTAGGGATTTAGTGCTCCACGTCTCTTCACCCTTTCATTTTTTCTCACTCAACTGCCTCTAAATATAAATGCTTATATCACTTTTTGATGCTTAAATTGTTGGCAAGGGATTCCTGCTTCCACGAATCCATGCATTGTTCTTTTTCTTCTTTTGGGTTTTCAAAATATATTCGCAGGATATTAACATTATAGGACTACTTCTCACATGCGTTATAACCAAAGGCGACATAGATTTCCTTACATGACGTTTTCAAAATTAAGTTTCCTAAATGACCATAAGTTTTGTTAAGATTTAAAAATTATTTACAAAGTTCACCAAAAAATATTATTTATAAAATATTTATGGCATATAATTATAAATTAATATTTACATTATTCAATACATAACATTCATTTATAATTTTTAATATACCTTATATCTAAATTTCTTGTAAATATTTTTTCAGTACTTTAAAAATTAAAAAAGTTCACTTAATAAATAATTTATAACTTAAATGATAAGTAAATTTGAATTCAGCAATTAAAATTTTTTTAATATCAAGAGTTTGAAGTCATAAAAAATATACTTGTGAATAAATAGACAATCTCAACAGCACAAGTGAAATTAATCATAAACTTAAAAAGTACAAGAGTACTTGTGTCAAAAACAAAAAGCAGAAGAACTTCAATCCAAGATATTTTTATATAAACTCAGTTTCAGAGCTTCACTGGTATAAGATAGGCCAAATAAAAAAAAAGAAGAAAATAAGAAGAAAAAGAGAGAGAACGTCTTTGAAGTTAGGGGGTACCTCCCACATTCCCAGCCACGTGTGTGTGTGTCTATATATATATATATATATATATATATATATATGGGGAGGTACAATTGTATAGAAGAAATAGGCTTTCATTGAATTTTTTTAATAGTATGAGTATCCGTACACTTTTGAATATACAAATAATTTTGATAATTTTCAAAAAAGAAGTAGGCACATTCCCAGCCACTTTCTAATTTTGTTTATAGTCCTGAGATTGTCTCTCAACCGTTGAACTGAAGTTTATTTATCACTCAAGACACAAATTAACTTGTGAATATGTTTATAGTTGAAATCAAATAAAATATATTTGCGCTATCTCAATGACCCATTGACTTGATAATTTTATATTTTCTTTCTATACCAAACTTACTTTCTGTAATATCCCAAAATTTTATTTTTAAATAATAATGTTTTGCTATAAAAAAAATATATTTTTATTATAAATAATTATGTTTTGCTAAAAGGAAGTATATTTTTATTTAAAATAATTATTGTTTTGCTCAAAATAATTATATTGGCTTTTAATAAATTTTTTCTGAATTTTTCAAAATATTATTTCTTTTAATGTGTAAAAAGATATTTATTTTGAGATTTGTTTATTACGATTTTTATCAAGAAAAATCATAATTTAAGAGTTTAACTAGAATGTAAATTTTTAAAAATTTTTGAGATATTTTAAGATGAAAAACTGAATTTATATAAAAGAAATCTTATTATTTAATTATTACATAATAATAAAAATATAAAAAAAACAGAAGGGGAACGGATGGCAGAAGTGCATCGCGTTTATTTTCAGAAAATTTTCTTTTCTCTCTCTCTAAAATTTTTTTAAAACTTCTCTCTAAGATTTCTCCAATTCTAGACGTCCAATTGAGATACCGAAGGTACCGTTGGACTCATGGCGGCGAGAGCTTCAAATCTCACCGATCATTTTCGCCGGAATTTCACCGAAATTTCGTGAATAGTATCTTTAAGGTAAATTTTCTAAAATACTGAAATTTTGATGGTTTTTCAAGATTTCAACTTAGGGGTTTTGTTAAGAATGTAGAATATTAGTTGTAGGATAAAATTTACGGTCAAAAAATGTGATTTGGTGGTTTAATTTTGCAAAATTTACTTTGGTGAACAATAACTATGAACAGTCCAAACAGTGCCTGTGAACAGTATCTGTGCGTGAATAGTGCTTCAGCTGTGCGTGAACAGTATTTTTAGCCGTGAACAGTGCCAGCGTCCCAGGGTCATTTTTTTAGGTTTTTGGACCTTCCGGACTCATTTTTAATATCTAATTGATCAAATTCAGATGGGAAACGTGGATTTTGTGGCTGTCCAATCTGGAGCCCTTACACTGTGAGTGAATATAATTTACTATAACGCATTTTTAAATCTCTCTCATGTCCATGCATTTAAAATAAAGTTTTAATTATGAATAGCATAAATTGAATTTCATGTTTATATTGATTTATATTCTTAGAAGTTATAGGACATGCAGAACAGACCTCTAATAAGTCCCTCCTGAATTTATGATGAAAATGTGGTTTTATGATACACTTTATGAATCTTATAATTGTATCATCTTTCATATTGTTTCATATGATTTGTGTTATAAATGATACCTCACTGTTTTATGGATATGGTGAAATTGAATTTGTATTTGAGTTTCAAATGTATCATTGATACTGGATATTATGGTTTATCTGGACTGGAATGAAAATGTTGTATTTCTGATTTTGGAGAATGAATTTCTATGCCGGAACTCTGTCCGAGGAATATCTTGGAAGGGAGGGATATATTTTGTCTTAAAAATAATTTTAACCTCATAATTTTCAATTTTTCTTTCAGCTTATATTTTTGATTTATTAAATTAGTTTATTTTGGAGGAATCATTGATAGAAACACTGTTAGCTAACGACAGAGATAGCTAGTCTTGGTGCACCATGAAAGCCTAGCTAGCAAGAAATTTGCTAGCCCCTTGTGCGAACGGGCACATGAGGATTGAAATGTGAATAAATGTGGAGTTGAGGTATGTCTCCTCCAATAGCCAGTGGCAATTGGCCCGGTTACCTATGATGAAAATGTGATGATTTACCCGTCCTATTGCTGTGTGCTTAGGACAGTCAACATATGGAAAGGTCAGGGAGTTGAGGAGAGCTCCTCCCAACCTTATGATATGAATTATGAGAATATGATGATTTACCAGTCCCATTGCAATGTGCTTGGGATAAAACAATGTATATGGTGATTGCCCTTACCAGGCTTTGTGCTTGGGTATAAAAATTATAATTATGGATCTACTTTGAGTCCTCTTCTAAACATTTTTTTTATATAAAGAGTTATCTTTCTATTTCCTTAACTGATTTTGAAATTATTGTTTATTATACTAAATCTTAAGATTTTAGATTTTCTTTTAACAAAATTTACCTTCTTTAAAGCTTTAGTTTGCTGTTATATACATTGATTTAGATAATGTTATATTATACCATAATTTCTATTTATGAAAACTCGTGCGAATGGTCTGTTCTGTTTCAGTTATAGTAAACTATATTTGCTCACTGAGTTGTCAAACTCACTACATGATATCTCTACATTTTTTTTTTCAGATAGTTGACTAGCTAGATGACATGATCTCTGGGTGAGCCTACTTTGTTTCCAAGGCTCGTAGATTTTAATTTACATTGTACTTGTACTCTAGAGTTGCTCCATATATCACAGGCAGGATCAGCTTCCATTTGCAGACTATTTATGTATATTTGAGATAATTGAAATTATACAGTATTAGATAATTAAGCTCTCAAATGAATGTGATTATGTGTTTGGTTACAATCAATACTATTTATGAGAAAATCATTTATATGTATCATACTAGAGGCTTACGGGATGAGATTATTCTCAAAACCCGTGCCAGTTACGTACTTCTATTTTTGGGTCGTGACACTTTCATTTACGTATTACCGGATTCATGATTGGAAGTAAATCATGTACAATAATCTAATTTAGTGTCACAAATACTAAACCATGAAACGAACGGCAAAGATGAGAATCTTCGGGGAAAAAAACATTAGCGTCAACCAAAACAGAAAAAAAAAGTAAGAAAAAAAATCTCTGAAATTGATTAATTGACAAAAAGACTCAAATTAGACAAAAAAAATAAAATATTCACAGGGCCTTAATAAAGACCTTAAAGAAATTTTAAAATAAAAAAAAATACAAATTAGGAAAAATCTAAAACAGCCTGATGCCGAAATCATGAATTTTGAGGCTCAAAACAAACTTAATCAAATAAATCTGGGATAGCACAACATTGGGTTTGAAAAGAGTTTTTTGTTGATATTTTACGAGGCCCGTAACTCCAACTAGATCAAAAGTTATAGACTTTTGAAATATAGACTGGACATTTGAACTTTTGATAATCAATCTTGTCTAAACTTTTCCTACACGTTCTGCATCATTTATCTCCTTCAAATAACTTGTGTTTAGACAAGAGTCAGCATTAGTCTGCGCTTTAATTTCTAAAAATATTCCTTATTTGATCTTCCCATATAAGGATTGTATAGTGCTATGGAGGCTCAAGTACATGACAACAATGGCTATCTACAATGAATAAGGTTCAGGAGTGTCTGTGAAAAGAAACAACGGTGTCGAAAAGTTGGCAGGACCAATGGTATCCTAGCACAATCTCTGATGGATTAATATGAAATGGAACTACTCATCCCTTTTAAAAAGAGGGTGACCAGCCTCGCACCCATCCTTAGCAAACTTGATGACCATAGAAGAATCAGCCTTTAACAACCAGATTTTTTATGCCATTACGCCAAGCAAGTTTCAAGCCAAGGAGAAGAGTCCAGATTTCAGACGTGAGGGAATTTCCAATGCTTAAATTCTTGGCAAAACCAAAAACCCAACTACGTTCGCATCACAAACACCACCATAGTTTATAAATAACTTAATTTTACGTAATACAAATCTTCAGAGTATTAAATTAATGCTTATAAAAACTTTAAATAAAAGATATTAATGTAATTTCTTTGAAATTTGAAAAGGTGTTATTGTATTTTTTTAGGGGAATATAATGTACTGTAATATATATATATATATATATATATATATATATATATATATATATATATATATTTGTGTTTTCCCAGTCACCCATTTTATTTATGTATTGTCGGATTCATGATTGAAAGTAAATCATGTACAATCTAACTTATTGTCTCTCACGACATTTAAACCATGAAATGAATGTTAAATTCATTATTAAGGTTAAAGTTTTAATCTTTAAAAATGGCCTTAGTTAATGTCATTAACTTGTTTTATGGTTGGCCAACGTTTCAAAGTTATCAAGATATATGTTGTAAGTTTAGAGAGTAAGTTATAAATCTTTAAAAATATTAATTAACACTGAATCTACAAATATAAGAATGGAAGAACCACCCTAAAAGAAAAAAAAAATTTCAAAAGGAAAGAAAATGACTTCCACGAAGGAATTGCCAATATTGAACATGACTAATGTGGTGGTGAAAAATCAAAGTGATCTATCCATTTATTTAGGGCATTTCATTTTGCTATTTAAAAATTAAATAATTAATTGTTAAAAGTATCAAAGAATCTTTTGTAAAATATTGTTAACGAAGTTAAATTAGTTGAACTAATGTATTTATTTTTATAATAGAATAGAAGGCTGCACAATAATTCTGAGAGAGAGAAGTATTTATTCTCTACACAAGGTTGGGCAAAACTTAAGACAGAAAACTGAACCGCCAATGGAGGGTGAAAATAAACATAAGCCTCAAGCAGCATTTTGAGCTCTATATATGGAATGATCCACTAATATTGCCTTCGAAAGTTCTTTGTCGCTAGATATTTTTATGTTCTTTGAGTAACAAGCACGAATTTGAGGCTCTGAGCTTTTTACAAAGCTAACTAAATCATCCAAGGTTGTGAATCTCTTGAAAAACATTTTTTTGGTAATAAATCTTTTGAAAAAAATTATGTGTTTTCATGGATTTCCATAATGAAAGGGGCCCATTGAAATAACCTTTGGAGTAGTTATTTGTAAATATGTGGCAGCTGTTATCTTATAAGATATTCATATTTAATTAATTTTTTTAAATGACTAATTTGATGTCCTCGATCAATACTAGTTTATAATGAAAAGAATCGTTTTATATATATATATAGTATGTGATTAATTTATTATTATATGTTGATGTTGTTTAAAACAATTTAAGAAATAATATGCAACGGCTACCTCAAAGGCTTATCCCAAGGTATTGTCTGGGGACCATGAAGTATTTGTCTCCAAAAAATATGTTAGGTACTTATCAAAATGCTTTACCTGGACACTTAGCTACAGAAAATTACAAGTTCAAGAATCCTCTCATTGATAGATGTTAGATATGCTAAATAAAATCTGAGATTATACATAAGATAATACAACAGCTAGTTGGTTTCTTGATAATTTTCTTTATAGCAAAAAAAAAAAAAAATATTAATTAGAAAAGATCCTACCAGGCGTAAATAGAAGTACAACATTTAGAATTTTAGATGCAATGGGTATATTATTAATAACGCTCTTATTAAGGAACTCAACGAGAAGGAAACTGGTACTAAACATTTAAATTAGGCAAGCCTTAAACCTAGTGTTTGAATAATGGTAAGAATAAGGTGTACATTGTATTTTGCAACTGCATTATATATAAATATACACACACAGACACATTTTCCAAGCTTGTCTCTGAGCTTCTTCTGTCAATTCCTTAAACAATATCTTCTTGGGTACTTCCTTGTTTTGCAGCCTGGAATTGCCGTAATGAAGACGGCCAATTGAAACAGCCTTTGGAGTATAAGCATCCTCGTTTAGCTTTGTAGACCTTTTTCTTATCTTTCATAGTTTTTTAAATTATCTTAATTGAAATTCTTATGAGAGAGTTATATCCAACTTAATGAAATAACATTGAAGCTATTCAAAAAATGCTATTTTTACTCTCTTTTTTTTATATATTTGATATTAGGTTTTACTATAAAATTATGACAGTTAGATGTTTTTTACATATTAATATTACATGATTGATTTTTTTTAAATTCCTCCATATGTTTTATTTTTAATAATAAAATCTTGATACAAAGTGGTCATATAGTTTAGTTTTACGTTGTCATGCCTGTGCTTAATCATGATGTAATAAATAAAGTGTAAAGTTAATAGACTGGCCATTCATAATGGATAGATAATTATCAATCTATATATTACAAATTAAAATAATTTAAAACTGAGTCTCCTCGTCAATTAAATTACAGTTATTTTAGGTGAAAAAAGAGAATAAGACTTAAAAGGTATTGGCCCAGCACTGCGTGGAGGGGTATATATAATGTGTGTATATCTATATATATCACGTGCCCTTGTAGAATCACCATCCATTCCCAAATTATGAAAAAGAATCAGGTTCTAAAGCATTATCACAAAGGCATCAAATTTCCTCGTCACTCCCATCAAGGCACCCTTGTCTGCCAAGCAATGAAGCATACACTCTTCTCTGATTACCCCGGGATTAAATTCTTTAAACTGACATATTTATTTATTTTAATATAAAATATGGATAGATTTCTCATATTAAAAAAATTTATTTTTTGAGTAACTAATTAAATTTTCTCTTATACATAAAATTGTTCAAAACAATATCATATCGAAATTAGTTTAGAAGATGTTTTAGTAAATTTTAGATTACCATCTTAAAATTTAGGGAAAAATACATTTACTCACCTTCATCTATACTACCAATTGCAATTTCCCTTCCAATCTAATAATCATTGCAATGTGGCCCCTAATTTATGAATCTATTGCAAATGGCACCCAAAGCGAGACAAATACCCCTCTCCCTTATTCTAACAACTTTCGTCAAATTGTTATTTACTCCACTAATTTATTCTTAATTTCATTTTGGTTTGTTAACTAAAAATAATTTTTGTAAAATCCCTTAACTTAAAAAAAATCATAGTTTATATCCTAAACCATAGTTTAAATAGAACAAGAAAAGAAAAACTTCTAAATCCTAAACCCTAAACTCAAAAGCCAAAAATCATAAAACCCTAAACCATAAACTCAAAAATCTAAAATCCTAAAACCCTAAGCCCAAAAATCTAAAATCCTACAACCCTAAATTCTAAAACCTAAAATCATAAAATCTAAAACCCCAAAACCTAGACTACAAACACCAAAACCACAAAACCCTTAACACCAAACTCCAAACCCCAAAACCCAAATCCCAGATCTCAAACTTTAAAATCCCAAAACCCAACTCCCAATATTCCAAACTCCAAAACCCCAAACTTCAAAACCTCAAACTTTAGAGCCCAAATGTAATCTCCAAACCCTAAATCTCAAACCCCAAAAGCCCAAAACCTCAAAAACCCTAACCCAAAAATCCCAAACCTCAAATTGTAAACTATTAACTCCAATTCCTAAAACGCCATACTCTAAACCCTAAACCCTAAACCTCCAAACTCCAAACCTCAAACCCCAAACCCCAACTCTAAACATCAAACATCAAGACCCTAAAAACCTCAAACCTCAAACAACAAAAACTAAAATCCTAAATCCCAAACCCCACTCTAAACCCCAAACATCAAGACCTTAAATCTCTAAACCTCAAACAAAACAAAATACTAAAACCCAAACCCCAAAACCCAAATCCTCAAACCACAAAAACCCAAACCCCAAACATAAACCTAAAATTCCCAAACACCAAAAATACAAACTACAAACTCTAAACCCCAAATCCTAAACTTTCAAACTTCAAACGTCAAACGTCAAACACCCAAATTCCAAAGTTTAAACCCCAACTCTAAACTCCAAACATCAAGACCCTAAAACCCCAAACCTCAAATACCAAAAACTAAAATCCTAAACCCCAAACCTCAAACCAAAAAATTTTGAACCTTAAATCCCAAACCTCAATCTCTAAACTACAAAATCTAAACCCTAAAATCTCAAACTCTAAATCCTAAACCTCAAACCTCAACCCTCAAAACTTGAACCTTAACCCAACTCTAAACACCAAAAACTAAGGACTTGGAGTTTTGGGGTTTGGGGTTTGGTGTTTGGAGTCTTGGGCTTAGGCGTTTAAGGATTTTTGGTTTGAGGTTATGGGATTTGGGGTTTGTAATTTTAGGGTTTAGAGTTTGATTTTTCTAGGCTTGAAGGTATAAGGTTTTGGTGTTTGGGGTTTGAGATTTGGCATTTTTAATTATGGACTTTCAAGTTTGGATGTTCGGGGTTTAAGTTTTGGGATTTTATGATTCTGGAGTTTAGGGTCTAGAGTTTAAGGTTTGGGGATTTAGGTTCTTGAAATTTGGCATTTGAGGTTTAGGGATTGGAATTTAGGGTTTGGGGATTTGGTTTTGATGTTTGAGTAGGGTCTTGATGATTGGGGTTTAGAGTTGGGGTTTGGGGGTTTGGAGTTTAAAGTTTGAGGTTTTGGATTTAGTGTTTGAATTGTTAGGGTTTAGGGTCTTGATGTCTAGGGTTTAGAGTCAAGGTTTGGAGTTTGACGTATAGAGTTTGGATATTCAGGGTTTAAGGTTTAGAGTATGGGATTTTTCCATTTTAAGTTTGGGGTTTGGGGTTTAAGGTTCTAGGTTACGGATTTTGGGGTTTAGGGTTTAGAGGTTTGCGGCTTTTGGGGTTTGAGGTTAGGGCTTGGAGATTGTATTTGGGGTTTAAAGTTTAAGGCTTCGAGGCTTGTGGTTTTGGTGTTTGAAATATTGGGGGATAGGATTTGGGATTTTAGAGTTTGGGGTTTCGAGTTTGGGGTTTAGAGTTTAGGGTTTAGAGTTTAGAAGTTTGAGGTTTGAGATTTTGGAATTTAGAGTTTGGGGTATTGGGATTTGGAGTTAGGTGTTAAGGGTCTTGTGGTTTGGGTTTGGGGGTTTTGACATTTAAGATTTGAGATTTAAAATTTTATGATTTAGGTTTTAGAATTTAGGGTTGAGTCTTAGGATTTTAGACTTCTGAATTTATTTATGTTTTAGGATTTTGGGTTTTATAATTTTTGGCTTTTGGGTTTAGAGTTTATGGTTTAAGGGTTTAGGATTTAGAAGTTTTTTTTTTGTTCTATTTAAATTATGGTTTATGATATAAATAATATATTTTTTAAAGTTAAAGGATTTTAAAAAAATTATTTTTAGTTAATGGACCAAAATAAAATTAAAAATAAATAAGGGGGGAAATAACAATTTGGCTAAAGTTGTTAGAATAAGGGAGAGAGGTATTTGTGTCACTTTAGATGCTATTTGCAATAGATTCATAAATTAGGGGGGACATTGCAATGATTATTAGATTGGTGGGAAGTTGCAATTAGTAGTATAGATAACAGTGGGTAAATGCATTTTCCTCTAAAATTTATTATTATCATCTCAATAACCAAAATAAAATATGCAACAAGGCAATTTACAAATTGAATCTGACAAGTTACAAACAAATGGAGATGGTCATGTCTGATGACTATCTCCTTCTATCATGAAAGCGAAGCTGAGAATCTTGTGTGTTAGCATTGCTTTTATCTCTTCCGAATAACTTCTGTTGAGATCAAGAGTCAGAAATATATAGCATCTGCTTTAATTTCCAAACAATAGTCCTTTCTTGATCTTCTCATATAAGAATTGTATAGTACTATGGGAGCTCCGGTACATAGCAACAATGGCCATCTATAAGGAATAAGGTTCTGTAGTGTCTGCGGAGAGAAACAATTAACTGTTCAAAAGTTGACGCGTATGGAATAGGCTTATGAAGGTTGATTCGATTAGTAGATACCCAAATATTTTGTTTGTAATGCTTAAGTTTAATTTTCGCTGCTAGCAATTTTCTTTTATAGACAATTTGTAAATGTTATTATAAATTTTCGTTAAGCCTTATGACATATTTTGACTTTGAAATATTGTAATTTCTTCTCACTCTAAAATGTTTCTTAGACAAAAAAGGAATATGGAATAGAGCCACTCATCCCTTTAGATTAGACTACTATGTTCCTTATATCTTGTTAATGACTCTACCCCAAGACAATATCTGATAATTAAAGAAAACGAATTTGTCTAAAAGGCTACTCCTTTGATTCTTTTCTTTGTTTGTGTGGTGACGACCACCGTTTCTTAAGGCCATCACAAATAATCATAATATTTCAGAAAAAATAAACAGTAGCAGTAAAAGGCCAAGTTTTAAAGCAACCACTACATAGATGTTGGAGGTTACTACGACTTATCATAAACCCAAATTAATAACTTTTTTGAGGTCTTTTGTTGATCACTTTGAAAAGTTGGCCAACCACACAACAAGTTAACGGCCATTAATTAAGGCCATTTTTTAAAAATTAAAACATTTTTATCTTTCTATTTTTATTTTCATAAAAATATCCAACAACTATCTGAAATAACTATTTTTTATTTTCTTTTCCTTTCTTAAAAGGAGCATTTGTATTAATTCGTTTTTCCACAGAAATTTTAGGAAGATCGACCAAGAAAGAAATAATAATAATAATATTGTTGTACCTAATTAATAATGATTTTAACCTTCATTTCATGGTTTAACTGTTGTGAAGAGACAATAAAGTAGATTGTACATGATTATATTTACTTTTAATCTATGCAAAACAGACATGCGACATAATATAAATACGGACACATTCACTGTTAAGACATAATCATGATTATGTATTATTATTTATATGATGGTATATTTCCATATATTGTACGTGCTTGTATCTTAGCAAACCTAATACTCAAGTGCATTAGATGTAATGTTATTTGTTAGATTCTGTTATGACCTATGGAGGCTTCTCAATGGTCATGCATTCCTATATAGATCCTATACATATATCCCTCTATAAAGCACAATATTCATTGAAGTATAGCACATACAGATTTCATTCACTACCTCTCTTCTTCTTCCTGATCAATCTTCAACTTGGTATCAGAGAGTTATCATGGCAATGCCACTAGGATCTTCCACCACCAAATCCTCATCGAGTCAGTCACTTGAAGGCCTCCAAAATTTTTAGAACACAACCTCTAAAATACCCTCAATCCTAACTCATCCACCCAGAGTTGTTTGGTCAAGTTGGATCATACCAATTATTTGCTATGGCAATCCCTCGTTTTACCCATAGTTCAAGGGAACAGATTGGACGGTTTTCTTTTTGGCACTAAAGCCTGTCCACCCAAATTCATCTTTGATGCAGCAGAGATCAATCCTGAATATGAGGAGTGGATTGCAACTGATCAGCTTTTACTTGGATGGCTTCTCAACACCATGTCAAAGGATCTTTCAAAGGGATCTATCCAGAGCACATTCAAAATCACGGATCGTCATGTTTCATAGTAAGCTACAACACACATGAAAAGGGAGTATGAAAATGAAGGAATATCTCAGTAAGATGAAAAACATTGTTGATAATCTAACTTTGGCTGGCAGTCCAATTAATACAAATGACTTAACTGCACAAACTCTTGCTAGTTTAGACTCGGAATATAATCCAATTATGGTGCAGCTCACTAAGAAAGACAGTTTGAGCTGGATTGATCTTCAAGAAAGCTTGATGATTTATGAAAATAGACTTGAACAACTTACTACTTTTTCTCATTTGAATCTTGCTAATCCTTCTATGAATGTTGATAAGGTCGTGGAAATAAGCCTATATGCCAAGTGTGTAACAAGATTGGAAATGTTGCCTCACATAGGTCACTCTCTAGGACCATTTCAAGGAAAATATCAAGGAGGTTATCCCGACCAGAATCAAAAGAGTAATGCAGCTGCTTATTTTTTATCATCTCACACTTTCAACGACCCTGCCTGGTTCATGGATAACGGAGCAACAAATCATGTAACCAATGACCCTCACAAGATTGAAATCCCCACTAGTAAGGCTAATCTAACACCATTAGAATGAATCCATACAAACATTGGGGACTTACTCCCATCGGATCTACCAGTGGGCAAAGATATTACATACATTTTCTTGATGATTTCACCAGATACACATGGCTATACCCTTTAACAACTAAAGGAGAAGCACTAGGTGCATTCATTCAGTTCAAGAAACTAGTTGAAAATATGCTTGACAAAAGAATTAAAATGGTACAAAGTGATTGGGGAGGGGAGTATCGTAGCTTTGTTTCTCTTCTGTAAGATTCTGGTATTGCCCTTAGACACTCTTGTCCACATACATCTGCGCAAAATGGCATAGCAGAACGTAAACATGGGCACATAGTCGAGAGTGGCCTGATCCTCCTAGCTCAATCACACATGCCTCTACACTACTAGCTTGAAGCTTTTCAAACTACTGTTTATTCAATTAATAGAATGCCTACACAGGTCTTGAAGGGATCATTTCCATATCTGATGCTACATGGAACAAAACCAGATTACAAATTCCTCAGAATATTTGGAAGTGCATGCTATCCATGTCTCCACCCTTACAATGAGTACAAACTCTCATTTCATACATAGAAATATGTGTTTATAGGCTATAGTGGAGCACACAAGGGCTACAAATGCCTTACTTTCACTAGCAAAATTATAATATCTTGTTATGTAGTGTTTAATGAGCATGAATTTCCCTTTGAAACTAAGTTTATATAAAAATATTTTGGATTGAATTCTGTGATTGCCACTTGCTCTTTTATTTTCTTTTTGACACGAGTATTGTTATACTTTTTAAGTATACGATCAATTTCACTTGCGCTGTTGAGATTGTCTATATATTCACAAGTACTTTTTTTTATGATCTCGAACTCTTAACACGACAAAACAATTTCAACTGCTGAATTTATTTTTTTAACTATTTGAGTTATAAATTATTTAATAAGTGAATATTTTTAATTTTTAAAGTACTAAAAAATTATTTATTGTATTAAAAATTATAAATGAATGTTATGTATTGAATAGCATAAAATTTCTTATAAATAATATTTTTGGGTGAACTTTGTAAAGAATTTTTAAATCTTAACAAAACTTATTGATGCAAATCCACAAGGAAAGATCATAGAACCCGTTCCTAAACACAGCGATGCGAACCCCAGAGGATTTGTACCTTAGAACCCACAGTCAATGTAATGATATATGCATCCCAAGAAAGCCCAAACAGGTCTAGTTGATCTACTAAGAACCTTTAAATAAGAGAGAACAAGGACCCCTAGTGTTGGAAGACGCCACAAGATTGATCAAGCCTTGATAAGTCTATTAGTTCTATGAAGAACCCTAGAGGAAAACCTTCCTCTCCAATTTGGTATTCCAAAAAATATGATTTTATTCCAATCTCAAAGTTCCTTCCAAAAAAAGAAAGAGATTACATTATATAGGAAAGTCTGATTCCTAACCTAAAAGGAGATTCTTGAGGAATTAAAACTTTAAGAAATAAAAAAAAAATAGAAACTATTAATTATTCAAATTTGACTAAAGATCCTCACTGCAAAAAAATTGTATTTTGGGACCGAATTTAGAGACCGAAATATGTCCGTCTCTAATTGCGACTGATAAGCCACTATTTGTGACCGAATTTATCTTAAATTAATTTGACATATTCTGCGACTGATATAGCAACTGATAATGGGGAAGCAAAAATATTCAATGACAAAAGCTTCGCAGAGTAGTGGCAGATTAGTATTTTGCGACCGAAATTTACTACTGTCAGATATCAGTCTCTAATGGCAACTGAATGGCCACCATTTGTCACTGAAAGTATGTTAAATCAATTTTAAGAAGCTTGGCATAAGCGTTGATCATTTTGAGCCCTAATTCCCAAATTTCCAATCTCTTCTCCTCTATCAAGCTGGGCCTCTTCTCTTTTCTCTGGCTCTTTTCTCCCGTCAAACGCCTCCTCCTCCGCTAGTCTCCATCTACCGGTAGCCATTCTCCAGTCACCAGTATTTTATCCCCATCACCTATCACACAACTTAGCTAAGTGAATTCCATCGTTCGTGACTCCATCAAAGCTCCCAACCAGGTATGTTCTTGTCATGCTCTGTTTCATTTTGGGTGCAGATGTTTCATTTTTTTCATTTTGAATCTCCAATGCTTTGCTTATCGTGACTCCATGCTTGCTTCTTATGAGGTCTGGATTTAATTGCTGGTGCTGTTATATGTTTTTCTTCTGGCTTTGGAAT
The DNA here is from genome assembly GCA_037074535.1 of Gleditsia sinensis. Lineage (NCBI taxonomy): Eukaryota > Viridiplantae > Streptophyta > Magnoliopsida > Fabales > Fabaceae > Gleditsia > Gleditsia sinensis. The sequence goes on from CM073472.1 coordinate 16,685,453, forward strand.
GATCCTCTGTTCTTGTCTATTGGTAATTGCATTGTATTTTACTATCCTAAATTTGGCTTATTTTACTTTGCATTTTGTTTTTCCATTTGTTTCTTCCTCTCTTGCATTTACTTTAGAATTCTATGAATAATGGGACTGGGTTCTATGTATGTTTTGGGAATGGTAATGATGCTTGGGAAGATCTTGTTTTGGAATTGAGTTGAATTTGTAAGCTAGGTTTACATAAATCCGTGGGTTGTTTAGAATTGTAGAAAGGGGGTGCAGATGGATTATAGGTAATGGCAAAGCAACATTGTTCTAGAATGATGTTTGGGTTCCTAAATGTGGAACATTGGCTTCGGCTTTTGTTGATCCTGTACCAAAAATCTACTCAATTGCACTATTGTTTTCATATATCTAAAAAAATTTGTTTTCATATATCTAAAAACTTATATAGCAGTGTTGGCAGCACCTTGGGAAGAGCTTGAACATATGATTCCTGGAGTATAACATATGATTGCTCCTCAATGTTAATTTTTTTTACTATGGGAAGCTACTCATAAAACCCACAGAACCAACTATTCTACAACTCATGGAGCTTTCTTCAGTGGCCTTCGGGAAGCCAATAGACTTCTTCAACATTATCACTGTGTCGGGATTTATAACAACTATTAAATTTTTTTTTACCCTTTTAAAATTTTTGAACATTAATCGCTATGATATTATTCCCATTTCATCTTAAACATCTTTGTTTCTCTTTAAGGAAAGTGGTGAGTGATTGGGAAAATTTGAAATTACAAGGGGCAAGATGAAAAGAGAGATGGGGTAGCTGTAATGCCATGAAGTAATTTTTAATCTTTTATTTTTTCTTCCATATTGCTTTCTCTTCATTTATGAGTGTAGTTGCTTTTCATTTGGTCTCTTTCTTAATCTTCAAGAAGAATAGATGATATTTTTATTGATATTCAGTAGATTGTTATTTTTCAATGCATCTTGCTCTTTTAATATTTTCTAGATGTCAGTTTTGAATTTTATTGATTTTTATTTTTGACTAGTGCTAAGAAATTTTCCATGCCACCCTGGGGAAGGGAGCAAATGCCGTAGAACAAGTCTGCATTGTCTAAGCATTGCAACAAATATATATGGCATAGGGCCACTAATTTAGAGATTAGAAGCCAAGATGTCATTAGTGGATTATTATTGAGCCCCATGAGAATGCTTGAGGCTAGTCACATAAGATTACACTTGGAAGCAACTTGGATATAGGGAATTCCAAGTTATCTTGTAGAATAAAAATGGTTTAGTTTTATTGGCACTTTGATTAATATAGGAAGTGGATTTGGTAGTGTAGATCCTATATTTAATTTTTATCTTATGTAGAAAAAGACTATATCGAGTCTTGAGTTATCTCCTTTTTTGCTTTTTTCTTCCTTTCATGAAAAAATTATTGTTTTCATGAAATATGATGCAGTTGCAAAGGTTTCACATATTTCTTGGTAGATAGCCATTATGAGAGGCCTACGCCAGAATTTAAAGTTTGGGAACAAAAACTCTGAAATTAGCTTTATATTTAAATAGTATAAGATACTTTTGTTTAAAAAAATATTAAAAATTATCATTATCACAATTTTAACTTAAAAAATTCTTAAGTAAATTTAATTTTTTTTTAAAAAGCAAGTAGATCAAATAATTAATAAATATATATAAGCTTAAAAAATATATGAAAAAAAATATGGTAACATACTTGCACATTGATACATAATGAATTCAGTCAACTATTTTTTATAGACTAATTATTTTCCAAAAGTTTTTGTTCAGGATAAAGGTCTTCCAACTTTCCATCGTCCTTATTATCATAGCATCTACGGCCAAGTATTTATAGCCCATAAGATCCTAGCTTTCTTTGGTTTTGACACTTCAGAGAAAGAAGAAAATAACTATGAAATCTTGATGTAATTTATGTGGCTCTTATATTTACACAATAGTATCGTATACAATAATCCCTATGTCATTATCTTATTCCTTACATGCTTTTTTTTCATCATAATATGTGGATTTATGAAATAATACCATAACTAATCTACTAATAACTTGTCCTACAGTTGGTTATCAATATGGAAATTTCAGAAAATTGAAGGTGGATGTATAATAGATTAAATGAGAAGAAGTAAGGAATATTGGATTAGTTTGTGGATGGAGTTGTTGAGTTCATTCGTTTTGCCACTAATCAAAGCAGAAATGAAACATCCAATTTGATTAGGTGCCCTTGTACAAAATGCAAGCATCAGTCATACAAGACAGTGGATAATGTTAAAGTTCATTTGTTTAGCAAGGGATTCATGCCAAAATATTACTAGTGGACAGCCCATGGAGAAGCATCACCACAAGTGATGCCAATTATTGGTGAAAGCTCATACTATGGTGAAGATGGACAGAGGGAAGAATACAATCTCTATAAGCAAATGATTATGGATGCAGCCAAACCTGAAATTGGTGCTTAATTAGAATTTGGTGAAGTCGTGACTGAAAATGTGGAGGAGGATCCGAACCAGCCACTTAGAGATTTTATGACATGTTGGCTTCTTCACAAGCACCGTTGTGTGAGGGATGCGAGACTCAGTTGGAGTTGTTAATGTCTTTATGGCTATGAGTTTGAAGTCAGATTATAATATGTCCCAATGTTGTTTTAATCGAATGGTTAAGGGTATTGGTAGTGTATTACCAAATGAAAATCGTATGCCGAATAACCTTTATTATGCAAAGAAGAATGTCTTGTAGCTTGGGATGGGATGTGTTAAAATTGATTATTGTCCAAAAGGTTGCATGTTATTTTAAAAAAATGATGAGCAACTTACATGTTGCAAATTTTGTGAGGAAGAACGATATAAAAGAACTTGTTGAAGGGGCAACTCAAAATAGATCCCTAAATTCTGGATGTGGTATTTTCCTATTGTTCCAAGACTCCAAAGGTTGTATTCATCAATGTCCACTGCTGGTCATATGATATGGCACAATGAGAACCAGAGAGAGGATGGTGTATTGTATCATCCATCTGATAGAGAGGCATGGAAACATTTTGATAGAGTGTATCCAGAATTTTCACAAGACCCTTGCAGTGTGAGATTGGGGCTATGCACAGATGGATTTAATCCACATGGGTAATCTGGTAAAACATATTCGTGTTGGCCTATCATTTTAACTTCATATAATCTTCCTCCATGGATGTGTATGAAGAGAGAATTTATGTTTTTAACAATCATAATTCCAAGTCCATCGAACCCTAAGAGTAAGATAGATGTGTATATGGAGCCACTCATAGATGATTTGAAGATGTTGTGGAATGAAGGCGTTGTAACTTATGAAGTGTCCTAAAAGCAAAATTTTGTGATGAAGGCAGCATTGATGTGGACTATAAATGACTTCCCTGCTTATGGAATGTTATCAGGTTGGTCAACTGTAAGAAAGTTTGCTTGCCCAATTTGTATGAATCAGTCGAAAGCATTTTATCTTAAGCACAGTCATAAGGTAGCATTCTTTGATTGTCACTGTAAATTTCTTCCACTTAATCATCCTTACAGGAAGAAAAAAAAATTATTCAAGAAGCATTGTGAGGAATACTATCCCATTCCAAAATAGTTTAGTGGTGAAAAGATATGGGATATAGTTAGAGCAATACCTACCATCCAAGAATCTCAAGGAATACATCCACCCAGTAGTAATAGGGATCATAATTGGACAATACAAAGCATGCTTTGGAGTTTTCCATATTGGAAAACACAACTTCTACCTCACAATATAGATGTGATGCACATAGAGAGAAATGTGTTTATGAACATATTTAATACAGTAATGGACATAAAAGGTAAGACAAAAGATACATGTCAAGCTAGACTTGATATGGATGAAATTTGTAGACGTAAGCAACTTGAGATGCAAAAGATTGGCCATGATAAGTACATAAATCCCAAAGAAAAATATACTTTGAGTACATCACAACAGTTAGCAATATGTGAGTGGGTAAAAGATTTGAAGTTGCCAGATGGATATGGGTCCAATTTGGCTAGGTGTGTGGATATGAAAGAGGCAAAGTTGCATGGTATGAAAAGTCATGATTGACATGTGTTCTTGCAACACTTGTTGCCCATTTCGTTTGACACATTACCTTGGCCTATTTGGAATCCACATGTTGAGCTTAGCTTATTTTTTAGGGATTTGACCTCTACAATGTTAAAGATAGATCATTTAAGGAGTATGGAGGAAAATATTCTTATTATATTGTGCAAACTTGAACAAATATTTCCTCTAAACTTCTTTGATTCAATGGAGCATCTTCCTATCCATTTGCCTTATGAAGCTCAGATTGGAGGTCCAGTTCAATATCGATGGATCCGTTTAAAAGGCGTGTGTCCATTTGCCTAAGTAATTTATTTTATGTAATTGATATATGATTTACACTACCTAGTGAAATTATTGATTACTGTTTAGATTTTTGCAAACTTTGAAAGAAAAAGTCAAAAACAAAGCATGGGTGGAGGGGTTTATATGTGAAGCGTATTTAGTAGAGGAAATGTCAACATTTGCTTCTTATTACTATCTATCGGATGTATGTTCAAGAAGGACTAGAATGTCACATAATGATGGAGGTGAAAGTTCTTCCTCTCACACACCAATGTCAATTTTCAACTATCTTGGACGTGGTAATGGAAAATCTTGGTCTGTGTTCCTTGATGACCGTGACATAAGAGCTACCATTTTGTATATTCTTAATAACTACGAAGAGGTTCAGCCTTACTTAGAGTTAGTGCAAATATAAATTTTACACATATAAATCATTGTACACGTACTATCGTATTTAAAGTCAACTTCACAATTCATTTATATTATATTTTGTAGGATGTATGCTAACTTTTTGAAGGAGCTAATTCTGAATATATTAGAATCTCAAATTGATTCTGAGATTGCTTCCAATTTTCCTATGTGGTTTAGATAATATGTAAGTATTTTACTTAACTATGAATTTGTTCTTGGCTCATATGTTATATAAGATAACATCTTTTTTGAACTAGGTGGAAAACCCAACAAATAATATTCAATATCATATTTTACAAGGTTTAGCTTGGGGTCCACTTACAAAGGGTGAATCATGGATAGTATATATAATCAATGGGTATAGGTTTCATACTCTTAATCATAGCGAAGGCAATCAAGCTTTAAATTATGGTGTATGTGTACCAGGCACTAATGGACAAATAGAAGATGACTTCTATGGGATATTGACTGATATTTTTGAAGTAAGTTTCATTGGTTAGCCTATCAAAAGAGTAGTTCTTTTTAAGTGTCAGTGGTTTGACAATACTCCTAATTAAGGGACAAAGGTACATCACCAATATGGACTTATTAAAGTAAAACAATCGAGAAGATACAACCGGGCATATGATCCTTTTATACTTGCACAACAAGCTGAATAAGTGTATTATACATCATATCCAAAGGGTCGTAATGGTTGGTTGGGTGTTATTAAAATAAAGGCACGTAGTACAATAAATGCTCCTAGTGCTCAACAAATTGAAAGAGATGTTCCTTATCAACATAAAGTTCAAGATCTTCCAATGATACAAGTTGACACAGATGTATATGAAGATTCACTTGTAGATGGAGATGGTGATGTAGAGGAAGTTGGTGGGGACATGATTAACCAAGTAGAAGTAGATATGTCAAGTGAAGATGTTTATGCTTCTTCAGATAGCGAGGGTAAATTTAGTGATTCAGAACCATCCGTTGACTAGTTTAGGTTAGATTATAATATATTGTAATGACCTTATTGCAATAATAAAAGGAGTTATGATTACTGTTATTTTGGTAATTTGTATTAATTATGAATGTGTTTTCTTTTTAAAATTTATAGATGGGTGACACAGGTCGAGGATGTAGTCGAGCCACTAGGGCTCATAGGAGAGGACGTGGTAGAGTGACTTATTCCACTCCCACTGAGGATGATTCCACTCAATCCACCCCAGTCGTTCAGGGATCATCAGCACCATCTTCATCCACACAGCCTTCTCCTGTCATATTAGGTACTCAGGCACCTTTATCCGCTTAGCCTGATGAACCACATGATGGGAGGACTTTGATTGCTCCTGGAGATGTCCATTTTGAGTAAGTCAACTACGTTTATTAGCATGTTAGTTTTTATAATTAATTTGAAGATTTATGCTAACTTACATTCTTTCCTTGAAATAAGATTTGACATTACTAGAGGATTGTCATATATCATTGCTGATGCCATTAGGTCTCACTTCATTGGACCTTGGACATGCTGGAGTGAGGTTCCTAAGCGTGAGAAGACTATATGGTTTGCAAAATTTTGTGTAAGTTTATTTTTTAAGCATATTTTTAATTAGTATGCAAGTGTATTTTATAATTGTTAACTAACTAGTTCTTTTATTTGTAGGAAACATATAGATGGCTTCCTGCGCATAACCATACAATTAGGAGGATTTTTTACCATAAGGGTCAAAAATGCCTCAAAAACCTTATGAACAAACTCATAGTGAGAAAAGTAAAAACCAATTGGGTGCATCCATCTGTTAGGGATTAGTTGAATCAAAAATGGAGGAGTCTCCAGTGGCTAGAGAACAGTAGCAAAGCCAAGCAGAACCAGTCAGTGGATGCATGCGCTTCATCATACATTGGTGGGTTGATCTCTATAGCTGAGCATAGAAAGAGATTGGTATAACTTTATGGAAATTTTGTTTAATTCCAATTTTTCGTGTTACTTTGTCTCAAATGTATTAACATTTTAATAATGAGTTTTTCACAGAAAGATGGCCTACATAGAGTGCCCACTGCTTTCGAGATTATGGAGTGGACCAAAAAGTTAAAGGATGGACAATGGTCTTGTCAGAAGGCTCAACGTGTTGCTGTATATATATAAATTTTAATATGTAAGGTTAAACATATATCTTTTCATGTTCAAATTTTCATTTATACCATTAATTTTAAATGTACAGACTAAGTATCACCAACGCTGGGCTCAGTCCATAGAGTGAGGGAGAGAGCTCATTAGCATCTGATAATACTCTCTACCTAGAGGTTGTAGGAGGTCCAGGACATAAGGGCAATGTTTTTGGGATGGCCGAGCTAGGCCCTATGCTGCTCACTTTAACACGTCCTGCATCATCTTTGCAGGCACTTGATAGTGCAGAGTTGGTCCAATTAAGGGCCAAGGTTGCTGCCCTTTCCATGGAGCTCATGGGAAAGGATGCTATTATTAGTGAAATCACTAATTGCATCCACAAAACTAAGAGGGCGACACGGTTTTTATTTTAGCACCTTGGAGTTCCTATTTTTCCAAGTGCCACTTCAGCGCCAGATCACCAGCCTTCTAATCCTTCAGTTCAAAACCAGCAGTCTGACCCATCACATGAGATCCAGCCAGCTCCTCTTGAACATCATTATGATGCGGCTGTTGTTGATGATCCGTCTTAAAATAATCTTGGGTTGTATAAGTCTATTTTGAACAATGTCTAATCAATTTTTTGAGGTTATTTTTAATTAACTATTCTAGATGTTCTTTAATTTTTATTTTATAACATGTTTTTATCATTAATTAAATTGTTGTATTTATACCATTGTAATTGATTTGTTGGATTGTTGATTCTGTTCTAAATTATATTTGGAATGTTTTTGTAATTGAAATTTGGGAAACTCCAAAAAATATTGAACAATTTTCAAATTTCACAACTTTTGCGACCGATTTTAAGAAATTTACGACTAATTTATACGGTGGAAAATTTTGCGACTACACTATTGGTCACAAAATATAGGTAAAAATAGAAAAATGGAAATTGTGATTCTTGTGAAATAGTGACGGATTTGCACTAAAATTCAGTCGCAAAATTTTGCCACTGTTATATATCGGTCGCTATAAATGTTGCAACCAGCATATCTGCATCTTTCATTAATCAGTTGCAATTCAGTCGTAAAAATTTCTACGACCAATATTATCATGTTTGCGACAAATTATTTCAGTCACAATATGTCTTTTTTTTGTAGTGTCTCTTAAGCCTAAAATTTCGCTCAAGTAGATTACAATATATTAAATCAACATATCTTGCTCCAATCATCATAATTAAGGCTCAATAAGTCAGCTAATATGTGCTTTATGGACCTAGCTCTTCATTTAATAGTAGTTTGGCTTAAAAAGCTCTCAATAAGCCCATCTTCAACCTGGATAATGTTCAGCAAATCTTCATAAGTTTTCAGCCCAAATTCTTCAGTCATTTGATTAGATAAGGTGTCTTAAACGAGCCCATTCAAAGCTTCTTTAATCCTTTTTGCTCGAGCTCTAGTAATTGGTCCACTTAGAATTTTTAATGGATCACTTGAACATTTCAAGCTAGTTTGATCATTATTATGGTTCTCATCACTTATGGTCATTTAGGAAATGTCATTTCGAAAACGTCATGTAAAGGAAATCTATGTCGCCTTTGGGTATAATGCATCTGAGAGGCAGTCCTATAATAAGCAGGAATATAGAACAGTGCATGGTTTCATGGAAAGCAGGAATCCTTGCCAACAATTTTAGCATCAAAAGGTGATATAATCATTTATATTTAGAGGTAGTTGAGTGAGAAAAGATGAAAGGGTGACGGGAGGTGGGCACACTAAATCCTTAATCTAATTCTTTCATTTATCTCCTTCAAGTACATTAACGAAAAGATGAGAATCTTGTGGGTTTGCATAGCAACAATCGCTTTTTATATGGAATAAGGTTCGGTAGTGTCCGTGGAGAGGAACAATTGGATGTTTAAATGTTGGCGGGACCAGTATCCTAGTACAATCACTAATCGAATATGGAAAGAGCCAACAAAAATTATTTCAAATAATAAAAATTAAATCACTTTACTTATAAAAATTAAGTTCAATTTTTACTATCAATTAAGTGTTTAAAATTTTGCAAGAACAAGCGTAGTTTATTATGGATTAACATGAAATGGAACCACTCATTCCTTTAGATTATACTACTTTTATGTTATTAGAGAGAAGCATTCTGGTATAAGCTGAGCTAGAAGAAAAGCATTCTAGTATAAGCTGAGCTGGAAGAGAAGCTGAGTTGATTTTTTCTTTCGGTTATGTTAAGTAGGAAATTAGTTACATTTTTGTTATTTTCCTTCTATTCTCTGAACACTATAAATAAGTTTCAAAACCTTTTGTATCAGATCATCTTTTCATATAATAAAGAAATATATTTTTTCTCTGCTGTAAATCAAATATGGTATCAGAGCCAATATTTTCTTATTTCTCAAGCTCCAAGCAAAGTTGATTTCTCAAGCTCCACATAAAGCTGATTCTTGAAAAATTCATGGCTTCTTACTCAGAAGTAGTTCACAATGCTCATCGATCACCCGTAGTTATCAACAATGTCCGGTCTGAAGAAAATCCAGAAAAAACTTCAAGCCCGTACTACTTGCATCCAAACGAAAATCCATCGTTGATTCTGGTTTCTCCCGTTCTCTTTGGCTCAAACTATCACTCGTGGTTTAGATCCATGAGGATGGCTCTATTGTCAAAGAACAAGCTAAAAATCGTTGATGGAAGCATTGCAATTCCAGGAAAAAATGATCTGTTGTATTCAACATGGGAATGATGCAACACCATGGTTTATTCCTGGTTGGTAAGGTCTCTCTCTCCACCCATTGCTCAGAGTATTCTCTAGTTAGATAGTGCTATTGATGCATGGACTGATCTTCGAGATTATTTTTCTCAAGGAGACTCGGTACGAATTTCAGATCTTCAGGAAGAGATTTATGGTTTTAAACAAAACAATTTAAGTGTCACGAAGTATTTCGCACAACTTAAAATTCTATGGGATGAGTATTCAAATCTTAGGCCGATTCCAGTTTGTAAGTGTGAACCACAGTGTAAATGTGATGCGTTGAAGATTGTTAAGGAAGCACAGCAGACTGATTACTCCATTCGGTTTTTAAAGGGATTGAGTGATACTTTTTCAACTGTACAGTCACAAATTTTGTTGATGGATCCTTTGCCTAACATCAACAAGCTCTTTTCTCTAGTCATTCAACATAAGAGGCAATTTTCAGTTTCTTCAGACAAGATTGATTAACCTCAAGGACAGAGCTTAATGAGCCGAAGACCAAATAATTTTACACCACAGAGGAATAATTTTGGTTATTCATCCTCAAATCTTTACCAGAAACATTTTTATGGTAACGATAATTCTCGGCCTCTATGTACATTTTGTAACAATTTGGGCCACACTATGGACACTTGCTATAGAAAACATGGATATCCAATTGGTTATAAAGGCCGAGGAAGGTTTCTTGGTGTTCAAGCTAATCAAGTTTCCTTCAGTGACTCATTAGAGGAAGCAAAGAATACAAAGATTTGTAATGGTACTGATGTTAATAATGACTCAACACAGAAGTTTCCCATGCCTGAGAAATCCAGTTTTATGCAACATGACAATCAACCAATTACTCAAAAACAATATCATCAGTTGTTAAGTTTGCTTCAACAAGCCAATCTTCCTGGTGAAGTCTCTGATCCTGGTGCTGCACGTGTTAATCAGTTGAGGTCAAATTTTTCTCCCGCGGTCACAGATTCAGGTAGCATTGTTCTTTCTTGTTTTAATGATAATAAGCCTCATTGCATGACTTGGATTCTTGACACTGGTGCCACTGATCATATAACTTGCACACTTACCAATTTCTCTGAATATAAAGCCATCTCCAATGTTTTTGTCAACCTTCCAAATAATCATAGATTTTCAATTACTCATATTGGTTCCATTGTTTTTTCCCCTAACTTTATTCTTCAGAATGTACTTTACATTCCACAATTTTCTTTCAATCTTATTTCAGCAAGCAAACTTACCTCTACATATTCATACTACCTCACTTTTCACCATAATTTTTGTTTTATTCAGGATCCTATCAATTGGAAGATGATTGGATTAGCTAAGAAAGTGTTTGGTCTGTATCAGCTTGTTTCACCTCAATTACAGGTGTCATATATGTCTTGTGCTGTAAACAGCTCTTCTCCTAATATTTTTTCTTCAAATGTCTGGCATTTTAGATTATGCCATATTTCTATTCCTAGAATGCATGTCTTAAAACAGCTAGATAATAATATCACTGTATCCACTATAGATCAATGTCATATATGTCATTTTGCAAAGCAATGCAAGTCTTCTTTTCCTTTGAGTTCTTCTGTGTCTGAATCTTGTTTTGATCTTATTCATATTAATGCCTGGGGACCATCTCCTATCATTTCTCATTATTGCCATAAATATTTTCTGACTCTTGTTGATGACAAGAGTAGGTATACTTGGTTGTTTTTCATGAAGAATAAATCTGAGGCTAGACAATGGGTTCAAAATTTTTGTTTCATGGTTGAGACTCAATTTTCTGTTAAAATAAAATGTATTCGGTCTGACAATGCACATGAGTTCAACATGCCTGATTTCTATAGTTCTAGAGGTATTCTTCACCAAACCACCTGTGTATATACACCTCAACAAAATTTAGTAGTTGAAAGAAAACATCAACATCTTCTTAATGTAGCTAGAGCTTTGAAATTTCAAGCCAATTTACCTACTGTTTTTTGGTATGATTGTGTTTGTCATGCTGTTTATCTCATCAATAGGACTCCCTCTCCCATTATTTCCACTTTTACTCCTTTTCAATTGTTATATGGTAAACCTCCATCTTTTTCCAATTTACATGTTTTTGGTTGTTTATGTTTTGCCTCCACCATCTCTTATAAAAGAACCAAGTTTAATAGTAGGGTTGTAGTTTGTGTTGGCTATCCTGCTCACACCAAGGGATTTCATTTGTATAACCTTCAAACTGGGCATGTTTTTCTTTCCAGAGATGTTTATTTTTATGAATTTTCTTTTCCCTTTCATTCTTCTTCTCCTCCTTCCCTTTCCTCTTCTGATTTTGTTTTTCCCCAATTTTCTTCTCCACCCTGGTTGATCCATCGGAAATCCTTCCTTCTTCAAACTCCTTCCCTCTTTCTCATATTGATTCCCTCCCTGCTTCTTCTTCTCCGCCTCCTATACCTACTTCAGTTGATATTCAGACACGCTCTTCCATTCCCTGCCAATCCCGAAGGTCCACTTGCCCTCATCAACTCCCTGCATATCTCCATGATTATCATTACACTCTCCCACACACACATTCCACTTCTGCTTGTGTTTCTATCCTTCATCCCATTTCTACATATGATTCACTTCATCGTCTTTCTCCACCTCATAAAGCCGTTGTCACCCAAATTTCCTCTCATAAGGAACCTATGACATACAATGAGGCTATCATGTATCAAAACTGGAAAGATGCCATGCAACTAGAAATCTCAGCCTTGGAAAAGAATCATACTTGGATTCTCACTGATTTACCCCCTGGACAGCATCCTATTGGTTGTAAGTGGATTTTCAAAACTAAGTATAATGCTCATGGCACTATAGAGAGGTATAAAGCCCGGTTAGTGGCTAAGGGTTATACACAGCAGCATGAGGTTGATTGTCTTAATACTTTTTCTCCTGTTACTAAAATTACTACAGTCAGTTTTCTTCTTGCACTAGCTGCTATTAATCATTGGCATTTGCATCAATTGGATATAAATAATGCTTTTCTTCATGGTGACTTACATGAGGAGGTCTATATGACATTGCCTCCCGGGTTTCAATGTGCTGATTCTACTAAATTTTGTAAATTACTCAAATCTCTTTATGGTTTAAAGCAAGCTAGTAGGCAGTGGCATGCCAAGCTAACTGATGCCCTTCTTTCCCATGGTTTTACCCAATCAATTTCTGATTCTTCCTTATTCATTAAGAGAGATCACACTTCCTTTATAGCCCTGCTGGTATATGTAGATGATGTTATATTGGCTAGCAGTTCACTTTCTCTGATTACTGAGGTTAAAAGTTTTTTGCATACTACTTTTAAGATTAAAGATCTTGGTTCTCTAAAGTTCTTCCTTGGTTTTGAAATTTCCTACACCAGTACTGGCATCGATTTGCATCAAAGGAAGTATACTCTGGATCTTCTTGCAGAAACTGGTTTTCTGAATTGTAAACCAGTCTCCACACCTATGGTAGTTTCTCCCAAATCTGCTTCTCATCAGTTTTCTACTTTGACTGACAAGACTTCTTATAGAAGATTGGTTGGGAAACTGCTTTATCTTTGTCATACCAGACCTGATATTTGTTTTGCAGTTCAACACTTGTCACATTTTTTAGAATCTGCTACTGCATTTCATCTTCAGCAGCTACACAGAATCTTAAGGTATCTTAAAGGAAATCTGGGTCAAGGTTTATTTCTTTCAGCTGCTTCTTCCCTATAATTGAAAGGATACTCTGACTTAGATTGGGCTGCTTGTCCTCCAACTCGAAAATCTGTCACTGGTTTTTGTGTTTTTTTGGGTAACAGTTTGGTTTCCTAGAAAACTAAAAAGCAGCCAACCATTTCTAGATCCTCCTTTGAAGCAGAATACAGGGCTCTTGCCTCTCTTACTTGTGAAATTCAATGTCTGAAGTATCTTCTTCATGATTTGTCCATTGATCATTCCTCTCCTACCTTGGTTTATTGTGACAATCTTTCTGCCATCCACAATGCCCAGAATCCAGTTTTCCATGAAAGAACCAAGCATATAGAAATTGATTGCCATTTAGTCCGAGAAAAGCTTCAAGTTGGCCTTATTCACCTACTGTATGTTTCCACTTCTCATCAGCTTGCATATTTCCTTACTAAACCTATTAGTTATTCTCAGTTTTTACAGTCCATCTCCAAGCTGGGCATTCAGAATCTTTATGCTCTAGCTTGTGGGGAGATATTAGAGAGAAGCATTCTGGTATAAGCTGAGCTGGAAGAGAAGCTGAGTTGGTTTTTTCTTTCGGTTATGTTAAGTAGGAAATTAGTTGCACTTTTGTTATTTTCTTTCTGTTCTCAGAACACTATAAATAAGTGTCAGAGCCTTTTGTATCAGATCATCTTTTCATATAATAAAGAAATATTTTTTTTCTCTGCTGTAAATCAAATATATGTTCATCATATCTTTGTTCAGACAAGGGAAAAAAATGAATTTGTCTAAAAGGCTGTCCTTCGGATTCTTTTGCTTGTTTGTGTGGTGACCAAGATAGAGACTGCACCCATCGGGTGACACAACTGAATAAAGAAAACCATTATTTGACTTTGTTCTAATTACAAAAATAAGATGATGTTAAGCATTTTCATACTATTCATGCACACAAAAATCTTGAGAGAACTTATCTTATCAAGATAATGTTTTTAGTTTCAAATTGTGTCCGTTGCATGTTCAAACCAAGTCTAACAAAGTCTAGCATATGTTTGAATCAAGAAAGTAAAAAAAAAATTAATTTGGACATGTCTGTACAAGTGTCGTCAGTGTCATACATGTGATATGCTGATTCAATACACGATATAGGTGATTGCAAAAGGGCAAATATATATTATTTGATGTTGATGATACGTTGTAATTGAAATTGAAAATTCTTCAAAACCGAACAGCTCAAATCGAATCTTCAGTTTTTCCTTTAAAAATTCAAACTGATCGGTTTGATTTTATACAAAATCGACCTCATTGGCATGCATGGTTGCCCGATTCGCAAATAAAAACAAAAACAAAAACTATTTGAATCAAACCCACCAACACCTCTAATTCTAATAGTAATTCATAAAAAAGATTTAATGAGCTTGGGGGTTGAGATAGAGAGTCATAATTGGGCGAAGAGAATACTGTAAAACAGGAAACCTCTTGTTACCTTGCTGTTTTATTTAGAGTTAGACACAGACAGAAGTGATGCTAAGGGTAACACAGATTCATCCGTACAAATATATTACAGGTGAAGGCCCAATAGCTAGATCTTTTGTTTACTGCTTAACTCCGAATTTCTCGAAAGCGTAGTCGACAAGCTTGTTGATTTCATAATCCCCACTGATGCGTCCATCACCGTCGGTGTCAGCGTACTCGATACCCCAGGAAGCTCTCCATCCCGGAATCCAAGAACCAAGATCACTGAAAGCTTTCTTAACCTCCTCCTTGGTCAGAATACCGTCACCGTTCCTATCTGCTTCGTCAATAATAGCCCTTATCTGATCCCGCAAAGGCCTACCGTTAGTCTTAGGACCCTTAGGAAGCGTAAATACGTTCCAAGTCATTTTCGACTCTCACTCTCTATAGTGCCTTCTGCCTTCTTCTATACAGGTGCCTCTCCAGTTGCATATCCTATGTATATAACGTGGCTGGAAGTGGGAGGGCCCCCCCCCACTTCAAAGATTCTCTTTCTTTTCTTTTCTTTTTTGTTTCTTTTGGTATGAAACTAAGTTTATGTAAAAATCTCGTATTGCCACTTGTCAGGTTTTTTTATTCTTGTACCTTTTAAATATATGACTAATTTTATTTGTACCATTAAAATTGTCTCTCTATAAGTATTTTATTTTTTCAAACTTAAATCTTTGATATGACAAAAATCAATTGTTGAGTTCAAATTTATTTATTATTTGAATTATAAATTATTTATTAAGTGAATATTTTTAATTTTTAAAGTACTAAATAATTATTTACAGGACATTTATATAACGTAAAAATTAAATTTTGGGTGAAATTTGTAATTAATTTTCAAGTATTAACAAAACTTATGTCTATGTCACACTTTAAAAAATGTCGCCAATTTCATATGACATGACATTTATAAAAAGAGAGAAATAAAAACAATTATCAGTCTATATATTAAAATAATATAAAACTGAATTGTCTCTTCAATCCATGTTAAAACTTAGTTCTCTATCAAAGTAATTGTTGTAAGTAAATAAGAAGACGAAGGCTTCATTTAAATGTAAACACGAATCCTTTGGAGCATCGCGCCAGGGGCCATCACGTGCGATGCTGCAGTCTTCCATTGCCAACACCCATGAAAATGGCTGCTGCAATCTTCCATTGCCAAAAATATCAGATGCCCTTATAAAATCACTCTACATTACCTAATTATGAAAAAGAATCAGGTTCAAAAGCATTATCACAAAGGCATCGAATGTCCTCGTCACTCCCATGAAGTCACCCTTGTTTACCAACCAATCAAGCCTACACTCTCCCCTGATTACCCCAATATTAAATTCTTTAAACTGACATATTTGTTTTTTAATATAAAATATGGATAAATTTCTCAAATTAACAAGATTAATTTTTTAGCAACGAATTAAATTTTGTCTTATATATAAAATTGTTCAAAGCAACATCAAATTAAAATTAGTTTACAAGTCCGCAAATTCTAGATTACATCTCAAGGTGATTTACAAATTGCAGCTAACAAGTAACAAACAAATGGATATGGTCATGTCTATTGACTCTGTCCTTCTATCATGAAAGCAAAGCTGAGAATCTTGTGGGTTAGCACTGCTTTTATCTCCTCCAAATAACTCTTGTTGACACCAAGAGTCAGAATTAGCATCTGCTTTGTCTTCCCATATAAGGATTGTATAACATGGGGGGCTACTACGTAAGGAATGTGGTTCAGTATAGTGTCCGTGGCAAGGATCAATTGGGTGGTCAAAAGTTGACGGAAATATAGAATAGGCCGACGAGGTATCACATTATTAAAGTTGTTTCTTATCTATAAATATATTTTTTCTAGTTAATCATATGGCAAAAGAAGTTTTAATTATTAAATTTAAATTTATTTGTCATTTGAATTATAAATTATTTATTAAGTGAATATTTTAATTTAATTTTGAAGTAATCTTAAAAATTATTTACAAGACATTTAGATATAAGGTATATTAAAAATTATAAATGAATGTTAGCTATTGAATAGCGTAAATATATATATCCCTTAAAAAATTTTATAAATAATATCTTAGGGTGAAATTTGTATGTAATTTTTAAATATTAACAAAATTTGTGGTCATTTAGGAAACGTCATGTCTATGTCGCCTTTGGCTAGCATCGCGAGTTGATGATTAATACGAATAAAAAGAATAATGCATCAATGGCCATTTTCAAGGAATAAAAAGGATGGGTTGTATCCGTGGAGAGAAATAATTGGGTGTTCAAAAGTTGACGGCAATATAGAACAAAGGTTGATTTAGTTAATAAAAATCTAAATTTTTTATTCGTAAAGATTAAGTTTAATTTTTATTGTTATAATATCGTTTAGATTTGGTGCAATCTAAGTAAATAGTATTTAGGTTAAAAAGTAATATTTAAACTTAAATAAAATTTAAATTATCTAAAAATTTGAATTATATCGAATCAAATTTAAAAAATATTTAAAAAATTATTTTTAAACCATCCAAATTAATTTAAAATTATTTTAAAAATTTATTTGTATGAATTCATCAATCTAATTTGATTTTTTTTTATCAAATTTAAATGAATATAATCAGATTATATTCACTCTTATTGTTAATAATATTTTTTAATAGACAATTTGTAAATATTATCATAAATTTTTATTAAAATTTGTGACATAATTTATTTTAAAATATTTATATATATATATATATATATATATATATATATATATATATATATATATATATATATATATATATATATATATATATATATATATATAGATAAAAGAATATAGTATGGGAACATTCATCCCTCTAAATTACATTACTTTTATGTACGTTATATCTTTATCTGACAAGGAAAGAAAACGAATTTGTCTGAAAGTCCAACTCCTTGGGATTCTTTTTCTTGTTTGTATGTGACCAAGATAGAGATTGAATTAAGGTCATCCCGATAATAATAATATTTCAGAAAAATGAAATAGTAGCAGTAAAAAGCCAAGTATTTAAAGCAACCACTATGTATATATGTTGGAGATTACTATGCTCATAAACTCAAATTAATAAATTTTTTTTATGTCTTTTATTGATCCCTTTGAAACGTTGGCCAACCATAGAACAAGTTAACTTTTTATGTTTATTTGTATAAAAATACCCAACAATATATTTGAAATAACTTTATTTTTTTTCTTAAAATTGAGCATTTGTATTAATTAGTCTTTCAAAGTTTAAGATGAAGATAAATTATTCTATTTAATGTCTGGATATACCACAAATCTTAATAATAAAAAATTCAATATTTCTTACATGTCACCTATAAAAAATATTGTTGATAGTAAGATTGAACTTAAATTTCATAAAACAAACTTATTTTTAAAATAATAAAAATTTACAAGTAAAAATATATTTTAAAAAATAAAAATAGAGAAGAAAAATTGAAAATTTTTTTACTCTAAATTTTTTTTTAAATATAAAATTTCTATAACTTTTTAATAAAATAAAATACTAGCAACATCTTATATCTTTTAGGCATTTTAAATATTAATATATTAAACATAAATATTTTAAAATTCTCATTTGGTCACACAATATTCTCAATTCCATGCTCTTGCATTCATCAGCTAATTTCTCTAAGAGAAAAATAGAACTTCTGACCTTTTATTCAAACCTCCACCCTCTCAACCGCCTAGCTACCTTCAATATACACACTATGAAAATTATCTTACTAATAATATAACGAATATTAAATAGTCTTTATTAAAATTAATTTAAATAAAAAAATAATTAGATCAAAATCATTATTTATAATTAATCCATGTCTATTTATTCTAGTTCATAATCTCTTATTATTGTTAAGTGCACTTTAAAAATATTTTGAAAAGAAACTTAATCTTGATTGACTTATAAATTAATTTGACAATATTTTTATTGTACAAAAAAATTATCTATTATTGATAAGCATCTACAAATCATGATACATTATGTCTTAGAGTTGAAATAAAATATTTACCTTTTAAAGTTTGTATTAAAAAAAAGAATTATTAATTTAAGAATTTTAATATAATAATAAAATAATATTCTTAAGTGTGACTAAATACAATTTTGAAGACAGACACAAATTTAATATGTGAATTGGGGTCTTCAAACTAACACGAAAGAGATAAAAAAAAAACTCAAGGAACACCAGGTGTGAGAAGATCATCTTCACAACAAAAAATGGGTAAATATGAAGCAATTCAGATGTATCTTTGATTATTCCCATAATCTTCAAAGAATAAGACCATATTTGGCGTGAAGGAATTAACATACAAGACATTACGATATTTGACAATATTGAACTTAAGAATGCAAATTAAGTACAAGAAAAAACGTCAAATCAATTCAAGAGTATGTTTAGTTTTGATTAAGTGCAAGAATGTAAATTATTATTATTATTATTGGACAAGTGTTTGCTAATATTATTTGATGTTGGCTTCCGGAAACTACAAATTTGGTGGATATGGGCCTACTATTGCTCCATATTACATATGATTGATTTTGGGCCAACATTCATGATCTTACCCTTTAGAGTTTCATTTGGATATTAAAAAAACTTAATAAATTTAAGAATATGTTTGATTTATTTCTTTATTAAAATTTAAAATATAATTGAAAATATATTTGTGGAGTCTGAGAAAATATGTTTTGAAATTGTTTTCTAAAATATGATGAAAATAAGAAATGTTTAAAAGATATTTTTACTATTTTTTAAAAATAACCCATAGCATTTTTATAATTTTAAAACAGGAAATATTATAATTATTAAATAAAATTAAAATAATATATTAATTATATAAGATTAAATTCAAAATTTAAGTAATATTTATAATTATTTTTTCAATTAAATTTAAAAATAAATATAAGCAAAATTTTAATTTCACAAAACAAATTTATTTTCAAAATAATAAAACTTTACAAGTAAAAATATATTTTCAAAAATAAAAATAAAGTATAAAACCTGAAAATATTTTTACAAGTCAAACACACTCTAAATTTTTTAGTAAAATAAAATACTAGCAACATCTTATATTTTTTAGGCATTTAAAATATTAATATATTAAACACAAATATGTTAAAAGCCTCGTTTGATCACACAATATTCTCAATTCCATGATCATGCATTCATCAGCTATTTTCTCTAAGAGAAAAATAGAACTTGTGACCTTTTATTCAAAACTCCACCCTCCCAACCACCTAGCTACCACTACAAGAAAAGCGCGGAATGGCGACGGGTGTTTAACGACGGTCACAAAAAACCGTCTCTAAAGCCAAGTTTAACGACGGTTTATTAACCGTCGTTAAAGTTTCACACCTAACGACGGTTATCCAAAAAACCGTCGTGAAATACGGACGGTTAAGATCCAACCGTGGTCATCTGCGTCGGAGGGAAATATTTGACGGATATTACGACAGTTTTTATGAAACCGTCGTAAAATTACAACGGTTATACATAAAACCGTCGTTATTTCACGACGGTTCTCGAAAAAACCGTCGTTATTTAACGACGGTTTAATTAAAACCGTCGTGAAGTTGTAACGTTCGGAATTCGGACCGTTACTCGATTTTCGTATAGTTTAACGACGGTTTTAGGAAAAATCGTCGTTAAATTTATACGTTACGACGGTTCCTTTTGGAAACTGTCGCTAAACGCATTTAGCGACGGTTTTTTGTTGGTTTAACGACGGTTAATAACCGTCGTTAAACCGCGCGTTCGTCTATAAATTGAAAGGTCCTCTTTATTTTTTTTACAACAGTTTCTTGATAGATTATTTTTACATAATACACTCTCTGAAGTTATTTCTTGTGTTTTTCAAGTTTCTGTACTGTGGTGTTCTCTGCGACTTGTTTTATTTATTTTCAAGGTATGTCATTTAATTTTTTAATTGTATTTGATTATTTTTTTTTTATATTGTTTGTTCAAAATATTTTCTTATATTATTTTTTATTTTATTTTGTGAAGATATTGTGACGTTGGGACGACACTTTAATTTTGATTTTTGTGCGTTATTTATTTGGAATCATTTTGAAGGTATGTAATTTAATTAATTAGATTTTGAATGAATTTATTTCAAATTATTATACGTTAGATTGAGATAATATTAGATATTTTATTTACTTACTACTTTTATTATAAATATATTTGTCATTGTGATGTACATTATTGTATGAATCAATTTTAAAATTTGTGTTCTTTTTGTGATATTTATGATGTTTAATATTATAATATATAGTCTGTTCGTTGAAAACATGTAAGGAGAAATACATTTATATAATAACATAAATTTAATAGATGAATTGAAATGTGTAATTGATTAGATAAAATAATAAATGTTAATAAATAAATAGAGTAAGTATTGAAAATAATTTTTTAAAAATTGTGACACTAATTTATAAATATACGTATATTTTAATAAAAATTTAAGTAATATATATAATATTATTAATTTAGTATAAAATGATAGTGAATTTTGTTTTAAATACAAGTTATTTACTGTTTTTCAAATATTATTAAAATTACTGTAAATAAATTGAAAGTAGTTATTATATTGATAAACGTATTTAAATAATATACATCAATTAATAATAGTCAAATTATATTACAGTTGTTAATAAAATAGTAAAATATTTATTCAAGTGATGAGAAAAAATAATAAATATTAATAAATAGACAAAATTAGTATTAGGAATTAGTTTTAAAAAAATAAAACTCATTTAAAAATACACATAATTTTTAAAACATGGAAACAAATTTACAATAACATAATTTTAATATGTATGCTAGTAGTGTAATAATTTTTAATGAATTAATAATAACATAAATTGAAAGTAGTTATTATATTGATAAACATATTTAAATAATATACATAAATTAATAATAGTCAAATTATATTACAATTGTTAATAAAATATTAAAATATTTATTCAGGTGATGACATAAAATAATAAATGTTAATAAATAGACAAAATTAGTATTAGGAATTAGTTTTAAAAAAATAAAACTCATTTAAAAAAACACATAATTTTTAAAAAATGGGAACACATTTATAATAACATAATTTTAATATGTATGCTAGTAGTGTAATAATTTTTAATGCACTTTGTTGTTATACTAGATTCTCTAGTAGTGCTTCATTAAATAGGGAATTGAAATTTCAATTCCTTATCTGAATTCGTTAGAAATTTTACTATGTAAATACTATAATTGAAATCTTTGCGGCAGCTGTAAAATAATATTTTAATTTTTTGTTGCTAGTAGTTTTTTCTTTCCAAAAAATTTACATTCGTAAAAATTCGATCATGAAACTCATTATTTTAATTAATTACACTAGATTCTCTATTAAGGAACAAACAAGATCTTAAATGTAATTGAGTAGAATTATTCTTCAATATATGGCCCTTGTATGGGCCACTGATTTTACTTTTTCAGATAGTGAATTGGAAATTTCAATTCCCTATAAGAGTTCGTTAGAAATTTTACCATGTAAATACTATAATTAAAATTGTAACGGCAGATGTAAAATCATAATTCAATTTTTTTCCTGCTAGTGGCTGTCTTTTCCAAAAAATTCAGATTCGTAGAGATTTAATCATGAAACTCATCCTTTTTGTCACGGCCCCAAATGATAGAACACATGACCGCCACGGTATAAGGGTTTCCCCCTAACCGTAAGCCTAACACATAGCATGCACAAATATCCAGCACACAATCCAGAGTACATAATAAATATAACTGGCCACATACGCCACATCCAATATAAGAAAATACTGTATATATATATATATATATATATATATATATATATATATATATATATATATATATATATATATATATATATATATATATATATATATATATATATATATATATATATATCATGAATCCAACATCATTGATTCAACTTGGCCCATGGCCTCATAGTACAAACATTGTTGTAAAAACCATTTTTCAAACAACACAAGAAGCGAGGATCCTGCTTGTATGTTCATGGAGATACACTAGACATAAACTTAAACTATACAACCAATACAACGGAATCTTGCCCAAACTGGGGCTCACCAATGCTATATTTAGCCTCCTATGGAGCTGTAGCTGGATCAGTGTTTCTTTGATTATCTGTGGGGAGAAAACAGAAGAGGGGTGAGATTACCACATCTCAGTGAATGGGTAAATCATACTATAATAGAAACAGGGCAAACTAAGCACGAGTGTTTCGCAATGAATTAAATAATTGAAATCAAGGTATAGAAAACATTAAACATTTAACCGTAATTTATTAAAAGAATGCTAAACAGTTCAAATGATAAAACAGGATTAAATCAATAACTGTAAGCAAATCAATTATGCATGGTAAGTAATAAATGAAGATACTTATACAATAACAATGATGAATGAGGTATTTTAAAAATATTTAATCTTTAAGAAAAATGCACTAGTTTATTGGAGGTCTTTCCTAACAGATCTATCATCTTCCCCAAGCACATAGCAATGGGTATGGCAATTACTGTAGGAATAGACATAAATCTACCATAAATTTCCCAAGCACATAGCAATGGGTATGGTAATCACTGTAGGCATAGACATAAGTCTACCCTAAATTCCTGTGTCTTAGGCAGTTATATGCCCATCACGGTATCCTAGGCCGAAGCCTTAACATGATCATGGTGCACCAGGGCTAGCACTACCTGCGGCTAGCTAACAGTGATCTAAAAGGGTCCCTCCAATAGAAAACATTTGAAATATGCTATTCAAAGAGTTTAAAGTAAAATATTTCAATAACTTTACAATAATGCTATAATTCTCCATCTAGCTCTTTTCATGCATAAAATTCCGTTCTAAAATATATCTCATCCATGAATTCCCATGGAGACCTTTATAATCATAAATTTTCCATTTTTAAACATAGATCGTCTGTAGACGTTACATAGATGCTTATCATGCATCAAATCACTTCATGGCTAACTTAGTTCATTTCTATGACTAAGTTCGCATTTCTATAAATCTAGCTCAAATGGAGAATTAATAGTCTAGATGCTTGCCCTGCATACCTAGGGTTCAACTAGGATCGAAATTTACAATTTCTAACATGGTTGGAACATATTGGTTTTCAAAGCGGTAAAACAATTTAACATACATTCCAACTAGTTAAAATCATACGAGAGAGTTATAAATCAAATTCCTAAAACATGCGCTATAGTATGAAAAATCCACTCACCTTACTAGGAGTCCAACAACGAGAATTTCACCTCGTGATGGCTCAACAACCTAGAAAACATAGACATAACATGGAAATTAGAAAACTCTAAAAATCACTATTTACGCCGGAAAACACTATTCACTCGCCGGAACACTATTCATGCCAAAACCTAAAAACCCTATATTCTAGTATAGAAACTAATTCTAAGACTATCTATGGAAAGAAATTCGGCAAAACGAAGCCTAAAACGCGATTAAACGGTGTTTTACCTTTGGAGGTACTATTTACGCGATTTTCTGGCGACCTTCCGACGACTTTCCAACGAAATTGATCAGTGGGATTTGTAGCTCTTCTTCTCACGAGTCCAACGATACCTTACTTGCTCAAATCGGACGTCCGGATGATGAGATATCTTAGAGAGAAGTTTGAGGAAAATTTTAGAGAGAGAGAGTTAGGGTTCAGATGAAAGAGAAATGAAGAAAAAAGGGGGGTCCGCAAAAAAAAGCTATCAGACGAATCTCGCCGCCGGCGAACTCATTCTCGCCGCGGCGAGCCGCTATTTTCGCCGCGGCCAGATTCGAAACTAGCAAACTCATGCTCTCGGAAAAATACCGCATCATTCTCGCCGCGGCGAACTTATTCTCGCTGCGGCGAACTTCATTTCACCGAATTTGACAAAATGTCCAACATGAAAGTTGTAGCCCTTTCTTTTCGGTTTCCATAGCCACTTGAATCACCTAATTTGGAGTTCATATGAAGGCGTTATGCATAAAATAGTGAGCAAAGGTCCAGACCACACTACGCTTCGATTTTTGCCTCGTCTCACTATGATATTCACGGAATTTGCAAAAGTTCCCAACATCAAAGTTGTAGATATATGTCTTATCGTTCATTAGAAATTGGAATCACTTAATTTAGATTTCATATGAGAGAGTTATACTTATATGAGTGACGAAAGGTCAGAAGAAAAGGTCGAAAACGCTCTAAAATTTTACATTGTTTTCAACTTTCTTTGTTTCAAATGATTTATACTTAACCTTCAAAGGTTTTATTAGTTGAGGGTTATTACACTTTTAATTAATGACAATAACGAAAAAATTTTATTTAGTGCTTCATTAAATGTCTATTATCATAAAATTTGTCAAAAATGTTTTACATGTAAAACATTTTACACCTCTTCAAAATGTATTGTGTTTTATGCACAATCATTTACAAATCCCTTCTCATGTAAAATAGTCATGTTTTCTTTTAGTTCATATTAAGAGTTATTTAAGTTAATTGATATCTAAATTCATAAATATTTCAGAAATGGATAAATCTTGGATCAATAAATCTTGACATTCAATAGAGTACCTAAATGGTTTAGACGGATTTTTGGAATTCGCAAATGCTAACTCTGGGGTCGAAGGTAGAATAATATGCCCATGCCCAAAGTGTAGATTCAAAAAATGGCAACTCATCGAGGTTGTGCGCCAACATTTGATCGTTAAACCATTTCCAGAGGGATACACTTTCTGGAGTTTGCACGGAGAAATGATTACAGAAGAACCTGTTGTAGGACATGCTATAATGCCAATTGAGGTCTCAGAACCCATAGTTCGAGATGACCCTGTCCAGAATATAGTCCGTGATGCATTCGGGATTTACCCCAAAAATGAGAGCATAGCTTCTGTGGATATGCCAGTTCCGCAGTTGACTGTCCACGACGGGACTGGGCACACGACGTCCAGACAGTTGACTGTCCACGACGTATGGGCCCTGCCTGAGCAGTCAAAGGTGGTTGTCCAGTTCAACGACAACCACCAGCCTATCGGAGACAGTGGCGGTTTGCTCGGTGTCTTCCTCGGCACCATCGGGGATAACTTTCGGTTATTCCCGATCTCTTACAGAGATTGGAGGAGCATTCCTCAGCAGTCGAAGACGAATGTCTTCGTAAATAATATTCAGGTATGAAAACATATATCTTTTGTAATTAATTATATTTATTTGTCATTTATATATTATTTATGTGTAACTAATTTTTTAATTTCGTTTGTAGACACATTTTATTGTGACGGATCAACACAAGAAACTGATCATGCAGTCGCTAGGAGCGAAATGGAGAGCAGGACGATACAATATATTTCGCCTGGCGTACGATGGTACGAAGACCAGAGATCAGTTGCGGAGTGAAGTCCCGACAGGCATCCCACCTGATCAGTGGGCAACTTTCGTAGACTATCGCCTAGACGCGAAGTCTAGGGAAAGTTGTGTAGATTAACATATTTATAAAATTTAACTTTTAAATATTTTCATTAATTATTTTTTCTATGTGATTAATTAGGATGTGGCTGCGAAGAATAAACGGAACAGAAGACAGCTGACAATGCCACACACTACTGGACCGAAGAGCCTTGCACGTAAAAAGGCGGAGATGGTAAGTTTAAATCTATAAATCTTTTGTTTTTTAAAATGTTTATAAGACTATAATCATAAAATGATTGATTAATCATTTTAATATTCAGGAGATTGAGCTTCAGGGTCTAGTGACTCGTGGTGATGTATGGACTGCAGCTCATAAAAGAGTTGACGGATCATACATCAACGACGAAGCTCGGCCTGTTGCGGTGAGTAATAAAATCTTATCAACCTTAAGTATATAATTATTTAATTTTTAGATAATGTTTAATATTATTAATTTTCTATTATTGAATGTTAGGAGAAAATTGCTTCGATCCAGCAGGAGGACAGCTCGTCCCAAGAGCTCTCGACGGCCGATTCACTTGCGAGAGCTCTTGGCACTAAGAAGCACTCCGGCCGCGTTCGAGGATTTGGATTGGGTGTTTGCCCAACGCAAGTCTTCGGCCGTAGTTCGTCTGGGTCGAGCTCACAGTCTGGGCCGTCATACCACGACTTACAGAGTGAGGTGGAGCGCCTGAAGACAGCTATGCAGGAGCGGGACATCGAGCAGCAGCGCCTGAAGACAGCTATGCAGGAGCGAGACGCTGAGCTCCAGCGACGAGATGCTGAGCTCGCAGCACGCCAAGCACAGATGGAGGCTGCTATGACGTTCATGCTACAAAAATTTCAAGGTCAGCTGCCACCTAAAATTTCAGGACTTCATAGTCCCGGACCTAGGGTAACATTTTAATACATAAAAATTGTTGGTATAATTTTTTTTATTTTAATAACATTCAAAATTTTAACAAACAAAATTGATTTTTCAGGACCCCAGCGATCGTGGTAGTGGGCATCAGCGTGATCAGCATCCGTAGGGTCCGAAAACTTGATTTAGTTATTATATTTGTATATGTAATTTCGTCACTTTTGTTACTATTAATTTTCTGTATATAAATTTTTTTTATATATAGATTCATTATAATTCAATAATTTATGCATCTTTATTATCTAGTTAAATATTATTAAATTTTAAAATATAATTTTCAATTTTTAAATAATTCAAACGCTTAATTATTATATAATAAAATAAAATATATAAAAATTAATTTATAAAATATTAAAAATATAAATTAATTTTTATTTTACATAAAAATTTAATAATCAAAACAGCATTAGTAGTATTATGAATAGTATAAAATATTATATTTTAAATTACAAATAAAATTATTATAAAAATTTTAATTAATTTTATTAATTAAAAAAAAAGAAATAACGACGGTTTTTTGTTAAAAAACGTCGTTATAATTGAAAAAAAAAGATATAACGACGGTTTTTACGAAAAATCGTCGTTATATTTAATTTTATTAATTAAAAATAAAAAATAAAAAATAATTATTAACGGCGGTTCAAAACCGTCGCTATGTCTAGTTTAACGACGGTTTTTATAACCGTCATCAAAACAGACATAGCGACGGTTATTCCCACGGTTGATAAAACCGTCGCTAGACCTAGAGTTCCACGACGGTTTTCGAACCGTCGTTAATGGGCTTAACGACGGTCAGAACCGTCGTTAAGCTTACTAAAAAACCGTCGTAATGCCGCGGTTTTGTTGTAGTGTACCTTCAATATAAACACTAGAACGAATATTAGAATTAATTTAAATAAAACATAACTAGATCAAAATCATTATTTGTAATCCATCAATGTGTATATATTCTTGTTCATACATGATCTCTTATTAGTACTGAGTGCATTTTGAAAATCATTTCAAAAGAAACTTAATCTCAATTAACTTATAAATTAATTTGAGAATATTTGTATAATATAACCCCAAAAAATATCTCTTATTGATAAGCATCTACTAATCATGATACATCTTAAGAAACACCAAGTGTAAGAAGATCATTATCAAAATAGAAAGTAGATAAATATGAAGCAATTCAGATGCATCTTTGATTATTCCCACATTACGATATTTGACAACATTGAACTTAAGAATGCAAATTAAGTGCAAGAAAAAACATTAAATCAATTCAAACTCAGATCATCCTCTGTGATACTTTACATAGAAAAGAGATACACAAAAAAGATATGATTAGGGCCGGTGCAATACTGCATGAAATCTAAAACTAGATAAACTATGCACTTGATTTCCTCCTCAATAAATAGTTTTCTCCTCAATAAATAGTTTTTCCTTTGGGTTCAAAGACATACTTAATCAAAGACTCCTTCGCAAGCAAAATCTCAGGAAACTCCATTCACAACTTTGACGCTTCCATTTTATTACTGCTTTGACACTACAACAAAAATAGGTTTTAGCGACGGAATTTTAGCAACAGTTAAAAAAAATCATCCCTAAAACATAAAATAACGACGGCTTTCAAAACCGTGGTTATTTAGCGACATTTTTTTAAGAACCGTCGCTAAATAAATTTAACGACGGTTTTTAAAAAACTGTCTTTATTTAGCAACCGTTTTTTAAATAATCGTCGTTAATATATTGTTAATTTTTGCTATTTTTAAAATCATCAACTTTTAGCGACTATTTTTTAAAAACCGTTGCTAAATAGCGATGATTTTTTAGAAAACCGTCGCTAAAAATTATTATTTCTGCTCACCTTTTAAATCTGTCAGTTTTTAACAACAGTTTTCTGAAAATTGTCGCTAAAAATGTTAATTCTGGTGCATTTTTAACTACGGTTTTCTAAAAACCGTTACTAAAAATTGTTATTTGAATGTTAATTTTGGCTTGTTTTTAACGACGATTTTTAACAAATCGTCGTTAAATACTTCAATTTTTCTATATATTTTGCACATCTTCCCCCCATTTTTTACCTTGATCTTCCTTCCATTATTTCTCATTTGAGAAGGTTTCTCCTTTCGATTGTGCTATTGGATTTGTTGTGAAGAATGCTTCTCTCTATTTTGTCTCTATTTGTTTCACGAAGAAACAATAATGATACAAGTCTTTGTGAAGAATCATTCTCCCTCATCGTCTCTTTATTTAAATATCAGTTTTAATTCTAAAGTTAAATCAATTTTTTATTGTTAAATTTTTTTTATAGATATTATTATTATTGGAGATACAATTATAAGAATCTTAAAAAAATATTAAAATAAAAAATAAAAATAAACTGGCAATTTATAAGCGAAAGGAAGAAGGTGTAGCCTAATCTCTATCCATGGTTGAAGGATTAACTATTTGATATTGTTTTAAAAAAAATGTTTAGTGACGGTTTTTAAACCGTCCTAAAGCAAAAGATAGTTTTAGCGACAGTTTTGAACCGTTGCTAAAAAACCACAGCTAAAACACCGTCACAAAAAAAAATTAACGACAGTTCCAAAACTATCGTTAAGTATGGTTTAACGATGGATTACCCACGGTTTTCAAAACCATCGTTAAATCATCGATTTTACGACAGTTTTTGTAACCGTCGTTAAAGGTTTTAACGACGTTAAAGCCACTAAAAAATCGTCGCTAAATTCTGTTTTTCTTATGGTGTGAAGATGAGCCAAGGCATGTTCTTTTGGCATGAAATTAACTCATTTGAAATCAGGGTTAATATAGCTCTTGTACATATCTAGAATCTCATTTAGGGTCACATTACTAGGATTTGTCAAGTTCCAAAAACCCCTAAAGTTTCTTTTGGCCATCTCAATTGAAACATGAAGTTGTTCATCCAAGACAGAGATGCTGCTTTGAATGTTTGCAACTTCATTAGATTTTGTCATTTTGGCGATGAAGTTTTGTGGATTGCTAAGATCAGAGGATACTGGCAGCCACAGTCTTATAGTGCACACATTGTTATGGTCTTTGAGCAGCTCGTCAACCTGAAATCATATCGTAAAAGAGGCAGGTTGAAGTTATACAAAAAGCTTCTATATATAATAACAAGATAAATTATTAAACATAAATATTGGCACAATAAAATATACAGTATTCAAGTATAATTTGAAATATTATAACTTAATAAATATAAATATTGATATAGATACATATATTTATAATTTATAATGTGATATAAGGATATAGATATTAAGTCACACTAGTAACACAATAAAATATTTAAATACAATTTGAAATGTTACTAGCTTTGTTGAGCAGAGCAGGAAGCAAAATGCAAATATGTAAACATACCATGGATTGCGTTTTGGAATAGAAAGAATCAGTGGGATTTGTTTTGTCTTCAAAGGTACAGCCAAAAGCATAATTGATCAAGAGGAGGCCACGCTCTTTGCAGACATCTGCCAACGTTAACACACCAACAACGTTGCTTTGGATTGTTTCTGGTTTATGAGTTTCAAACCATTTCCCAGTGAAACCAGAAGCATTAAAAATATGGGTTGGTTTGATAGTCTGAATATCCACTAAGATCTGTGATCTCTCTTCTAAATACCCTCTTCCATACTCAAAGGGTATTCCCCGCTTCTCACAAATCTTCCCCAGAAGGCCACCTATCCACCCTGTCCCACCATAGATCAAGAACTTCAGAGAAGGCTTATTGTTCTTTGAAGCCGGAACCTCCATTCTATTCTGGCTAGAATTTTTCACAGAAACCATGGAAGCAATGTCGCTACTATCAGATTCAGACCCATTAAACTTTTTCTCAGCTCCTGGCATGGTGAGCATCCTTGGATGAGGAAGCAATGCCCCAGAAACATTACCCGACCAAATGGGGTTCTTAACGTACCATTTCATAGTCTTCCTCAGACCCTCTTCCCAACTAGTTCTTTCAAACCATCCCAGATTCTTCAGCTTTTGATCATCCAAGAAGTACCTTTGATCATTGAAAGGCCTATTCTCCACAAAGTTAATTTGAGTATGTGGGTCCAAATTGAAAATCTTGCAAATGTCCCCAGCCACATCAATCACTCTCCTTTCTTTCTTTGTCCCAATGTTATAAACATGCCCAACTTCACCTCTATGGAGAATTACCTCAAACGCCTCGGCCACATCTTCACAAAATAGATAACTCCTAACATTTGACCCATCCCCGTGAATTGGAAGAGCCTATCCTTCCATTGCCAAAAGCAAGAACTTAGGAATTAACTTCTCAGGAAACTGGTTAGGCCCATAAACATTGTTCCCTCTAGTGGTTATAATTGGCAGACCATAGGTTCGACCATACGCCATAACCAACATTTCAGCCCTAGCTTTCGTTGCAGAATAAGGATTCGTAGGAAGAAGCTGAGAAGCCTCATGGTTCCCCACAACTGCATCCTCATCAGTTTCCCCATAGACCTCATCGGTACTCACATGAATAAACCTCTTTACTTGCCCAGTTACCTTGCAGGCTTCGAGAAGAACATGGGTGCCATAGATATTGTTCTTGGTGAATTCGAAGCTGTTTCCGGAGGAATTATCGACATGGGTTTATGCTGCAAAGTGCATGATGGTATCAATTGATTCTGAGAGGAGGATGTAATTGACTATATCAGCACTTCCTATGTCTCCCTTGATGAACTTGAAATTGAGAGATGAATGCGAGGGAAGAAGGTTCTTGAGATTCGAACAGTAATCGAGCTTGTCGAGGACGACGATTTTGTAATGTGGGTAGTTTCGGATCAGCCGATTGCATACATGGGATGCTATGAACCCAGCTGCTCCAGTAATGAGGATGTTCTTTGGCCTGTAGGCGGTGGAAGCCATATGTTAGGACCCAAGCCCAAGAGGAGAGCTCAACCCAAAAGACTAGCCTATTGGGTGAGAGAGCCTCTCAAACTTAAGTACCACCCCACAATGGCTTGTTTCACCAATGTGGGACTTGTAACATTCCATCCTCCTTGAGAAACCGGACGCCCACGGACGGCCCACTCTTGGCTGCCTACTCAGGGTGGCTTTCACTCTGTTTGTCAGGTAGCTCTTTCCCTGGTCGCTCTTTTCCAAGGTCGCCCCCTTCCGCTGCGTTTCCGTCTCTCAATGAAAGCACCAATGTTAGGACCCAAGCCCAAGAGGAGAGCTCAACCCAAAAGACTAGCCTATTGGGTGAGAGAGCTTCTCAAACTTAAGTACCACCCCACAATGGCTTGTTTCACTAATGTGGGCCTTGAAACACCATATCTATGGAACTTCTGGGAAAAAAGATAGAAAATTTTGTGACGATGATGAATAGGTAATTAGATGTAGATTTACAAAACCCAACAGTCTGGAAAAGAGCAATTGAACCTTGGTTTTGAAAAGATTTTGTTCAATAAATGAGAATCTATAAAGCACCCATGTTTCAAAATTAGATACTTATATATATGTCGGGTTAATACTTATTTGGATCAATTGCATTTTTTATAAGTTACAAAATAAATTTAATATTTTACTTTTAACAAATTAGCTAAAATAATTTTTTTTTTATAAACTCAACTATTATCAGTAAATAAATTTTTATTCATCAACATTATTTAGATCATAATATATAATAAATAAATAAATATATATATATATATATAACATATTAATGATAAAATAAATTATAAATTTATCAAAAAATAATTTTAACTTGTTTGTTAAAATTAAAATAATTAAATTTATGCTACAAATTATAGAATAATTAAATTAACATATTTTAAAAATAAGAGACTAAAAATATAATTAGACCTACTTATTTTCAAGTATAACACCACGCTCTGTGTATATATATATATATATATATATATATATATATATATATATATATATATATATATATATATATATATATATATATATATATATATATATATATATATATATATATGACAATTGTATTGGAGTTGCCGTCTACATTTTTTATATCAAAACTTGTAAAAGATTAATAAGAATGAATATTGACTATTTAACTTTGAATTAAATTCCTTTAAAATTTAAAAAAACTTGATAATATAAAGTTAAAAAAATCCTAATGATACTATTCCTTGGTTTGGTAGATAGAAATAAGGGCATGTGAATGAAATGGAATGGAATGCACATTCCATTTTTTGGTTTGGTAGTTAAAAGTGGTGGAAATTGTGGGTCCCATGAAATGTTGATTACTTCTTCTAAGGTAATCAGTATTACCTTTGAAAATAGGTGGAAAGTAAACAGTACGATAGAATGGAAAGTAAAAAGATTGAAATACCCTTCATTATTTTATTTATTTATAAAATTTTCTTTAATTAAAAATATATATATTTAAATTAAAATTTTCAATATTGTTTAACAAAATTTAATTCAAAATTTTATATTAATAATAATTTATTTTATTTTTTATTTATAATATTTAAAATAATTTTTTAAGTTAAAATAATATTACTATAATAATTTTATTTTTCAAGGGTATTTTTGTCTTTTTGAAAATTTTTATTTCATTATATTCCATTGACCTACCAAACGCAATTTTAATCACAACATTCCATTCCATTTGAATCCAATTCTTTCCATTCAATTCTCAATTTTCATTCCCATTCTCTTCGTTGCCATCTGCCAAACGATACCAAGTGTTAAGTATTCTGATCCTACTGAGATACAAGTATAATATTTCCAAACTCAAACACCTTTATTAATATAATTATTGATTAAATTATCTCAATTATCTACATCAAAGTATATAAATATCAAATGATAATAATATCATTGATGTATAATAACATTATTAAATTAATAAATAGACAATAATATTATCTTTCCTTCCATTATTGTTATCAAGAAAAGGACAAGAACAATAAAAAAAATTTTAAAAAAAATTAATATTAATTTATTATTAAAATGAGGTTTACTATTTTATTCCATCGTAGGCTTATTTATAAGCAAAGTATACAAGAAACTCTAATATACTCAAATACGAGGACCAATTATCCCAATTTCCTAAGATACTATCTATATCTTAAACTCAAACACCATTAATTATAATTAAAACTATGGCTCTTAAACTTTTTGGTAGTTTGGTGGGGAAGTTTAAGAAAAATAATTAATTATAAAAAATATATCATAGATGATTGTTAAGAAAAAAATAATTGATAGTTTTCAAAATCATAAATGGGTGGTTACTTAAAATAATAATAATATAGTTACTCAAATATTTAAAATTTTAATTTACTTAATTATTTCATTATTTAAATAAATATTAAATAAATAATTGGTACATGTCTTCTGATTTTTTTCTTAAAAGTCATTGCCTCTAAAAAAAATGTATATTTTAGTCAAATATACATCCAAGAGGAAATACTTTTCTCCATTTTGACAACATAAATATGTTGAATTAATTTATGTGGATTAGCATTAATTAATAAATTAGTCCAAATACAGAATTAAATTAAGTAATCAGTCTTGGCCCAGCACTAAACTTATAATGAATTGGGACCTGATTAAATGTAAATAATCTGTGATAGGCCAGATTAATTACGTACACGCCCGTTGGGTAGAGGCCCCAACTTGCAGCCCGTTATGTAGTCAGTTAGTTTCCTATCACAGTACTGACTAAAGAGAGAAATGATTTTTTGGCTATATATAAGGGGTTACCCCTTCATTCAAAACACTTTTTTTCATACTCTCTTCTTTGAGGCTGGGCATTGCAAGTTGCTCTCTCTCCCTCTTCAGCCATGGAATTCAGCACTTCAGGTTAGTATTGATCTCCCACATAAGCTAGCAAAATGGTATCAGAGCCCATGCTTAGTTAGTTTTTGATGATGATATTTTAGAAAAAATCCTGATATTGTGTTGGCTGTGATTTGAGCAAATTAATTTCGAAATTCTGTTTATTTGCTGCTAAATTAATATTCGGTATCATCAATTGCTGAAGAATTCAATAAATTACATGAAATCGGAGTTCATTTTTTTTTCGAAGATCTAAACTCATTTTGGGATTTTGGATTTTGGCCGATGAAATGCAAAATTAATAGAGGGGTTATGATCTACACAATACCATGAACATCATATGTACAAATCGTGGTTCGAATCTGCGCCAAACCGAGCAAATCATGGCGCGATCTTCTTCGGAATTTCATGGCCCGATCTGGCGTTTTGGCTCCATTAAACTCAAAATTTGTTTAGGTTTATAGTTCATCGTAATCTGTAGACCAATATACATGAAAATCTGGTATTTTAACTGAGTAAAATGGGAGAATCGAAGTCGGGTTATTAGCGGGTTGAAACCAGGTCGTTCAACCCGGTTTCAGGTCCGGCTGGAGTCTCCAGACCAATCCCACTCGCGAGACAAGGCGCGTGTAGCGCGTGAAGGATATTCTGGGCATGAAAATTTGTTATTTTTTCTGCTAAAATTTTTATTCTTTATTTAATAATTTTCTGTATAATTCTTGGAATTTTTTCTTTTCATCATATATTTTATTTGAATTATACAGAAAGTAATTCAGTATTTTATATACTGTACTCTCGGCTTCTGAACTCAAAAAGTTTTGTATATGTTATTTTGTATTTTTGTGACATATATATGTTGGGTACTCTCTCTGGTATCGTGTTTTGATCATACAATAAATTTTGAATCTTAATCTTGAATTAAAACAATATATTTTGCATTAAATTGTTGTAATTTTGTAGAATATGCAATGTTATATTGTTAAATACCAGAAGTTATGTTGTTATTTTGTATAATTATGAGCTTGCCTATCGTGAGCATAATTATACAAAATCTTGTGAATTAAATACATCTTATATTAAATTGATGTGTTTTGTAAATTATGCAATGATGGATTATTATATGGCTGCAAATATAATGTTGTTTTGTATAATTATGAACTTGCCTATCGTGAGTATAGTTATGCAAAACTTTATGGGATCAAATAATTTGAATTCTTTTAGAATTTAAATGTATATATATAATTTGGTAATGGACATGCCCTATCGGTGTGACATTGTTAAAATATATTTTGTATTGATCTAATTTAGTATAAATCTGTTAGCTGTAAATAAATTTATGTTTCAATATCTGTTGTACCCTATTGGTATAGAGGTATTGAGTACATTCTTGTGTTAGTCCTTCTATGAGCCAAATAATTATGATGTGCAATGAGTTTTCTTGGTTTATTGTAATCCGGGACCCTTAGGCGGGATTATAATGAACAATCTTGTGAATATAATTGCATAAGCTGAGTTTTTGAAGGAAACCTTGTCTTATAATTATATTGCACACACATAATTAAATGTTTCCTATTATGTTCCCTCAGCTTTTGTACCCATGCAACTATTATCAGTGAAAACTCTTAATAGGACTAATTATAACGACTAAAAAGAGTCCTTAAACATGTATTTAGTTTTGGCCAAAGAAGATTTGGCTCTTAGGAAGGCAAGATCGGTAGATCTTGTTGTAAATTCTACTGTTGCTGAGAAAACTTACCATACAAAATGGTATGACTCCAACAGATTATGTCTGATGGTGATGAAGTACACTATAGATAAGACCATCAGACAGAGCACTCAAGATAATGATATAGCTATTGACTTCTTGAAAGCTGTTGGAGAGAAATTTAAGAAATTTGATATGACCTAAAAGGCCTATTCCTTGTCTTTGTTGGACACTACTCGTTATGATGAAGTGTTAGGTGTCCGTGAACACATTATGAAGCTTGTGAATTGTTTCAACAAGCTAAAGTCCTATAATATTGACTTGGGAGAGAGTTATTTAGTGTAGCACGTTCTAGAATATCTCTCATTTCAATATGATGTTTCGAGGACTGTTTACAATTCTCATAAAGAAAGTGTCATTCAAGGGGAGGGATTGTTATGTTGCCATCCCATGAATTCGAACAAGGAATGGGAGTACCGTTCAAGGAAAGGGAATATTGTGAAGTCCCGAATATGATCCTTTGTTCGAGGGGAGAATTATTGGTAGGAATGCGAACAAAGTCTCACATTACTAGATATTGAGAAATCTAAATTATTGGAAACCTTTAAAACTTTCAAAAGGGCAGTTGAGTTGAAAACTGGCAAGACTATCAAATGTGTTAGATCAGATAGGGGAGGCGAGTATTATGGAAGGTACACTGAGGCAGGCCGAAATCCTGGCCCATTTGCTCTATTCTTGCAAGAGCATGGTATAGAGGCTCAGTATACTATGCCTGGTACCCCTCAGCAAAATGGAGTTGCAAAAAGATGTAACCAAACTTTGATGGATATAGTCAGGAGTATGATCAGTCACTCTTCCTTGCCAGAATTTTTTGTGGGGTGATGCCTTGAAGACTGCGGCATACATTCTCAATCAAGTTCCAAGTAAGGTTGTACCAAAGACACCTTATGAATTATTCTCTGGTAATAAGCCCAGCTTAAGGCACTTTCATGTATAGGGCTGTAAAACAGAAGTGAGACCATATAATCCTCAACTTAAGAAACTTGATTCAAGAACCATTAGTGGATTCTTTATTGGGTACTGTACAAGATCAAGATGTTGTAGATTCTACTGTCCTACTCACTACCAGAGTCATCGAATCTGATCGAGCATTTTATTTTGAGGATGACTTGGATAGTGGGAGTCAAGTACCTAGGACTATTGATCTGCGCGAGGAAAATACCATTATGCCCATGCCTATTTTGTCACCTCTATCAGTAGTTGATCAATCTGATAGAAATGAAGTTATTCAGAACCCAGTTGATGGTAATGAGAAATTACCAATAGACAATTTTGAGGAATCAGTCATTCAATTGAGATGGTCTCAGAGAATGCGTAGACCAGTAATTCCCGATGATTACATTGTTTATTTGCAGGAGTACAAATCAGATGTTGTTGATGACACATATCCTGTTTCTTTTAAGGAAGCAATGTCAAGCCCTTATTCATTTGATTGGTTAAAGGATATGACTAATGAGATAGCCTCCATATATCGCAACAATGTTTGGGAACTTGCTGAATTACCAGAAGGGTGTAAACCAGTTGGTTGTAAATGGGTCTTTAAGACCAAACGAGGGGCAGCTGGTGAAATTGAAAGATACAAGGCCAGACTTGTAGCCAAGGGCTATAATTAGAGAGAAGGTATTGATTACAGAAAAACCTTCTCACCAGTATCTACAAAGGATGCTTTTAGAGTCGTAATGGCCCTTGTTGCTCAATTTGATCTTGAACTTGGCCAGATGGATGTCAAAACTGCTTTTCTGAATGGAAGCTTGTCTGAAGAAGTTTATATGATTCAGCCTGATGGCTTTGTTGAATCAGGGAAAGAGCACTTAGTGTGCAAATTGAATCGATTCATCTATGGATTGAAACAAGCTTCTAGGCAGTGGTATCTGAAGTTTGATGAGGTTGTCACCTCACTTGGGTTCATTGAAAATACTTCAGATCAATGCATTTATCAGAAATTTGATGGGAGCAATTTTATCATTCTTGTGCTCTATGTTGTTGACATCCTTCTAGCCAGCAATTCTGTCAGTTTTCTGAATGAGACAAAACATATGCTCTCATGCCACTTTGATATGAAAGACCTTGGAGAGGCCTCATTCGTTCTTGGGATTCAAATCCATCGTGATAGGTCTCGTGGCATTCTTGGTTTGTCTCAGGCAACCTATATTGATCGAGTACTGAAAAGATTTAATATGCATTCTTGTACTCCTTGTGCTGCACCTATTCAGAAAGGTGAAAGGTTGTCCAAATCACAGTGTTCTCAAAACGATGTTGAGAGGACTGAGATGAGCAGTATTCTATATGCTTCTGCTGTTGGCAGCTTAATGTATGCTCAAGTATGCACTCGTCCGAACATATCATTTGCTATCAGTGTGCTTGGTAGATACTTGAGTGATCCTGGCAAGGATCATTGGAGAGTTGCAAAGAAGGTCGTGAGATACCTGCAAGGTACAAAACACCATATGTTGACCTTTAGAAAGTCTGATCCATTTGAAATTGTGGGGTACACAGATTCAGACAATGCATCTTGTGTGGATGATCGTAAATCCACTTCTGAATACATCTTATGATGTTTGGAGGAGCTGTTTTGTGAAAGTGTCAAACAGACGCTCACAGCTACCTCAACTACGGAAGCAGAGAACGTCGCTTGTTGTGAGGCCAATTGTCAGGCCATATGGTTAAGGAAACTAAATTTATGGCATACATTTTGTTGATTCTATATCACGACCTCTAACCATTTATTGCGATAGTTCGTCTGCCATGTACTTCTCTCAAAATTACAAAAATTTTGGTCGTACTAAACATTTTTTGATGTTAAGCTCCTGTTTGTTGGAGAGAAGATTGTTGAATTTCAGACTCGTGTGGTTCACATTCTTGGTGAACATATGCTAGCGAATCCGTTAACCAAAGGCTTACCCATAAGAGTATTTCAAAATTATGTAACTCATATGGGTCTTGTTAATTTATTTTTTGATGTAGCCTTGGTTTAGTGGGAGTCTGAATTTTATGTTGGTTCTGAGACCATATATGTAATTTTGTTTAGTTCAGACATCGAAACATTATATCATTTGTTTCCCTATCGGATTCAATGATCTTGTGTGGTTTCTTTTCTGAACTATGGTTAAAGGACCAAATTTTATATTTTATTTGGTTTTGAGACTCTGTGTATTTAATGTCACTTGTTTCCCTATCGGATTCAGTGATTTTGTATCGTCTCATTTTTGAATTTCAGACTCATTTGATTCACACCTCTAGTGAACAAATGCTAGCAAATTTATTGACCAAAGGCCTACCCGTAAGAGTATTTCAAAATCATGTAGCTCATATGGGTCTTGTTAAAACTTTTGTTGATGCCTTGGTCTAGTGGGAGTCTGAGTTGTGTCTTTAAGAGACACTTTTTGATGTAATTTTGACATCTTTGAATGGTTAAAGTCCATTTATGTATTCCATTATGTTCAGATGTTGAGACATTATTTATGATTAAATATATCATTTGTTTCCCTATCGGATTCAATGATCATGTATCTATCATTTGTTTCCTTATCGGATTCAATGATCTTGTGTTAATGTTTCACTTCTGAGTTTTGTTGATATTTAGTGTATACTGATTACTTAATATTTTCTAAAATTTTGTTATTCTGTTATTTGTCCTAATAATTGATTAATGCTATCTAAGTGGGAGATTGTTGAATTAATTTATGTGGATTAGCATTAATTAATAAATTAGTCCAAATACAGAATTAAATTAAGTAATCAGTCTTGACTCAGCACTAAACTTATAATAGATTGGGACCTGATTAAATGTAAATAATCTGTGATAGGCCAAATTAATTATGTACACGCCCGTTGGGTAGAGGCCCCAACTTGCAGTCCGTTATGTAGTCAGTTAGTTTCCTATCACAGTACTGACTAAAAAGAGAAATGATTTTTTGGCTATATATAGGGGGTTACCCCTTCATTCAAAACACTTTTTTTTCATACTCTCTTCTTTGAGGCTGGGCATTGCAAGTTGCTCTCTCTCCCTCGTCAGCCATGGAATTCAGCACTTCAGGTTAGTATTGATCTCCCACATAAGCTAGCAAAATAATCATGCTGCTAACGAATAACCGCATAATAGCATTTCCACATAATTAATTTCTCCTTTTGAAAATTTGACAGAAACAATGTATTACAATGAATACATTTTTTAGATTTATTTTTTATAATTATTTCAATATTATTAGTTAGGTGATAGAAATATAGAGAACTAAATAAAAATTCAGACAAAAGACTCAATAAGTAATTACAAAAATTTTATTAAATTTATTTTATCAGTTGAATTAAGTAGAGTTGATTCCATAAAATCTTTTAATAATATTTATTATTAATTATGAAATATAAATACTTAAAATTTATATTTATATTTAATATTTTAAATTATATTTAAATGTTATATATTTTATTTTATTATGATATTTATATTGTGTGGTGTCTCCTATTACTATAATTTGACGTGACTCAAATTCTCACAATTCTTTAAATCACACCCTTAGAACAACTCCAATGAAAATTGTTTACGGATGACTTACCTAGACTTACCTTTGACTGTTTATGGTGGCATAAAAGTCACATAAAAATTTAAGTATCAAACAATAGTGTTTAAATAAAAATAATAATTTTTTATTATATATTTTTTATTATTTTTATTTAATATTATTAAAAATAAATTTATATTATTTTAAAATTTTTATTTATATATTTATTATTTTAAAATTTATATTAAAAATTTCAGTTTACTTAAAATTTTATATTAAAATATTATTATTAAAAATAATATTTAATTTTTTTATATATTTATTATTTTAAAATTAAAATATAAATAAAATATAAAAATATGAGATAATTTGTAAGACTTATTTAATAAATTTTTGAAAATTATATTATTAAAATATAGAATTATTTAAAATAATACAAAATTATTTAAAATAAAAAATTAATAATATAATAATATAAAATTTATTTAAATAACTCTTGTGAGTTACACCACTAAACGTGACCTTAAAATTTTTGAAACTGATAAAACTTACAAAATTTCGTGGAATTAAACATAGCTTTACTGAACCAACCAAAAGCAGATTGAAAAGAAGCAGAACCACTCATGAAGAGCAGAAACAAGCTAGAATCATAGAAAACCTAGCAACAACTTCAAAGTGAGAAATACTTACACGGGGTTCTCAGTTCCAGAAAAGGAATAAAAACTGAAGCTGGAGAGAGAGAGAGAGAGGGGGGGGGGGGAAGGAAAGAGATAACCAATATGAGAGGGTAGAGAATGAAGTTGGCAACCACTATTTA
The DNA here is from genome assembly GCA_037074535.1 of Gleditsia sinensis. Taxonomy (NCBI): domain Eukaryota; kingdom Viridiplantae; phylum Streptophyta; class Magnoliopsida; order Fabales; family Fabaceae; genus Gleditsia; species Gleditsia sinensis. The sequence continues at coordinate 16,727,507 of CM073472.1, forward strand.
TAAATATGTCTCACATGGTGCACAGGTCAAGTCAGTTTATTTATTTATTTTTATTTTTATTATTACTCATTTACATGATGTGTAAGTGAGAAGCACTAAAAGGACAGCGGATATAAAAAATAATAATATTAAAATTTTAATTTTATTATTTGAATTATTTATTTATTGACAATTTTTTTCATTATTATAAATGTTGTTATTATCTAAATTTGTATACTAATATCTATGGCTTTGAAATTCTTTTCTGACTTAGAACCAAAGCCTGAACAACTAAGATACACATATTTTCAATTGGTTTAATGAAATTTTTTTTATCAACTTAGCCTTTTAAAAATTATTTCATCTTAAAAATGTTATTGCATTAATTTTTATATATATTTATTTAATAAATTTACCTGTTTAACCTAAACAATAATTTACTAATTTAGATGGGAACGTAATTTGAATAATTTTTTTATCAATTAATGTAAAGACTTTTTACCAGTTTAATATTTCATGAAGGATAAGTTGTTTTTATTTTTAGCACATTTTTTATTTTTTATTATTTTAATTACACAAGGGGCTTGTTTGCCACATGGAGGGTTTAGGTAGATGAGCGTTGATGAGGGATGAAACGTGGGAAGTCTACAAGACGGCGATTGCACGAGCACCTCTATGCTATAAAATTTTTTTATTTTTTATTTTTTATTTTTTAGTACCACTTTTTTATTTTATTAATTACCGAAAAAATAGTAGCTAATACTTTGACACGAAAGGCCTATGAGGAGAGAGGAACTGCGTGGGGTCAGGGGAAGGGCGAATGGGGGCCCATCACTTAATTCGAAGATGTATGAGATTGTCTTCTACGATGCTGACATAAATTTCCCATCGATGTCTCCCAATTATTGCAAAAAAAAAAAAAAGTAGAAGAAGAAGGAGAATTCATGTTGAAACTTTCCGTTCAGCAGATGCAGAAACAATAAAACAAAGAAATTTCACGTCGAATTGATTATCAAACGGATTCTAATATTGTATATTTTTGTAATTGAACGATTGAATTGGTGATAGCATAATTAAATTTATTTATACTTATATTTTTTTTTTACAAAATTAATTTATAAATTTATTTTTGCATATTATTTATCAAAATAAAATGTATCATATTCATTAATATTAATTTTTTTTAAATGTATTATATTTAATTTAATTTTAAAAATATATAAATTTTTAATTATATAGCAATTCGATAACGTAATTTTTTACCGGTTCAATATTTCGTTTAATTTTAATAACTATAACTTAATTTTTTACCAGTTTAATATTTCATTTAATATGCTTAAGTTTTATTTTATTTTAATTAAAAAAATTAGATACAATTTATTTTACTAATTTATGACATATAAAATCTTTTAAAAAATAAATTATGAGGTTAAAAATATTTACATTTTAGTGAAGGACATTTTGAACCCTTCTTTTGAATTAGGATTGAGGAGACCTTTAGAGTTGAATATATCAACATAAATAATTCTTTAATGTGAAATATAGTGTAAATTACGTTACTTTTATGTCCGTTATATCTTGACCTGACAAGGAAAGAAAACGAATTTGTCTGAAAGGTCAAGTCCTTCGGATTCTTTTCCTTGTTTGTGTGGTGACCAAGATAGAGTTCACACTCATCGAGTACCACAACAGAATAAAGGTCATCACAATAATCATCATATTTATCTCGTCTTATCCCTCATATTACGATTTTTCTGTGGGAAAAAAAACCATTATTTTGGTGGAGATATTACATGACTTATAAATGGATTATTCCTTACCCTTATTAAAATTATTTGCACATTTTCCTAAGTACAAAAATATTTTCTTTTCGTTCTCTCTACTCTCTCTCTCTCTCTCTCTCTCTCTCTCTCTCTCATATTTATATATATAACCAAACTTTTAGTTTAAATCACCTCCCGTCACCCTTTCATCTTTTCTCACTCAGCTGCCTCTGAATATAAATACTTATATCACCTTTTGATACTAAAATTGTTGGCAAGGATTCCTGCTTTCAACGAATCCATGCATTGTTCTTTTTCATTTTTTTTTTCAAAATATATTCGCAGGATATTAACATTATAGGACTACTCCTCAGATGCTTTATAGCCAAAGGCAACATAGATTTCCTTACATGACGTTTCCTAAATGACCATAAGTTTTGTTAAGATTTAAAAATTATTTACAAAGTTCACCCAAAAATATTTATAAAAAATTTAGGTTATTCAATACATAACATTCATTTATAATTTTTAATACACCTTATATCTAAATTTCTTGTAAATAATTGTTTAGTACTTTAAAATATTAAAATATTCACCTATTAAATAATTTATAATTGAAGTAGTAAATAAATTTGAATTCAGAAGAAGAAAATTTTGTCATATTAAAAGTTCAAGATCTTAAGAAAAATACTTGTGAATATATAGATAATCTCAATGGCGCAAGTGAAATTGATCATATACTTAAAAAGTATAACAGTACTCGTGTCAAAAAAATAAAAATAAAAGAGCAAGTGGCAATCACAAAATTCAATCCAAGATATTTTTATATAAACTCAGTTTCAAAGCTTCACTGGTATAAGATAGGCCAAATCAAAAAAAGAGAAAGATAAGAAGAACAAAAAGAGAGAGAGAGAGCATCTTTGAAGTTGGGGGGGGGGGGGGCGCATTCCCAGCCCTTCCATAGAGATGGCTAAGGGCAAGGCAGTGGCAGAGAGTACTTTCTCACTACCTGTACGTCACTCTTTCATTTTGGTTATATGCTTTAAAACAAAAATATTTTTTTAAAAATTCACTAAATAAGATGATGTTAAACATTTTCATCCTATTCATGCACAAAAAAGTAATTTTTTATTATTTAGACCTGTCTGAACAAGTGTCGTCAGTGTCATGCATGTGTCTGACATTATGATATTCTGGTTCAAGACATGATGATACGTTGGTTCAAATTTTATAGAGCTTTCAATCATGAATTCAATAGCAAATGAAAGTAAAAGTTTGGTAGGAAAAGAAAATATAAAATTATTAAGTGGATGGGTGGTTGCGAAAGTGCAAATATATATTATTACATGTTGATGATCAGTTGTAATTGAAATTGAAAATCCTTCAAACCGAACAGCTCAATCGAATCTTCGGTTTTTCCTTTAAAAAATTAAATCGATCGGTTTGATTTTATACAAAATCGACCTCATCAACTTGATTGACCAATTTGCAAAAAACTAATTGAATCAAACCGATCAACAGGAGATGGAGAGTGATATTTGGGAGGAGAGAATGCCAAACAGAAAACCTCTTGTTACCTTGCTCTTTTATTTAGAGTTCGACACACGACACACATGCATACATATAAATATACAGAGAGAGAAAGAGAGAGAGAGAGAACTTGAGTGATGCTAAGTGCAACACAGATCCAGTAAATATACTACAGGTGAAGGCCTAATAGATAGATCTTTTGTTTACTATTCATCTCCGAGTCTCTTCAGAACGTATTCGACAATGTTGTTGATTTCATCTTCCCCGCTGATGCGTCCATCACCGTTGGTGTCAGCGTACCGGATACACCTGAAGGCTCTCCATGCCGGCAACCGAGAACCGAGAACACCAAAAGCTTTCTTAACCTCCTCCTTGGTCAGAATACCGTCACGGTCACTATCTGCTTCTTCAATAATATCCCTTATCTGAACTCGCAAAGGCACATTAGGATCCTTACTCACAGTTTTATGTATATGCCAAGTCATTTTGGACTCTCACTCTCTCTAATGCCTTTGCCTTCTTCTATACAAGTGCCTCCCCAGTTGCATAGCCTATACATATAACGTGGCTGCGACTGGGACCCCCCCACTTCAAAGATGCTCTCTTTTTTCTTTTTTCTTTTTTTATATATAAAACTAAGTTTATGTAAAAATCTTGGATTGAATTCTGGGATAGCCACTTTCCAGGTTTTTTTATTCTTATTCTTTATAAATATATAACTAATTTTACTTACACTATTAAAACTGTCTCTCTATAAGTATTTTATTTTTGCAAACTCAATTTTTAACATAAAAAAAATCAATTGCAAAGTTCGAATTTATTTATTACTTGAATTATGAATTATTTATTAAGTGAATATTTTTAATTTTTAAAGTACTAAAGAATTATTTAATTTGCAAGACATTTAGATATAAGAGGTATTAAAAATTATGAATTGAATAACGTAAAAATTAAATTTTGGGTGAAATTTGTAATTAATTTTCAAGTATTAACAAAACTTATAGTCATTTAAGAAATAATGCCTAGGTCACACTTTAAAAAAAGCCGCCAACTCCGTATGACATGACATTTATATAAAGAGAGAGATAAAATAACATAAAACTGAATTTTCTCTCCAATTACCTAATTATGAAAAAGAATCAGGTTCAAAAGCATTATCACAAATCAAGATAAAATATGCAATAAAGCGATTCACAAATTGCAGCCAACAAGTAACAAACAAATGGATATGATCACGTCCGTTGACTCTGTCCTTCTATCATGAAAGCAAAGCTGAGAATCTCGTGGGTTAGCACTGCTTTTATCTCCTCCAAATAACTCTTGTTGAGACCAAGAGTCAGCATTACTTCTTCTTTAATTTCTAAAAATATCCCTTGCTTTGTCTTCCCATATAAGGATCGTATAACATGGGGGCTACTACCTAAGGAATCAGGTTCAGTAGTGTTCGTGGAGAGGAACAATTGGGTGGTCTAAAGTTGACGGAAATATGAAATAGGCCAACGAAGTATTACGTTATTAAAATTGCTTTTCTCTACAAATATATTTTTGTGAGTTTGAACTTTTGGTATGACAGAGAACTTTTAACTACTTATCATTTGAATTACAAATTATTTATTTAGTGAATATTTTAATTTTTGAAGAAATCTTAAAAATTATTTACAAGACAATTAGATATAAGGTATATTAAAAATTATAAATGAATGTTAGCTATTGAATAGCTTAAATATTAATTTATATATATGGTTTAAAATTTTTTATAAATAATATCTCAGGGTGAAATTTGTATATAAATTTTTAAATATTAACAAAACTTGTGGTCATTTAGGAAACGTCATGTCTATGTCGCCTTTGGCTAGCATCACGGGTAATACTTATAAAATTTAATTCAAATTGATGATTAATACGAATAAAAAGAATCATACATGTGGGGATTAATCCAGTAGACAGCATCAACGGCAATTTACAAGGAACCTAACTGAATAACTAAGTGTTAAAAAGTTGATGGGAATATGGAATAACTTAATAAAGATTGATTAAGTTAGTAAAAAAAAATTTGTTTGCAATGGTTAAGTTTAATTTTTACTACTATTTAGGAATTAACATCGGTTAAATTCGGTGTAACCAAACTGAATAATAGTCGAGTTAAAATTTAATATATGAAATTAATTAAAATTTTAAATTATCCAATAAATTTAGATTATATTGAGTCAAATTTTAAAAAATCGCCTCCCGTTACCCTTTCATCTTTTCTCACTCAGCTGCCTCTGAATATAAATACTTTATACTTATATCACCTTTTGATACTAAAATTGTTGGCAAGGATTCCTGCTTTCAACGAATCCATGCATTGTTCTTTTTCAATTTTTTTTTAAAAATATATTCGCAGGATATTAACATTATAGGACTAATCCTCAAATGCTTTATAGCCAAAGGCAACATAGATTTCCTTACATGACGTTTTCAAAATGACGTTTCCTCAATGACCATAAGTTTTGTTAAGATTTAAAAATTATTTACAAAGTTCACCCAAAAATATTTATAAAAAATTTACGTTATTCAATACATAACATTCATTTATAATTTTTAATACACCTTATATCTAAATTTCTTGTAAATAACTGTTTAGTACTTTAAAATTTTTAAATATTCACCTATTAAATAATTTATAACTGAAGTAGTAAATAAATTTGAATTCAGAAGAAGGAAATTTTGTCATATTAAAAGTTCAAGATCTTAAGAAAAATACTTGTGAATATATAGATAATTTCAATGGCGCAAGTGAAATTGATCATATACTTAAAAAGTATAACAGTACTCGTGTCAAAAAATAAAAATAAAAGAGCAAGTGGCAATCACAAAATTCAATCCAAGATATTTTTATATAAACTCAGTTCCAAAGCTTCACTGGTATAAGATAGGCCAAATAAAAAATAAATAAAAAAAGAGAGAGAGCATCTTTGAAGTTGGGCCGGGAAAAGGCGGGGGAGGGACATTCCCGACCCTTGCATAGAGATGGCTAAGGGCAAGGCAGTGGCAGAGAGTACTCTCTCGCTACCTGTCTCCGTCACTCTTTCATTTTTGGTGATATGCTTTAAAACAAAAATATTTTAAAAAAATTCACTAAATAAGATGATGTTAAACATTTTCATCCTATTCATGCACAAAAAAGTAATTTTTTATTATTTAGACCTGTCTGAACAAGTGTCGTCAGTGTCATGCATGTGTCTGACATTATGATATTCTGGTTCAAGACATGATGATACGCTGGTTCAAATTTTATAGAGCTTTCAATCATGAATTCAATATCAAATGAAAGTAAAAGTTTGGTATGAAAAGAAAATATAAAATTATTAAGTGGATGGGTGGTTGCGAAAGTGCAAATATATATTATTAGATGTTGATGATCAGTTGTAATTGAAATTGAAAATCCTTCAAACCGAACAGCTCAATCGAATCTTCGGTTTTTCCTTTAAAAAATTAAATTGATCGGTTTGATTTTATACAAAATCGACCTCATCAACTTGATTGACCAATTTGCAAAAAACTAATTGAATCAAACCGATCAACAGGAGATGGAGTGATATTTGGGAGGAGAGAATGCCAAACAGAAAACCTCTTGTTACCTTGCTCTTTTATTTAGAGTTCGACACATGATAGACATGCATATATATAGATATAGAGAGAGAGAGAGAGATAGCTTGAGTGATGCTAAGTGCAACACAGATCCAGCCATACAAATTGTAATAGCCGTAAAGTTAACGAGAAAGTTCAACTAAAGGAATTTAGAATAAAAGAGATAATTTTGGAAAATAGAGATTTTAATTAAGGAAAATTTGAAATTTAAAACAGAGGATTTCAAAAATGGAATTAGGACTCGGTGAAAATAAGTTATTATTTACATGGATTAAAGAATTATAAAAGAAATGTTAAGAATTTACGTTTCGGGGCAAAAATGCAATTTCTTAAAAGTTTCGGGGTTAAAATATAAATAAGAAAAATTTGCAAGGACCTCCCGCTAAAAGTGAAATTTTGCAGAAAGGTTCCCCGAGATATTTTAAGGGCCTCAATCACTCCGGAAGCAATCATTCGCAGATTTCTCCATCTCTCTTCAGAAAAACTCTCCCCGAAAATCCTCTAACTTCTCTCTAAGATTTCTTCGCCTACGGACCTCGGATTTCGACACCACCACCACCAACGGACTCAGGACGAAGAGTTCTTCGAATCCATCCGATTGGTTTCTGGAGAATTGGCCGGAAATTGGTCGGAAAATTGAAGGGAAAAACGGCCAAAAAGGTAACCTCCGAAACTCCTACTTTTAGTTTTCAAACGTAAAAACTAACACCGTAGATCGATCCAGAAGGCACCGAAACCCTTGGATCTCAAATTTCAGGCCGATCCACCACCGCACGCGCCCCCACGCGCCGCATCTCCCTCGGCGAGTGACGCCCACGCGCAGCTCCTCGGGCGGCGCGTGTAGCGCGTGGCATCCGAACCTCCTCGCGTTGACCTGCGTTGACCGAGCTCCCGGAGGCCAAATTTCGCAAATCCGAAGTCGTTTTCAAGGTTTTCGGACGTTCCGGACTCGATTTTGGGGTTTATTTCACTGAATTCGGATAAAAAAAAATAGGATTTTAAGGGTGTCCAACTTTGTGCTTCAAAGAGGTGAGTAGATGATTCTTTCTATGGCTTGGTTTTACTCTTCTTGAACTTTACATTGATAAATGAGTGTTATTACATGTTATTTATACTTCCATATGTTCTTGAAATGGTTTGGAAATGTCTGAAATATGTGATATATGATATGTAGTTCAAGAAGAGTTTGATTTTGCAATAAGTTTTGAAACACATTAAGCATGTGATTTTTACCCGTATTTCGCATGACATGGCAAAGAAAATATGTTATACATGTGACATTGATTTTACAGTGATATGTTTGCCTTGGATATGGGCATGTATGCATGTTTCCCCTGAATGGGAAGTTTTGACATATGAGTATTTTGAGACTGAAGTCTGTATTATATTGAAAATTTATATTGAATTATATGGCATATGTGCATATGGTATTTCCTGTGGAGGAATCCTATTCGAAACACTGTCTGCTAACAGCAGGTGATGTTAGCCTTGGTGCGCACCTTGATTGCCTCAGCTAGCAGGGGGGTGGTGCTAGCCTCGTGTGAGGGCCAACACACGGGAGATTATATGTGAAGGAGAGCGGAATGCCTCCTATATATGGGCGAGATGCCAGTTATGAGATGTTATTTTGCCTTCCCTTGCTGTGTGCTTGGGAAAGACCCATACAGAGTCCCTTCGCGTGTCCTCTTGAATGGTAGTAGGGCAAACCTCAGCGGGATGCTGAGTTTAGGCAAATCCTATACCACCAAAGTACGGAAGGGGTCAAACTCTGGTATGGTGGTTCTGATATGGGATCCTCCGAATATTTTAACAGAAATGTTTTGATGCATAGCATAATTTGATTAATAATTTTACAGTATTGAATATGATTTTGAACTTGATATGAGCATTGTTTATACAGTATCGCATACAGTTTGAAAGACCTGATTATGATTTTTGAACAGAGAATATTTGAAAATGCGGGTCCCATAAGAATGTACTTCTGAACGGTATATTTTGATATAATAAATTTTACAATATGAGTACATCCTTATGTTGACCTGAGAAGTCATAGGAGGTGTTATCTGCTCACTGAGTTATAAAACTCACTACACGTGGTTGACATATTTTTCAGATAAAGACCCAGAATTTGGTCCCGCAGCTACTTGACCGACTAGGTGTCGTGCCTCAGTGGTGAGCCTAACTTGTTTCTAGGCTCTCAGTGTATTATATTGTAATATATTTGTACTCTAGTGTTGCTCTGAAAGTCACAGGCAGGATCCTTGTTTCCGCTGTAAACTTGATGTATATAGATTTGGCATGTATAATTATTGGTTTTTTGTAAACTTGTGAACGTTGAATAATACTTGAATATGTGTTATCGTGAGATCATTTGCACATGTGTAATGAAAAGTTTTTCGGATAGTAACGGTATTCGCGTTCGTAAAGTACGGACGTGACACAAATATACTACAGGTGAAGGCCTAATAGATAGATCTTTTGTTTACTATTCATCTTCGAGTCTCTTGAGAACGTATTCGACAATGTTGTTGATTTCATCTTCCCCGCTGATGCGTCCATCACCGTTGGTGTCAGCGTACCGGATACACCTGAAGGCTCTCCATGCCGGCAACCGAGAACCAAGAACACTAAAAGCTTTCTTAACCTCCTCCTTGGTCAGAATACCGTCACGGTCACTATCTGCTTCTTCAATAATATCCCTTATCTCAACTCGCAAAGGCACATTAGGAACCTTTCTCACAATTTTATGTATATGCAAAGTCATTTTGGACTCTCACTCTCTCTAATGCCTTTGCCTTCTTCTATACAAGTGCCTCCCCAGTTGCATAGCCTATACATATAACGTGGCTGCGACTGGGACCCCCCCACTTCAAAGATGCTCTCTTTTTTCTTTTTTCTTTTTTTATATATAAAACTAAGTTTATGTAAAAATCTTGGATTGAATTCTGGGATTGCCACTTGCCAGGTTTTTTTATTCTTATTCTTTATAAATATAAAACTAATTTTTCTTACACTATCAAAACTGTCTCTCTATAAGTATTTTATTTTTGCAAACTCAACTTTTAACATAAAAAAATCAATTGCTAAGTTCGAATTTATTTATTACTTGAATTATGAATTATTTATTAAGTGAATATTTTTAATTTTTAAAGTACTAAAGAATTATTTAATTTACAAGACATTTAGTATAAGAGATATTAAAAATTATGAATTGAATAACGTAAAAATTAAATTTTGGGTGAAATTTGTAATTAATTTTCAAGTATTAACAAAACTTATAGTCATTTAAGAAATAATGTCTATGTCTCACTTTAAAAAAAGTCGCCAACTCCGTATGACATGAAATTTATATAAAGAGAGCTGAATTGTCTCTCCAATTACCTAATTATGAAAAAGAATCAGGTTCAAAAGCATTATCACAAAGGCATCAAATGTCTCCGTCACTCCCATGAAGTCGCCCTTGTTTACCAACCAATCGAGCTTACACTCTTCCCTGATTACCCCAGTATTAAATTCTTTAAACAGACATACTTATTTTTTAATATAAAATATGGATAAATTTCTTAAATTAAAATGATTAATTTTTTAGCAAAGAATTAAATTTTCTATTATATATAAAATTGTGCAAAGCAATATCAAATTAAAATTAGTTTAGAAGGTCTTTCAACAAATATTGGATTACATCTTAAAATTTATTCCTATCATCTCAACAAATCAAGATAAAATATGCAATAAAGCGATTTACAAATTGCAGCCAACAAGTAACAAACAAATGGATATGGTCACGTCCGTGGACTCTGTCCTTCTGTCATGAAAGCAAAGCTGAGAATCTCGTGGGTTAGCACTGCTTTTATCTCCTCCAAATAACTCTTGTTGAGACCAAGAGTCAGCATTACTTCTTCTTTAATTTCTAAAAATATCCCTTGCTTTGTCTTCCCATATAAGGATTGTATAACATGTGGGCTACTACCTAAGGAATCAGGTTCAGTAGTGTCCGTGGAGAGGAACAATTGGGTGGTCTAAATTAAGTTGACGGAAATATGAAATAGGCCAACGAAGTATTACGTTATTAAAATTGCTTTTCTCTACAAATATATTTTTGTGAGTTTGAACTTTTGGTATGACAGAGAACTTTTAACTACTTATCATTGAATTACAAATTATTTATTTAGTGAATATTTTAATTTTTGAAGAAATCTTAAAAATTATTTACAAGACAATTAGATATAAGGTATATTAAAAATTGTAAATGAATGTTAGCTATTGAATTGCGTAAATATTAATATATATATATATATATATATATATATATATATATATATATCTGTGTGTGTGTGTGTGTGTTAAAATTTTTTATAAATAATACAAATATGTCATTTAGGAAACGTCATGTCTATGTCGCCTTTGGCTAGAATCACGAGTGATGTCATGGTAGAGATCTCTTGTATAAAACTTTATTCAAATTGATGATTAATACGAATAAAAAGAATAATACACTTAGCATCAATGGCAATTTACAAGGAATAAGGTTCGGTTGTATCCGTGGAGAGTAATAACTGAGTGTTAAAAAGTTGATGGGAATATGGAATAACTTAATAAAGATTGATTAAGTTAGTAAAAAAAAATTGTTTGCAATGGTTAAGTTTAATTTTTACTACTATTTAGGGATTAACATCGGTTAAATTCTGTGTAACCTAACTGAATAATAGTCGAGTTAAAATTTAATATATGAATTTAATTGAAATTTTAAATTATCCAATAAATTTAGATTATATTGAATCAAATTTTAAAAAATCTCTAAAAATTACACTTAAACTATTTAAATTATTTAAAAATTTAAAAATGTATTTGTATGAACCCATCAATTTAATTTGATCTATTTAAAATAATTTTTGTACCAAATTCAGAAGAAGGAAATAGTAGCGGTATATATATATATATATATATATATATATATATATATATATATATATATATATATATATATATATATATATATATATATATATATATATATATATATATATATATATATATATATGTTGGAGATTACTATGACTCGTAAACCCAAATTAATATATTTTTTTGTCTTTTACTGATCACTTTGAAACGTTGGCCAACCATGAAGCAAGTTAAACTTTTTTTATGTTTATTTGTATAAAAATATCCAACAATATATCTGAAATAACTTTATTTTTTTCTTAAAATTGAGCATTTGTATTAATTAGTCTTTCAAAGTTTAAGATGAAAATAAATTATTCTATTTCAATGCATGAACATACCACAAGTCTTATTAAAAATTTGTAGGTGCTTGCATGTCACCTATAAAAAAAATTGCTGATAGTAAGATCGAATTTAAATTTTAAAACGGTGCACTTTAATTTTTATCAATTGATTTGATGATTTTGGACAATACCGTTGGTTAATATTATTATTATTATTATTAGTACAAGTACTGTTGGCTAATGTTATTTGATGTGGGCTTCCTGAAACAACCACCCGAAAAGGTAATTTGGTGGATATGGGCCTGCCGCTGCTCCATATGGGGCTTCTAAGATTGGATGTTACTTCGTATGGCCCATAATAGTTTTGAAACATATTACATATGGTTGGTTTTAGGCCTACATTCATGATCTTACCCTTCAGAGTTTCATTTGGATAAAATTTTTTTTAATAAATTTAAGAGTATGTTTAGTTTATTTTTTTACTAAAATTTAAAAATATAATTAAAAATATATTTATGTATTTTAAGAGAAAATTTTTTTGAAAGCATTCTCTAAAATATGATGAAAATAAGAAATGTTTAAAATATATTTTTAATATTTTTAAAAAATAACCAATAGCATTTTTATAATTTTAAAAGACAAAATATTATAATTATTAAATAAAATTAAAATAATATCTTAATTATATAAGATTAAATTCAAAATTTAAGTAATATTTATAATTATTTTTAATTAAATCTAAAAATAAATATAAAAAATTTCAATTTCATAAAAAAGATTTATTTTCAAAATAATAAAAATTTATAAGTAAAATATATTTTAAAAAATTAAAATAAAGAATAAAACCTGAAAATATTTTTACAAGTCAAACACACTCTAAATTTTTTTTAAAAATATAAAATTTCTATAGTTTTTTAGTAAAATAAAATACTAGCAGCATCTTATAATTTTTTAGGCATTTTAAATATTAATATATTAAACACAAATCACACAATATTCTCAATTCCATCCTCATGCATTCATCAGCTATTTTCTCTAAGAGAAAAATAGAACTTGTGACCTTTTATTCAAACCTCCTCCCTCCCAACCACCTAGCTACCTTCAATATAAACACTATAAAAATTATCTCACTAATAATATTAAATTATCTCACTAAGAGAAAAATAGAACTTGTGACCTTTTATTCAAACCTCCTCCCTCCCAACCACCTAGCTACCTTCAATATAAACACTATAAAAATTATTTCACTAATAATATAACGAATATTAAATAGTCTTTATTAGAATTAATTTAAATAAAAATAATTAGATCAAAATCATTATTTGTAATCCATCAATGTGTATTTATTCTAGTTCATGCATGATCTCTTATTAGTATTGAGTGCATTCTGAAAATCTCAATTAATTTGAGAATATTTTATCATATAACAAAAAAAAATATCTCTTATTGATAAGCATATACTAATCATGATACATCATATCTTAGAGTTGAAAAAAATATTTACCTTTTAAAATTTGTATTAAAAAAAGAATTATTAATTTAAGAATTTTAATATAATAATAAAATAATATTCCTAAGTGTGACTAAATACAATTTTTAAGACAGAAATTTGAGATGCGAATTGGGGTCTTCAAACTCACACATAAGAGACAACGAAAACTTAAGAGAACACCAAGTGTAAGAAGATCATCCTCAAAACAGAAAGTAGATAAATATGAAGCAATTCAGATGTACCTTTGATTATTCCCATAATCTTCAAAGAATAACACCATAGTTGGTGTGAATGAATTAACATACAAGACATTACAATATTTGACAACATTGAAATTGAGAATGCAAATTAAGAGCAAGAAAAAACATCAAATCAATTCAAACTCAGATCATTCTCTGTATACTATACATAGGAATGAGATAAACAGAAAAGATAAGATCCACATAAGATATGATTAGGGCCGGTGCAATACTCACGAAATCCAAAACTGGATAAACTATGCACTTGATTTCCTCCTCAATAAACAGTTTTTCCTTTGGGTTCAAAGACTCCTTCGCAGGAAAAATCTTGGGAAACTCCATTTTCAACTTTGATGCTTCCATTTCATTATTGCTTTGAAGATGAGCCAATGCATGTTCTCCTGGCGTGAAATTAACCCATTTGAAATTAGGGTTAATATAGTTCTTGTACATCTCCAAAATCTCATTTAGGGTCACATTACCATGATTTGTCAAGTTCCAAAAACCCCTAAAGTTTCTTTTGGCCATCTCAATTGAAATAGGAAGAAGCTCATCCAAGACAGATGCTGTTTTGAATGTTTGCCACTTTATTAGATTTTGTTATTTTGGCGATGAAGTTTTGTGGATTGCTAAGATCAGAGGATACTGGCAGCCAGAGTCTTAAGGCTCATTTGGTGGTCAGGATAGGATAAGGACGGATATGATAACAGATTGGATAAGAGTGAAAAAAAATATGGGCCTGATAAGTTCTTATCATATTCAGTGTTTGATGCACACTAGGATAGGCATTATGCTATCCTATCATGTATTTGGAGCAAACTAGATAATAATAGGATATGATATAAATTATATAAAATGACAAAATTAACCAAATGAACAATATATTAAGGGATTATTCTTATGTGAATCATAACCAATTATATAGCCTTTTTCAAGAGACTGTACCTAAATGCACTAGGGAACTTACAGAAAGCAAATTGTAAACTTGAAAAAGCAAAGTGTAGGATAAGAATATACATAGTTAGATGTAAACATAAAGAGGCGAGGGATGATGAGCGTTCTCGGGATGAGGGACGATGAGTATTCTCGAGGGTGAAGAGGAAAGGCAGCAAAATATGTTATTCTGTCCTTAACCCAATTAGCCCCACAGGATCCAGATTTTAACTAAAGAGGCAGGATAGAATAGCAAATATGATACTATTATTATATCTTATTGACTCACTAAACATAAAATAGCAACAAGATAGGATAGATTATCCTATCCTGTGTCTCCTATCATGTACTCCAAACGAGTCCTTATAGTGCACACATTGTTATAGTCTTTGAGTAGCTCTTCAACCTGAAACCATAGTGTAAAAAAGGCAGGTTGAAGTTACACAAAAAGGTTATATAATAACAAGAAAAACTATTAAACATAAATACTGACACAACAAAATATACAGCATTCAAGTATAATTTGAAATATTGTAACTTAATAAATATAAATATTCATATAGATACATATATTTATAATTTGTAATGTGACATAAGAATATGGATATTAAGTCCAGTATAAATACTGGTAACACAAAAAAATATTTAAATACAATTTGAAATGTTACTAGCTTTGTAGAGCAGAGCAGGAAGCAAAATGCAAATATGTAAACATACCATGGACTGCGTTTTGGAATAGAAAGAATCAGTGGGATTTGTTTTGTCTTCAAAGGTACAGCCAAAAGCATAATTGATCAAGAGGAGGCCACGCTCTTTGCAGACATCTGCCAACGTTAACACACCAACAACGTTGCTTTGGATTGTTTCTGGTTTATGAGTTTCAAACCATTTCCCAGTGAAACCAGAAGCATTAAAAATATGGGTTGGTTTGACAGTCTGAATATCCACCAAGATCTGTGATCTCTCTTCTGAATACCCTCTTCCATACTCAAAGGGTATCCCCTGCTTCTCACAAATCTTCCCCAGAAGGTCGCCTATCCACCCTGTCCCACCATAGATCAAGAACTTCAGAGATGGCTTATTGTTCTTTGAAGCTGGAACCACCATTCTATTCTGGCTAGAATTTTTCACAGAAACCAAGGAAATTATTTTTAATTTTTTTATGTTATGAAATTAATTTGTTGAAATTTAGGTGAAAGTTAATTTTTGGGTGAAATTTGTAATTAATTTTCAAGTATTAACAGAATATACGATCATTTAAGAAATAATGTCTATGTCACACTTTTTAAAAAAAATCGCCAACTCCAAAACTGAATTTTCTCTTCAATCTATGTTAAAACTTAGTTCTCTATCAAAGTAATTTTTGTAAGTAAATAAGAAGACGAAGGCTTCATTTAAATGTGAAAGCTCTATAAAACTTGAACCAGCATATCATCATGTCTTGAACCAGAATATCATGATGTCAGACACATGTACGACACTGACGATGTTTGTAAAGACATGTCTAAATAAAAAAGTTATACTTTTTTGAGGATGAATAGTATGAAAATGTTTAAGATCATCTCATTTTGTGGATTTTTTCTTTTAAAATATTAGTTTGAGATAGATAAAGTTGTATTTTTGTTTTAAAGCATATCATCAAAAATAAAAGAGTGACGGAAACAAGTAGCAAGAAAGGACTCTCTGCCACTGCCATGGCCCTTAGCCATCTCTACGCAAGGAAGCCAAATGTAGCCACGCCATAAACTAATAGTTCAGTGTTTTTTTATATATATATGAGAGAGAGAGGGAAAGGTAGATAGAACAAAAATAAAATATTTTTGCACTTAGAAAAATGTGAAAATAATTTTATTAAGGGTAAGGAATAATCCGTTTTATAAGCTATGCAATATCTCCACCAAAATTGTGGTTTTTTTCCCACAGGAAATTCATAATATAAGGGACAAGACGATAAATATTATGATTGCGGTGATGACCTTTTTTCAGTTGTGGCACCCGATGGGTGCAGTCTCTATCTCGGTCACCACACAAACAAGCAAAAGAATGCGAAGGACTTGGCCTTTTAGGAAAATTCGTTTCTTTTTTCCCTTGTCAGATCAAAGATACAATGGACATAAAAGTAGTGTAATCTAAAGGAATGATTGGTTACATTTCATATTAATCCATAAGAGACCATGCTAGGATATCATTGGTCTTGCAAAATTTTAAACACTTAATTGAAAGAGATTATGTTATTAAAAGGTCAGAATATATCACAAGTTTAAGTTTCAATATATCACAAATTTAAGTTTCAATAAAAATTTACAGTGATACATACAAATTGTTTACTAAATAAATTTATTGATAGTAAGAATGGAATTTAAGTTTTACAAGCAAAGTGTTTTAATTTTTATTAATTGATATAATTTTTGTTGGCTTTTTCCATAGTCAATTAGAGATTGTGTTGGCATGCCTGTCGTCCCGCCAACTTTTGAACATCCAATTGTTTCTCTCCACGGACACTACCGAAACTTATTCCTTATAGAAGGCCATTGTTGCTATGGTAACGCACAAAATTCTCATCTTTGTCGTTAACGTATTCGAAGGAGATAAATGCAAGAATTAGATTATGGATTTAGTGCTCCACCTCTCTTCACCCTTTCATTTTTTCTCACTCAACTGCCTCTAAATATAAATGCTTATATCATTTTTTGATGCTAAAATTGTTGGCAAGGGATTCCTGCTTCCACGAATCCATGCATTGTTCTTTTTTTTTCTTTTTGGGTTTTCAAAATATATTCGCAGGATATTAACATTATAGGACTACCTCTCACATGCATTATAGCCAAAGGCGACATAGATTTCCTTACATGACGTTTTCAAAATGACGTTTCCTAAATGACCATAAGTTTTGTTAAGATTTAAAAATTATTTACAAAGTTCACCAAAAAAATATTATTTATAAAATATTTATGGCATATAATTATAAATTAATATTTACGTTATTCAATACATAACATTCATTTATAATTTTTAATATACCTTATATCTAAATTTCTTGTAAATAATTTTTCAGTACTTTAAAAATTAAAAATATTCACTTAATAAATAATTTATAACATAAATGATAAGTAAATTTGGAATTCAGCAATTAATATTTTTTTTATTTCAAGAGTTTGAAGTCATAAAAATGTACTTCAATCCAAGATTTTTTTATATAGACAAGTATATATAATTTTTAATATTTTTGTATAGTCCTATCTTAAAAAGTACAAGAGTACTTGTGCCAAAACAAAAAAAAGCAGAAGAACTTCAATCCAAGATATTTTTATATAATCTCAGTTTCAAAACTTCACTGGTATAAGATAGGCCAAATAAAAAAAAATTTAAAAAAAAAAAGAAGAAAAGAAGAAGAAAAAGAGAGAGAAGTTCTTTGAAGTTAGGGGGGACCTCCCACATTCCCAGCCACGTGTGTGTGTGTGTCTATATATATATATATATATATATATATATATATATATATGGGGAGGCACAATTGTATAGAAGAAATAGGCTTTCATTGACTTTTTTTTAATAGTATGAGTATCCGTATACTTTTGAATATACAAATAATTTTGATAATTTTCAAAGAAGAAGTAAGCACATTCCTAGCCACTTTCTAATTTTGTTTATGGTACTGAGATTGTCTCTCAATCATCTACTCTAGAATGAAACACTTATCAACTGGCTGTGTGCTAACCCAGTCTTTCACTCCAGAATGAAACACTTATCTATAGACTATCACTTCGTTCGGGACTTGGTTTCCATAAACTCACTACGTGTTTCTCATGTTCCCTTATCTCATCAACTGGCTGACCTCCTCACCAAACTACTGTCTAGACCTTGTTTTCGGTTTCTTCTGTCCAAGATTGGTGTCGTTGACACTCCCCCATCTTGAGGGAGCGTAATAGAGAAATACTAGGGTTAGGTTTAATATGTTTCCGTAAACCATTCAGTTTTTATCTCCTTATCTTAACCACTTCGTTATCTTCTATATAATAGGATTATGTTACACTTTCAAATTTGATATTCTAATCATACTTGTACATGTATATAATCTATCATCTGATTAATGAGAATATAGCCTTTTCTCTCAAAGTTTTACGTACCTTTTACTGATTTCCACCTTGCTCCATCGATCAGAGGTATTATATGATTTCCCTTGATCATATTTGCGAACACAAGACTCCCTAATTTCGGCCAACACCTTCATCACTGTTTTCATATTATTCTCTACTCCTCCCATTCTTTCCATCATACTACACATTTTCCTTCTGTAGATGGTTTATTCTTGACTCCATTTTGGTACTAACCATTAGCAAGGATCGGTATGCTTTGATACCAAGTTTTTAGTTAACTATTTCCTTAATTAGCTATTCTAGATGGTCTATTCTTGACTCCATTTTGGTACTAACCATTAGCAAGGATTGATATGCTCTCATACCAAGTTCTTAGTTAACTATCCCATTAATTAGATAAAATAGGTTACATAGGGCAGAATTAGGGAAATTGGGTTACCTCTAGGATCCAAGTAGCTAGTGTACTGCTCCTACCCTCTAGAAAATGAGAAAACCAGCAAGAAAGAAAAATGCAGCAAATGAAAGATAGGTTATAGCCCAATTCGAGACTGCCTGCCTTGATGCCTCCGAAGCCCTACTCAGATTCTACTTGCCTCTTCTTCTCCCCCTTCTCCCTCCTTATTCCCTTCCATAGCTGCGTTGCCTTGATGCCCGCCTTCTCTAACCATTTTACCCTGTGACCATTCCCCTTTTGACACCTAACCTCCGTATAATTATTAGTAATGCAAACAAAGTTTCACATTGGCTAGATATTGAGAAGAAAATAGATATATAAGTAAGGATACAATCTCCATTAGTATGAGGCCTTTTGGAGGAAGTCCAAAAATAAAATCATGATGGCTTTGGCCCAAAATGGACAATATCATACTATCGTAGAGATATGTGTCGTATCCGTTGTGCTCAACAACTGGTATTGGAGCTTGGTCTAGCTATGTGGAGGAGATTCACCAAACAAAAAGGTGGTGGGCCCTTAGTGTTCCAGATAATGAGAGTTGATGCTGTGAGTCCCCCAATAGAATCCTTCCAGTTATGAATGAGGAAGGAGAGTACCATTCGAGAGGAGAGATTTTTGTATTGCCATCCGATGGAATCCCATGGTTCCGAACGAGGAATGGGAGTACTATTTGAGGAGAAGGATTATTGTGGAGGTCCGAATGCGGTCCTTTATTCGAGGGAAGGATTGTTAGGAATGTAAACAAAATCTCATTGGCTAGATATTGAGAAGAAAATGAGTATATAAGTAAGGATACAATCTCTATTAGTACGAAGCTTTTTGGGAAAATCCAGAAACAAAATCATGAGAGCTTTATCTCAAAGTGGACAATATCATACTAGTGTGGAGATATGTGTGGATACCATAAATGTTGGGGTGACTTGTAGAGTGAGAATGTGAAGATAGCATATGCTCTGTTCCCAGTAGGCAAAACAGAGAAGAAAATGCAAATGATACGTGATGCAGAAAATATGCAGAATGATGAAGGATGCAAAACGATGAAGGTTTGATATATGCTGGAATATTTTCAGAGAAGCAAAAAAGTTAATGTGTAGAGGAAGGATAGTTTTCCAGATCACCACTTTATTGAATGGAAAGCATGTCTATTATAGACTTACATGATAACGTTAACAATATAATAGAATCAGAAAAAATCTCAACTAATCCTAAATATTCTAAATCACTAAACAAGTAAATCAAGCCATGTTTAAAAACGTTAAAAAAAGAACCATGACTAAGTCAACAAGATTTAGCCAACCCCACGTGCAACTTTTAATCATTCTTCAACAATAATTAGTTTTCACATTAGTCCTTGAAGAGCTACTCACCTCATGCTTATTGTGTTTATTATCCTTTTTTTCTTCTTCTTTGGTATACTAAACGTATAGGGGTCTAATAGATTGTTTTTCAGATCCAGAACTAAAATAGTAAGGTTTGAAAATGCAAGAAGAACTTAAAACTTACCATTTTCCCAGAACAAAAATATGATTTTGATCTGTTTTGTCTTTAGTTTTCTCAAATATGTTTGATAAGGGTGAGATGGTATTTCCTGAAGGGAAATGCCTTAATGCAATACGTTATTATTCTGGAGCAGTTACATCTGGGCTTGTTCTTCATTAACATTCTTATCTGATTTATTTGGAAGGCTCATCATGTTTACTAATTACAATATTGAAAAGAATGAGTTTAGTGATAGTGAAAGTTTAAGTTCTATAACTTAAGGCAATATAGTAGTAGTAAAGTATAGGATCCTGGTTGCTTGCTTGGGTCATACACCTAGTATGCTGTTAAACATTGGTAAATAATAACTATAATATTTACTTTGAAGCCTTTATATGTAAAGTTCAAACTGAGCATCTTAATTTAGTTATAGTGGATATGAATGTGGAGAGGGCTCAGGATGTGCTACTACACATGGCACATGCCTCTGCTGTCAGACCTTCAATTAGTCAATTGATTTGCTAGATCTTGACAATATATCTTTTATGCAGGTTCGTTCTGCTTCTGGCGTCAATTCTAGTAATTCTCTTCATTCAAACTCAAACAGATGTCAGTCCTCAACAATCTGATGTCCCAGGGAACATGAGGCATGATTATGTCAATATTTACTTACTTGGATATTTTCTTCTTATACTTATCATAATATAAATTTGTGTCAGGTTATGTGAAATAAAGAAAGAAGCAAAATTGTGTCACAGTATCATATAAACAAATATTTATACAAGTTTGTATTGATTTTATTACAAAAATATCATAAGCCAGTTTTTACCACACATATTATTTGAGGACATAGATAATTCTGGTTTATTATTTATTCAGTATAATAATTCGGGCGTTTGAATGCGAAAATGACTCAAAATTTATTTTCATGATCCAGTATATAAATTATTATGCTAGTTGATTACATTATTAAATATTTTTTATTTATTGTTATTATTGATAAACAATAATATTATATAATCATATATATATATATATATATATATATATATATATAATTTTATATAACTATATTTTATCTTATATTTTTTAAAAATTGTTTATTTCAGTAACACCAATACCCCCTTATAGAAAACTTCTACAAAGTATTATCAAGGCTCTTAATCAAGAATTCAAGGAAGAAAATCTACACTAAACATATCAGATATATATATATATATATATAGAGTGCGAGGCAAACCAGCACACTAACTCAGGTTTAGGGGAAGGATTTAAAATTGTACAAAAACATAATTTACTAAACACTCAAATTGCACAAGCTTTAAACATACAACACTATTTGATGATAGTAAATATTGTTTGAACAAAGGTGAGAATAAGAAGCACTATTCCAGCAATAGAAGCAACAATTTGCCAAGGTGTGTTGCAATAATCACGTCTGAGAGTGGCCTTCATGTTGTTCCATGGATTTTTATAGAAGTCATTCAACTTTTGGCAAATATCACAATAACTAGAGTTGAAATTCGAGTTGACGAAATTTTTGCCGAGGTTGTTAAATAGTTTAGCCACTTCGTTGCTATCACCTAGAAAGTTGCAGATTATTTCCTCTTTAACCAAGACATCCACATCTTTGTTGGTGCTGATAAGGCAGTCCAATAAAAGAAAATAGTC
Organism: Gleditsia sinensis; assembly: GCA_037074535.1. Taxonomy (NCBI): domain Eukaryota; kingdom Viridiplantae; phylum Streptophyta; class Magnoliopsida; order Fabales; family Fabaceae; genus Gleditsia; species Gleditsia sinensis. The sequence continues at coordinate 16,750,002 of CM073472.1, forward strand.
TGCAACGTAGGATTCCTTAGAATAGTGACATAGCTCTAAAGCTAATATATTAAGAAACAAAGTTTAAATCCCGTCTTCCACTGTAATCTGAGGGATCTCAAGAACACCTCTTGAAAAGTTCAAGTTTAGTAAGCATTTATCACTTGTGTTTGACTTGAACATCACTCCTGCTTCATGTAACTCGCTTGCATTAGAACTTAAAATCCCTGCTAAGTCTTGTCTGGGAGATTTCTGTCCTGGTAAGTAAAAGATTCTAAGAAGATCCGTGAAGTGCATTTTGATAAAATTTCTGTCAAGGTCTAAATCCTGTGCATTATAATTGCGAAAGAGGTAAAATGTGAGCTCAAGAAAAGAAGGGAGGCCACTGCAAGGGGGAAAAGCCCGATCGAATAGCTCTTCAAGAATAAAGTATGGAAGTTGATTCTCAAGTAACAACAAATCATTTCTTACATAAGTATCCAACCATGGTTTTGACTGGACAGCATCATTCAATAACCTTTTATGGCACCTCCAAAAGAGCTTAATTATGAAACTAGCATCCGCTAATATCACTTTCACTAGTCCCTTGGTACTAAGCTCAATGTTCTCAGAGTAGCAAGCACGAACCTTTGGTTCTGAAATTTTCACGAAGCTAACCAAATCGTCCAAACTTGTTTGAGCTTCTTCTAGGAATTCTTTGAAGAATATCTTCTTGATGCTTTCCATGTTTTGCAACCTCGGATTGCCGTAATGAAACGGGCCAATTGAAACAACCATTGGTGTATAGGCATCTTTATTTAGTTCACGAATTATATGGGGTACCTTGTAAATACAACATGATATAGTTGGAAAGTATTGTTCTTCCCTAAGCATTGTCTTCATGTCAAGGATCACATCATCCACCATCTATCAAATTTGACTTAGAAAAGGATTAGCAATTCCTTAAGTAAATACGTGCAAAAAGAAGAAGAAGAAGAAGAAGAATGGGAATAGGTCCATAGGTGGTACCTGGCCATTTGGTTGGTTGGTTGGGACATGATGTTCTGCCATTTCCCCCATTTCCGATTCATTCATATTGGCGACACGATTCTGCTTCATGTTCCAAAAGGTATTAGCAATCTTTAAGTAATCACTAGGAAAGTAAACAAAAGAAGAAATAAAAGCCTTCACTTCACAATATATATATATATATATATAGAGGTACTTGATCTTCAAAATGGTTGTTGGAGGAATATTTAGAATGAGGTATGATAGGATCTATTTCAGCATTGTCCATCATTATTTCTTCAGTTTCAGTAGCAAAGACATCGTCTTTGCAGTTCATATCTGCCATCTTTCAAGCTTACATCTTTGCATGAAAAGAAATTAGCAACCCCATAAGTTAAAACGTAGGAATTCATAATGCAGACAAATAGAACAAATCCTTCGCAATTAGAAGCAGTACAAAAGGTTACCTAAATTTCTTGGCTTCTTTGAAAAGATTCAAAGGCGAAATGCCAGCATGTGTTCGTCTCTAGATTTGCAATATAGAAGTTCAAGTACCTGGCCAAGTCTTCTCTGATATAATAACTTAATTAATGAGTACTATATATAGAGTGTATATGAAATACCGTATATATCTTTGTATTTGGGAATTTTATGGTAGGCTTAGTAAGTTCTTATCTGGTATACAATTATTGAAGGCTGATAGTGAAGACTGAGAGTGGGGCGGGTTCCATCTAATGGTTAGCATGGCCATTTACCATTCAAGTTCTTTAAAGAGCTTTTTTAATTTATAAAATTTTCAAATTTAGAATATACTATTATTTCTTTTTTTTAATCAAAGAATAAACTATTATTCGCGTCTAATAAAGAAATTTTTATAATGAGTTTAAATTTTTAAATAAATTTATTATTATTTTAATTTAAAAAAATATTATTTTAGTCTCTTTCACTTCAAGTTTGTTAAAAAGTAATAGAGTTATTTACGTAAAAATGTAATCTTCGGATTGAGACGATTGAAATTTAAACATAAATAAATTGCAAGAACGAGCTTAATTTCAATTTATAAAAAGTTAACCTCAAAAAGAATATATAATGTACGTACTTCTTGTTCCAAAAATTTAAGAATAATAATTTTATTTTTGGAAGTTTTATTTTTTATTTTAATCCTTTCAATACTATTTAATATCAAAAATTATTTTCACATTAATTTTTTAATAAATACTTATATAATCTAATAAAAAATTTATGTAATTTCAGTAAATTTAAGCCAACACCCATAAAAATGGCCGCTGCAGTCTTCCATTACCAAAAATATCACGTGCCCTTGTAAAATCACTCTACATTACCTAATTATAAAAAGAATCAGGTTTTAAAGCACTATCACAAAAGGCATCAATGTCCTCGTCACTCCCATGAAGTAACCCTTGTTTGCCAACCAACGACGCCTACAATTATCCCTGATTTGGTATAAATTCTTTAAACTGACATTTTTTTTTATATAAAGTAAGGATAAATTTCTCAAATTAAAGAAAATTAATTTTTGCGCAACAAATTAAATTCTCTCTTATACATCAAACTGTAACATGAACTTGAAATTAATTTCAAAGATTTTTTAGTATATTCTAGATTACGTCCTAAATTTATTATTATTATCTTAATAACCAAGCTAGAATACAAAGGTACTACTTGCAAAAAAATTTCTCTGACTTTAGGGTACTGCCTTTGCCACTCATTAACCATATCTATAATATATCATTTTGAAACATCGGATATAATTAATGATGAACTAATTATAAAATGAATATTAAGTTCCACTCTTTTCTCGCAATTTATTTCTCTAATACAAAAATCCATTGAACTTACTAACCCCCAAAGTAACAAATAAATGGATACGGTCATGTGTGATGACTCTATCCTTCTATCATGAAAGCAAAGTGGAGAATCTTGCGGGTTAGCATTGCTTTTATCTAGTCCGAACAACTTGCGTAGAGACGAAGACTCAGCATTAGCATCTACTTTAATTTCTAAAAGTGGGGAATATGGAATTAGCATCCTAGCACAGTCTCTGATGGAATATGGAACCACTCATCTCTTTGTTGGATTGATCACTTAGTAATAGTATAAAAAATTATAACCGTTAATCAAAGTGAAACTCTTTAGATTTGACTATAATGACCTAAGTCTCAAATTTCCACTTACGACTCAGCTTCACATCTAAAGCCTCTGCTATATATAAAATAATCACTGTCACAACTCAATCAAAACTCTTTAAATTACACTACTTTTATGTTCTATATATCTTGTAAATGACTCTAGCCCCAAGATAATATATGATAAGGAAAGAAAACGAATTTTTCTTAAGGCCAAGTCCTTTGTATTTCTGTAGTGACGATCAAGATAGAGGTCGCAGTCATGGGGCACTACTACTGAATAAAGGTTATCACAATAATTGTAAGTCAGAAAAAGGATAATTAAAGCAACCACAATATATGTTGGCGGTTACTACGACTAATCATACAAAGAAAAAGAAATTCGGAATAGAACCACTCATCCCTTTAGATTACATTACTTTAATGTTGGTTATATCTTATAAGTGACTCTACCCCAAGACAATATCTGATAAGGAAAGAAACCGAATTTGTCTAAGGAGAAATAGCATTTTGTCATCCTGATTTTTTGGTGCAATTGTAACTTCCCTCAACCTTTTAGTCATTGCAATGTCCCCCCATTCTTTTGATCGATTGCAATTTTTCTCTTGCCATCTAATTCCGTCGTTAACTCTAACAGTTAGGGTTAGAAAATTACCCAATTACCCCTTTAAATTCTTTTAAAAAAACCATTATACTCTTTTTTATCATAATCCGTTAAAACGGCAGGAGGGAAACTGGCCACCAGAGCAGGAACTGTCGTCAGAGACTTGGCCGGAATAGGCGTCCTGTGACATATGCTAGGGGGGCTGCCATTGGGAACAAAGTCACATATTGCAAGCTTCTCGACCTCTCCCCAGAAGAATCCACGAACCTTAACCAAATTGGTATGACGAAGCTTAGCAATGGCCCTCACTTGGTTCTCAAAATGGTTCTTCCTCTCAATCCCACATTCACCAATCCTTCTAACAGCAAAAGCTCTCCTATCCTCAAGCATTGCCCGATATACGATGCATGTACGGCTCGTTCTCAGAATATACGATGAAGCCGTAAGCAAAGTCTTAAGCTCGAGTCTTGTCTCTCCGTCCACTGTTAAAAGAATCCCGTTTTGGCTTGTAATGTCAATTTCAGCTTTTTCTTGCTCATTTCTGTCTAAGTCGTTGTTTTCTGAAGTCTCGTTTTCATTTATTGTTAAGCAGGAGCAAGAAAGTGTGAGCGTTCAAACAACCGGGTCTTGTTTTGCTACAGTTCCTGCTTCTTCTCCAAGTTGGCTGCGTTTGTGGTCGGTTTCGGGTCGTTTCTCTTTCAATGTTGGTAATATAAAAGAATGACCATGGCCAGGACGCCTATGCCTGCCAGGTTTCCGATGACGATTCCTACTATGGGGGCTGGTTTTCCCCCTGCAGTTTTAATCTGATTACAATAAAATAGAAATTCCAGTGGTTTAAAAAAAAACAATTAAAGGGTAATTTAATAATTTCATTATCTCTAGCAGTGCAACGATTTCAAATTAGAAAGGAAGTTGTAATTGTACTCAATGCAAAATGTCATTTTCCCATTATCTAAAAGGCCAAGTTCTTTTCGTTGTCTTTGCGGCGACGACCAAGATCTAGGTTGCGCTCATAAACCCAAATTAATAACCTTTTAAGGTCTCCTATTTTTATCACTTTGAAGGCCAACGGTAAAACAAATTCATGGCCAATAAGGTCCATTTCAAAAAAATTAAATCTTTTTAAATTTTAAATTTTTGTAAAAATAATGAACAAATATCTGAAATAATTATTTTTATTTTCTTTTTTCTTAAAAAGAGAATTTGTATTAATTAGTATATTTCCACGAAAATTTTAACAAGATTGACAAAGAAAGAAATAATAATATTTTTCTACCTAATTAATAATGATTTTAATCTTCATTTGGTTGTTTAAATGCTGTGAAGAGACAATAAATTAGATTGTACATGATTTACTTTCAATCATGAATCTGAAAGTATGCAAGTAAAATGAGCAATTGGGAAAATGCAAATATATATTAGGGTAAATTATATTCATCTGGAAATTACTCTAACACCCTTTCAAATGAAAAAAAGAAGAAGATTATATTAATCTCTCTTATTTCAAGTTTTCAAAAATTTTATATTGACACTTTGAAGATTTGTATTATATTGAATTAAGTTATTTTATATGTTTGATGGGGATGCTAACGGTTGGAGGGCTTTATTGGAAATATTCAGCCAGCTGGACCGTAGACTCGTTTCAGTTTCTAGTTGCATGTATTCAATTAGTAGTTAGATATTATAGTTAGATATCACGTTAAGATCTCAGACTCAATATTCAATATATATATAGAGTCTGCATTTGTAAAAAGTGATAAGCATTTTTTTCTTCATTAATAAAGATTGCAGTTTCGTTTTATTCAACATGGTATCAGAGCTCCTCTTCGTTGTTTGTTTTTCCACCTCTGTTCATCTCTGTTCTTGATCGATGAAACAGAGCATTTCTTGAATTGATTCCTGGAAGAATTATCATTGAAGATTGAATGCAAGAAATTGATAATGTCGTACTCAGAAGTGTTAAACAATCAAAGACAATCAATTCCGATAACCTCTAGGCCTGAGGACAATCCTTCCAATCCATTCTATCTCCACCCAAACGAAAATCCTTCGCTGATTCTCGTATCTCCAGCTTTATCTGGTTTGAATTACCACTCATGGAGTCGATCCATGCAAATGGCATTATTGTCAAAGAACAAGTTTAAGTTTGTCGATGGAAGTATTTTGATGCCGGACAAGGATGACCCACTTTTCCCAGCATGGGAAAGATGCAACACCATGGTTTATTCATGGTTGGTAAGATCGATTTCCCCTTCCATAGCTAAAAGTATTCTGTGGATAGATAAGGCTGTAGATGTTTGGAAGGACCTTAATGATCGCTTTTCACAAAGTGACTCAATCAGAATTTCAGATCTTCTAGAAGAAATATATGCGTTCAAGCAAAATAATATGTCAGTCACAGAATACTTCACCCAATTAAAGATTCTTTGGGATGAATACTCCAACCTTAGGCCGGTGCCAATCTGCACATGCAACCCGCAATGCAGCTGTGAAGCTCTCAAGAATGTCAAGATTTCTCAACAGGTTGATTACTCCATTCGGTTCTTGAAAGGACTTAATGAAAATTTTGCCACTGTTAGATCGCAGATTATGCTTATGGATGCCTGGTATCAACAAGCTTTTCTCACTAGTATTGCAGCATGAAAGACAAGTATCTACTGTGTGTGAAAGGGTTGAAGAACCTATCGCATTTGTTAGTCAAGGTGCACAAAATAGAAGATTTCACTACAATAATCAACAGCAACAGCAGTTCCAAAGAAGTATATCACAGCATCCTAGTAATCAAAGAAGAAATTTTAATCCAGGAAGTAGACCTGTTTGCAGTTTCTGTAATAATCTGGGCCATACCATTGATACATGCTATAAAAAGCATGGATATCCTATAGGATATAAAAGTAGAAGCAAATTTCAGAGTACACAAGCCAATCATGTCAGTGTTGATGAATCTAATGATGATAACTGCTATTTCGATCTAGTTCCTGACAAACATATAGTTCCTGGTCAAAGCAGTATGCAAACTGATAACAAGACTTCTAATCATCTGTCTCTCACTCAAGACCAGTATCAACAATTAATGAGTTTGCTACAGCAAGCCAATATCAATGGGGATCCTCATAATGCACAAGTGAATCAGCTATCTTCGAATTTTTCCCCTGTTACTAATGATGAAGGTAAAATCAGTCTTTCCTGTGTTGATAAAAATGTGCCTCATAATGTTGATTGGACTATCGATACTGGAGCTACAGATCACATCACATGCCATCTTAGTTGTTTCTCTAGCTACAAACCCATATCAAACACTTTTGTTAATCTTCCTAATAATCACAAAGTTCCTGTATCTCTCACATTGGCACTGTCACACTAACTCCACATCTCATCTTGCACAATGTATTGTATGTTCCCCAATTTTCTTTCAACTTAATTTCAGTCAGCAAAATTACCTCCATGTATCCTTACTGCATTACGTTCACCAGGACTTCTGTCTTATACAGGACACTCACCATTCGAAGACGATTGGGTTAGCTAAAAGAGTTCACAACCTATATCAATTCAATTCACCAGTTCCCGTTCCTACTATCAACTGCACCACTTCTCCTTTCAATTGTCTTACAAGAAAATCTGATTCTGCCAATCTTTGGCACTTTAGAATGGGTCACTTGTCAACACCAAGATTACGAATGTTAAAAGCAATTGACAGTTCCATTACCATCCCTTCTTTTGATCACTGTGATGTATGCCACTTTGCTAAACAGAAGAAACGTCCCTTTCCCCTTAGTCATTCAGTTTCTATATCTTGCTTTGATTTGATCCATGTAGATATTTGGGGACCATCAAATGTAATCTCATTGTATGGGCATAAATACTTTCTTACCATTGTAGATGATAAATCAAGATTCACATGGTTATTTCCCATGAAGCTTAAATCAGAAGCTAGACAATTGCTGCAAGACTTTTCTTCCTTCGTAGAAACTCAGTTTTCTTTCAAAATTAAGTGTATTAGAACCGATAATGGATCTGAATTTAACATGCCCAGTTTTTACGCTTCTAAAGGAATGATTCACCAAACTACATGCATTCACACTCCTCAGCAAAACTCAATTGTTGAAAGAAAGCATCAACATATCCTGAATGTTGCTAGGGCCCTTAAATTCCAAGATAATCTTCCTAATCGTTTCTGGTTTGACTATGTACATCACTCTGTGTATTTGATAAATAGAATTCCCTCTCCTGTCATTTCAAATTATACTCCATTCCAAGCATTATATGGTGTTCCACCAAAACTTTCTCATTTGAAAGTTTTTGGTTGCCTTTGCTTTGCTTCCACTATCTCTCACAACAGACAAAAATTAGACAGTAGAGCTAGTGTATGTGTTTTCCTTGGTTTTCCATCCTCCACCAAAGGCTACAGAGTATACGACATTAACACATCAAAAATATTTGTTTCCATGGATGTTCACTTCTATGAAAATTATTTTCCATTTCATCACACTACCCCTTCAATCCCACATACCACCTCTGACTTTGTATTTCCAGCTCCTATATCTGTTCCCTTAGTTGACCCCAGTGTGCCTTGTATTCATAATCCCACAAATTTTTCTAGCTTCCACCCACCCGACTCAATATCTCTATCTAATGATTCTCACCATCCTATTAATTCTGACCCTCCTAATGGTCCTAGAAGGTCTCACAGGGCACACCATCCACCCACACATTTACAAGACTACCATTATAAATTACCTCACTTACGTTCACCCTCTATTTCTCTCTTTACTACTCCTCACTCTATTTCAAAGTTTGATTCTTGCCACAAAATCAGTTCTGCTCACCACATTTTTATCAATCAAGTAGCTCAAATTAAAGAGCCAACCACATATAATGAGGCCATTCAATATCAATGTTGGAAAGATGCAATGGCTAAAGAAATTGAAGCCTTGCAGCAAAACAACACCTGGATTCTTGCTGATCTACCACCTAACAAGAAACCCATCGGATGTAAGTGGGTTTTCAAGGTAAAATATAATGCAGATGGCTTTGTGGAGAGATATAAAGCAAGGTTGGTAGCAAAGGGGTATACTCAACAACATGGCCTAGACTATATTCAAACATTTTCCCCAGTTGCTAAGATGACCACAATTAGAGCCTTACTGGCTGTTTCTGCAATCAAAAGCTGGCATTTGCACCAATTGGACATCAACAACGCATTCTTACACGGTGATTTGGCTGAAGAGGTATACATGACCTTGCCTCCTGGTTTTTCTCATTCTAATCCATCTAAAGTCTGCAGATTAGTCAAATCATTATATGGACTGAAATAGGCTAGTAGGCAATGGAATGCAAAACTTACCACCGCTTTATTGTCCAGAGATTTCTCCCAAGCCCCTTCTGATCCCTCTCTGTTCATCAAAAGCAATGATTCTTCATTCATTGCATTACTTATGTACGTAGATGATGTTATTCTGGCTAGCAACGATATGCTTCTCATTTCAGATGTCAAACAGTTTCTCCATGATTCCTTTCGAATTAAAGATCTTGGTCAGCTAAACTGTTTTCTTGGGTTTGAGATTGCACGGACAAAGACAGGCATTAACCTTAACCAAAGAAAATACACCCTTGACCTACTCAAAGACACTGGTTTTATCAACAGCAAACCAGCTTTAACACCAATGGTTATCTCCAAATACAATCAAGATGATAATGCTGCCTTTCAAGATATTTCTGCTTATAGACGACTTGTTGGCAAGCTACTTTATCTCTGTAATACTCGCCCTGATATTTCTTTTGCTGTCCAGCAACTCTCTCAATTTTTGGATGCCCCAACTTTCTCTCACTGGCGAGCATTACACAGAATTTTACGTTATTTGAAAGCTACTCCTGGTCAAGGACTGTTCTTTTCCGCCACTGCACCTTTACAGCTGATTGCATTCTCAAACTCAGATTGGGCCACATCTCCCTCAACCAGAAAGTCTGTTACAGGCTTTTGCATATTTCTTGGCTCTAGTCTCATTTCATGGAAATCAAAGAAGCAATCAACCATAGCAAGATCATCCTCTGAGGCAGAATATCGATCACTAGCTGCAGTCACTTGCGAACTCCAATGGATTCATTTTCTTTTACGTGACTTGCATATTGTTTTCACTCAACCAACCTCAGTTTATTGTGATAATCAGTCTGCACTGCATATTGCCTGCAATCCAGTATTTCATGAACGAACAAAACACATAGAGATCGATTGCCACATCGTTCATGAGAAAATACAATCCGGACTCATTCACTTGCTGCCAGTCACTTCTAGTAACCAGCTCACAGATTGCTTTACTAAGCCACTTCCCCCTGCTGCCTTCAAACAATCTATCTCCAAGCTGAGCATCCACAATGTATATGCTCCAGCTTGAGGGGGGCTATTGGAAATATTCAGCCAGCTGGACCGTAGACTCGTTTCAGTTTCTAGTTGCATGTATTCAGTTAGTAATTAGATATTATAGTTAGATATCACGTTAAGATCTCAGACTCAATATTCAATATATATATAGAGTCTGCATTTGTAAAAAGTGATAAGCATTTTTTCTTCATTAATAAAGATTTCAGTTTCGTTTTATTCAACAGGCTTTTGGCTTTGCCAAGAATTTAGGCCTTGGAAACACCCTCAAGGCTGAAATCTGGATTCTTCTCCTTGGTTCGAAACTTGGCGTTATGGCATAGAAAATCTGGTTGTTAGATTCTGATTCTTCTATGGTCATCAAGTTTGCTAAGAATGTGCGGGAGGCTGGTCACCCTTCTTCTATATATACTTCACAAATCTATAACTTTTGATCTATTTGAAGTTACAGGCCTTGTAAAATATCATCAGAAAGTTCTAATTAAGCCTATAAATATGTTATTTTTTGTTTAGTCTAGAACCTTTGATCAATTAACCAATTCCAGAGAATTTTTTTTCTCTTTTTTGTTTGCGCTAATTTCCGCTGTATCAATAAGAGCAATGCTATCCCACAAGATTCTCATATTTGCCGTTCGTTTCATGGTTTAACTGTTGTGACAATAAACTAGATTATCGTACATGATTTACTTCCAATCATGAATCCTGTACGTAAATGAAAGTAAGTTTGGTATGGAAATAATGTTGGAATATTTTATATAAATTGTTATTTTATTAATTATTAAGCTCAGTACAGATTAGGCCGTTATAATCTTGTGTGGACTGTGATAGGTGGACTGCACAGGAAATTTGGGCAGAGACCCAACCTACAACTTTTTTAGCTGTCAGCTTTGATCCTATCAAAATGCTGACTGAGTTAGAGAGAAAAAAATAATTTTAATTTTTATTTATTTAATTAATTAGTGGTTTATTTGATTTATTCTTTTGCCCGTTAAATAACGTCTATAAGAGTTAGTTTAACGTGACTGATCAGATACCACAATCTTGAATTCACTCTCTCTCTGAAAGTCAAAGGAGTCCAGTAGGTTGTAATTCTGCTTTTCTTTAATTCATGGATTCTTCAGGTATGTATTTTTAATCTATGCTTATTACTCTGATTATTGTGATTGAGATATTATAACACTTGGTATCAGAGCATGATTGTAGTATATCAATTTCATTGTGTTTAATTGTAAAATCTCTATTTTGCTTCTTGATTTCATTGTTTTACGAATACTTTGATGGATACAATTTTATTGTCAAATTTTATTTTATGTATTTTATCCTATCAGAATATGAAAATCAAATTTAATAGAGACAGGACTTGAATCTTGTAAAAATTTAGAAGATTCACGAAACCTGTATGCATATCCTAGTTGGTTCCCTATACTCCCTGTTACTTGATGCTTCAAATCTATATGCTGCCTTTCTCGTATTATGTATGGCTATGCTTGTTTGCGATGATATTGTTTTTTTATTCCTCTTGGCCAAGCATCCATTTCATCACATATATGGAAGATCAAAAACCCGTAGAATGATTCTGGAATAAATAACCATGATTAATAACGCTTAAACCTGTAAAGAACCTGGATGTATCTGAATGAATGCATCACCTTCCTCTCTGTTTTTCGCTGCGCTATCACACACTCAAAATCCTGATTGATCTTTGTTGCTCTGGTTTCGAAATCACAATAGGTATTGTGAGAATAATTTCTCGCACCCATTGCGAGAATTATCTCTCGCACTTGGACTAAGGCTGCATTGCGATGCATCGTAGCCTCCCTCTCACACTCGACCTGATTCACCCGAAGCGAGAATCCTTTCTAGCACCCAGATATCTGGGAGAAGTTGCAACTCAATTACTGGTTGCTTCATCGTGACCTTGATTCATGAATGGCCCCGGAAATATTGCTTGGAAACTCTAGTTCATGGCGCTGGGTATTTTTCCCTGGGATTTCTCTAACTCGCGGCGTGCCAAATGGGTCACGATGTGCAACCAGTTTGGGTCCTAGGGATCTGGCTGGCTGAGGAAGGAAATGTTCTGGGCTAGGCCTGGGCCTGGTCTTGCATTCTGGGCCCAAAATATGGCCCTGGCCTGCGAGCTGGCCCAGTCTACTAAAAAAATGATAAGATAAGACTAGGCTGAATTCTTCCTGGCCCAGTCCAACAACAACAAAAATGGGCCAAGTGAAGGCCCAGTCTGGTTTCCAAAAAAAAATTCCAGAATTATAATTTTGCCTCTAAACACCTCTTAATCTTATATTTATTCACCTAGATTTTCTCTAATTCCTGATAAACTCTAGACACTCATAAAATTTCCTTAATTTGTCTTAGAGATAAAGAAAATCTTATTATTTTTCAAATTTAGGATCACATTGCATTGATGATGGACATACCCTATAGGTGTGACATTGTTAATGTAATTTTGAGAGTTTGGACTTTTAAGGATAGGCATAAACATAGCACTTATAATGTATTAAATATTTGTTATACCCCATAGGTATGGAAATATTGAATATATTTTGTATGGACTTTTATGTGAGTCAAATCTTAATGGTATAAAATAATTTTATGTCTACCATTATAGTTGCATAACTGAAATTTTATTTTGGGAATTTTGTATTATAATTGTGCTAAGCGTGCATAATTATTATTTCCCATTTTTTGTTAATTTCAGTTTCTGCTTTTGCGCAACTATCATTTGTGAAGGCTCTAAATGGGACTAATTATGATGACTGGAAAGAATCCCTGAATATGTATCTTACCATTTCTGAAAAAGATTTAGCTCTAAGAGAACCTAAACCAGAGGATCTCACTCCGCAGTCCAGTGCCACTGACAAGACCTATCATAAACAATGGTTTGAGTCCAACCGGATCTGATTGGCAGTAATTAAGTATACCATTGAAAAGGGAATCAGGGATAGTATTCTTGAAAAGGATACTGAATTTGACTACTTGAAATCTATTGGTGATAAATACAAGAGACTTGATAAAAGTCAGAAATTTTTTTACCTTTCACAGCTTGATAATACTCGGTATGATGGAGTATCTAGTGTTAGGGAGCATATTTTGAAACTTGTTCATTACTATAACAAGTTAAAATCATATGGAGTTGATTTGGGTGAAAGCACATTAGTTTATCATGTTCTTCAATCATTGCCATCAGAGTATGGATTTTTGAGGACTTAATATAATTCACAAGAAGCAAAATGGTCGATTGACCAATTAATTTCAATTGTTACTCAAGAAGAAGAAGCAATAAAGAAGAATAATTCTCACTCTGTAAATTATGTATCTCATGGCTCCAATAGCCATTCTGGAGGATGGAATAAGAAGAAAGGGAAGAAGCCCGAGGTTCAAAAGGGTGGAAAATCCAACTTTAAGAAAAATGATGAAAAGAATGATAAAGCGAAACGGAAATTCTTTAAAGGCACCTGCAATTACTGTAAGAAATTTGGCTACAAGAGAACTGATTGTTTTAATCTTAAAAATAAGCAGGAAAAGGAAGGTACATTTCTTTATCTAGCCCCTCTAGCTCTAGTTTGTTTTGAGTCTAATAGTATTGAAACATCTTCTGACTCTTGGTGGTTGGATTCTGGTGCAACTGTGCATGTTGTGAATTCTTTGTAGGGGCTTAAAGACAATAGGGTCCCTAGTGAGGCACAAAGTACAGTCTTAGGCATTGCAGGAAATAAGGCATCAGTAGAATATATAGGATCCATTTCCTTAAATTTGAATTCTGGACATGTTTTGAATTTGAATAATGTTATTTATGTACCTTCTGCGAGAAGGAATTTGATTTCGACTTCTGTATTGGATGTTAACGGTTATTCATTTTTTCAAGGAAATGGAAAGATTGATATTTGTTTTAATTCTATCATTATTGGCTCTGCATCCTTAACATGTGGTTTATATCGTTTGAATGATTGGTCATTTGAACTTTCTAATCCTCAAGTCAATGCTGTAATTGGGAATAAATGCCAGAGACCTGGTGAGAATTCTTCTATGTTGTGGCATCGTCGATTGGGTCACATCTCTAGAGAGAGATTAGAAAGAATGACCAAACAAAATGTTCTACAAGATCTTGATTTCTCAGATTTTGAAACTTGTGTTGATTGTATTAAAGGAAAATTCACAGCTAAAGCTAGACATAAAGGGGCAAAGAGGTCTGAAAATATTTTAGACCTTATCTACACTGATATATGTGGACCTATCACACCTATGGCTATGGGTGGGTTCAAATACTTTATTACTTTCATAGATGACTATTCATGGTATGGATGGATTGATCTTTTGCGTGAAAAGAGAGAATCTCTAAATGCATTTAAAACTTTCAAAGCAGCAGTTGAATTAAAATCTGGCAAATTAATTAAAGCTGTCAGATCTGATAGGGGTGGTGAGTACTATGGGAGGTATACTGAGATTGGTCGGAATCCTGGCCCATTTGCTTTATATTTACAAGAACATGGAATTGAAGCTCAGTATACAATGTCTGGCACCCCACAACAAAATGGAGTAGCAGAAAGGCGGAATCGTACTCTTATGGATATGGTCAGAAGTATGATTAGCCATTACTCATTGCCAGAGTTCTTGTGGGGTGATGCATTGAAAACTGCTGTCTACATTTTGAATCCAGTCCCTAGCAAGACGGTCCCAAAGAACCCATATGAATTGTATTTTGGAAAGACTCAAATATTAAAGCATATGTGAGTATGGGGTTGTAAAGCACAGGTAAAATTTTATAATCCACAACAGATGAAGCTCGATTTTAAAACCGTTACCGGTTTCTTTATTGGATATTGCATTGGTTCTCGTGGGTACAGATTTTATTGTCCATATCTCACTACTAGAGTCATCGAGTCAGATCGAGCATATTTCTTTGAAAATATCTTGGCAAGTGGGAGTTCTGTGCCTAGATCTATCTCTTTACGAGATGAAAGCAATATTTTGCCTGTGCCTATTATGATACCTTCTTCAGCAAAAAGAAATAGTACTATTGATCAAGATGAATGTGAGGTGGGACCACCCTTAGAAGGTGATGAAGAGCCGGTTGTAGAACCAAGGCGGTCTCAAAGGGTTCGTAGGTCTGCTATTCCTAGTGATTACATGGTGTATTTACAAGAATTTGATTCAGATATTGATAATTTAGACTCTATATCTTACCAAGAAGCTACATCGGGTACTCACTCTTCTAAATGGCTAGAGGCTATGAAGGAAGAGATTGCTTCAATGTATCGCAATCATGTGTGGAAACTTGTAGAGTTACCACAGGAGTTTAAGCCAGTTGGCTGCAAATGGGTTTTCAAAACTAAACGAGGACCTACAGGTGAAGTTGATAAACATAAAACCAGACTTGTAGCTAAAGGCTACAATCAGAAAGAAGGTATTGATTACACATATACTTTATCTCCAGTTTCCACTGAAGATTCGTTTAGAGTGGTCATGGTTCTAGTTGCACAATTTGATCTCGAACTTCACCAGATGGATGTCAAGACTGCTTTTCTGAATGGAGACTTGTATGAAGTCTATATGACCCAGTCTGATGGCTTTATTGAATCAAGAAAAGAGCACTTAGTGTGCAAATTGAAGAGGTATATCTATGGGTTAAAACAAGCCTCCAGGCAGTGGTATTTAAAATTTGATGAAGTCATCACCTCACTCGGCTTTGTTGAGAATGTCTCAGATCAATACATTTATCAGAAATTTGATGGAATCAATTTTGTAATCTTAGTTCATTATGTTGATGATATTTTGCTAGCCAGTAATTCAATGAATTTTCTCAATGAGACGAACCAATTATTATCATGTGAATTTGATATGAAATATCTCAGTGAAGCCTCTTTCGTTCTTGGGATACAAATTTATCGTGATAGATCTCGTGGAACCCTTGATTTATCACAAGCAACTTATATTGAGAGAGTACTTAAGAAATTCAAAATGGATTCTTGTGCTTCCTCTCCTGCCCCTATTCAGAAAGGTGACATGTTATTGAACTCGCAATGTCCCAAGGATGATAAGACAAGGGTTCAAATGAGAAAGATACCATACGCTTCCGCTGTTGGCAGCCTTATGTATGCTCAGGTCTGTACCCGTCCAGATATAGCCTTTGCTATTGGTGTACTCGGTCGATATCTCAGTGATCCTGGCATGGATAATTGGAAAGCTGCCAAGAAAGTTATGAGGTATCTTCAGGGTACAAAGAATCATATGTTGACTTATAGAAGATCAGATCCTCTTGAGGTAGTTGGCTATTCAGATTCTGATTATGGTTCTTGTCTAGATGATCGTAAGTCAACAACTGGATACATCTTCATGATGTCTAGAGGAGCTGTTTCGTGGAAAAGTGTAAAACAGACACTTACAGTTGTCTCATCTATGGAAGCAGAATATATTGCTTGTTTTGAGACCACACGGCAGGCTGTACGGTTGAGGAAGCTGATATCTGGCATGCACTTAATTGATTCAATATCACGTCCTCTAACCATCTATTGTGATAACAAATCTGCAGTGTATTGTGCTAACAACCATAGAAATTCAAGCCGTACAAAACATTTTGCTATCAAACTTATGTTCGTTAAAGAGAAAATTACAGAATCTTAAACTCGTATAATTCACATTCCTGGTACGCAGATGCTAGCAGATCCATTGACCAAGAGCTTACCTGTAGAGGTTTTTCGAAATCATGTAACTTATATGGGTATTGTGAATTCTTTTGATTCCTTGGTTTAGTGGGAGTCTGATAAATATTTGATATCACGTCATTATTTATTTTATTTTCTGCAAGTTTTATTCAGTTTAGTTTGATGCGTTTTATATCATTTGTATCCCCATAGAATTCAATGATTTTGTTATGATACGCTTTATATATACATATCACTTGTTTCCCTATAGGAATCAGTGACTCTGTATTATTCTCTTACTAATTTGAGTTGGAAATAATAATATATATATATTCTGTCATATTCAGATTATGGAACATTGTGTCTGATATCACTTGCTTCCCCATAGGATCCAATGATTTTGTAAAGTTTCATTTTTGAATTGTGATAGTGGCTTAATAGTGTTTTTTCAAATAATTAATTAAATACAATCCAAGTGGAAGATTGTTGGAATATTTTATATGGATTGTTATTTTATTAATTATTAAGCCCAGTACAAATTGGGCCGTTATAATCTTGTGTGGACTGTGATAGGTGGACTGCACAGGAAATTTGGGCAGAGGCCCAGCCTACAACTTTTTTGGCTGTCAGCTTTGGTTCTATCAAAATGCTGACTGAGTCAGAGAGAAAGAAATAATTTTAAATATTATTTATTTATTTAATTAATTAGTGGTTTATTTGATTTATTCTTTTACCCGTTAAACAACTTCTATAAGAGTTAGTTTAACATGACTGATCAGATATCACAATCTTCAATTCACTCTCTCTCTCTCTCTCTTAACTCTCTCTGAAAGCTAAAGGAGTCCAGTAGGTTGCAATTCTGTTTTTCTTTAATTCATGGATTCTTCAGGTACGCTTTTTTAATCTATGCTTATTACTCTGATTATTGTGATTGAGATATTATAACAAATAAAATATAAATTATTAAGTCAATGAGTGATTGGGATAGCGCAAATACATATTATTTAATGATGATGATAAATATATCATGAACTTTTAATTTTATGGTAAATAAACTTCAATTCAATAGTTAAAAGACAATCTTAAGTGTTCTAAATGAAATTATTTTTTCACTTAAAAGAGTATGCAAAAACTCTTACTGGCAAAGATAATGTCAATGATAAGTTGTAATAGTAATCCATGAAAAAGAATGAATGAGCCGTGAAAAAGAGTGTTATTTGGGGAAGTGAATATAAAACAGACACACACACACACACACAAATATATATATAGAGACACAGAGAGAGATTTGAGCGATGCAAGTGCAATACAGATTCTGCCTCTCAGAGTGACAGACATATATGTAAATCTTAATCTTTGAATACTTCAATAGCATAGCCGATAACCTTGTTGATTTGATATTCTCCATTGATGCATCCATCGCCGTCGGTGTCAGCGTACTGGGTAGCCCAGAAGGCTCTCCATGCCGGAAACCAAGAACCAAGATCACTGAAAGCTTTCTTAAGCTCCTCCTTGGTCAGAATACCGTCACCGTTACTATCTGCTCCTTTAATAATTTCCCTCACCCTCATCTGCTCCGGCAAAGGCTCGTCCTTGAACTAGGACCTATACTTACGCCACGGTGGCACATTCATTTTGGACTCTCACTCTCGATAATGCCTTCTGCCTTCTATATATTTGTGCTCCCCCATATATATATTTTGGGGAGCACAAATATATAGAAGGCAGAAGGCATTATCGAGAGTGAGAGTCCAAAATGAATGTGCCACCGTGGCGTAAGTATAGGTCCCAGTTCAAGGACGAGGCTGGGAGCGAGCCCCCCCCCCCCCCAACTTCACAGATGCTCTCTCTCTTTTTATTTTTCTTTTATTTGGCCTATCATATGCTAGTGAAGATATAAAACTGAGTTCATATGAAAATATCCTGGATTGAATTATGTGATTGCAGCTTGCCATTTTATTTTACACAAGTATTTTTTTTTAGTATTTTTTAAGTATATAATTAATCTCATTTATGCTATTTAAGTTGTCTCTCTTTATAAATATTTTTTTCGTGAGTTTAAACTGTTAACATGACAAAAAAATTTCAGTTATTGAATTCAAATTGACTTACTACATAAATTACAAATTATTTATTAAGTGAATATTTTAAATTTTTAAAGTACTAAAAAAATTTACAAGACATTTAGATAGAAGTTGTATTAAAAATTATAAATGAATGTTATGTATTGAATAACGTAAATATTAACTTTTAAATTTTTTTATAAATAATATTTTTGGGTAAAATGCGTATATAATTTTTAAATATTAACAAACTTATGGTCATTTAGGAAACTTAATTTTGAAAAAGTTATCTAAGGGATTCATATCTCGCTTTTGGCTAGCCTAGGAGTCATGTCATGCATGTAAGGGATCTTTTCGTAGAAAACTCTATTCAGATAGATGATCAATAAGAATAAAAAGAATAATGCGTCTGCGGATTAGTCCAGTATACAGCAACAATGGCCATCTGTGAGGAATAAGGTTCAATAATGTCCTTGGAGAGTAACAATTGGGTGTTCAAAAGTTGACGAGAATAAGGAATACGGCAGTAAAGCTTAATTCATTTAGTAAAAATCGTAGTATTTTACTTGTAAAATTTAAGATTAATTTTTGTTGTTAGTTATCTTTTTTAATAAATAATATATAAGTAGAACTGTAAATTCTCATTAAAATTTGTGACATAATTTATTTTAAAATTGCGTAATATTTTCTCATTTAAAATTTTTTCTTATAAAATAAAAAGGAATGGAAACATCATCCCTTTAGATTACGTTACTTTTATGTCCGTTCCATTTTTTATCTGACAAGGAAAGCAAACAAATTTATCTAAAAGGCCAAGTCCTTCGGATTCTTTTGCTCGTTTGTGTGGTGACCAAGATAGACGTTACGCTCATCGGGTACGACAACTGTATAAAGATCTCATCACAATAATCATAATATATATATATATATATATATATATATATATATATATATATAAGTTAATGATTTTATTATTCAAATAATACATTTTAAAAATTTTATATTTATTAAACTCAACTGTCTTGAAGATAAATTTTTTTAAGTGTTTCAGAAACTAAAGTTATTATGCAAGTTGATTACATTATTAAATGTTTATATTTCTTGCTATTATTGATAAAAAAATTATATATTATATATATTTATTATTTTATTTAAGTATACTTTATCTTATATATATTTTTTAAATTGTTATAGTTCGTACTCACACTTACACCCACACCAATAAAAACTTATAGAAAGTATTATCAAGGCTCTTAATCAAGAATTCAAGGAAGAAAATATACACTAAACATATCCGGTATGATCAAGATTGGACATAAATATAGTGCAAGGCAAACCAGCACACTGACTCAGGTTTAGGTAAAAGATTTAAAAGTGTACAAAAAATAATTCACTAAACACTGAAATTACACTAGCCTTAAACCTACAACACTATTTGATGATAGTAAATATTGTTTGAACAAGGGTGAGAATAAGGAGCACTGTTCCGCAATACAAGCAACAATTTGCCAAGGCGTTTGGCAATAATCACGTCTGAGAGTGGTCTTCTTGTTGTTCCATGGATTTTTATAGAAGTCATTCAACTTTTGGCAAATATCATAATCACTAGAATTGAAATTGGAGTTGACGTAATTTTTGCCGAGGTTGTTAAATAGTTCAGCCACTTCATTGCTATCACCTGGAAAGTTGTAGATTATTCCCCCTTTAACCAAGATATCCACATTTTTGTTGGTGTTGATAAGGCAATCCAATACAAGAGTTTAGTCTGCAATGTAGGATTCGTCATGATGGTGACATAGCTCTAGAGTTAATATATTAAGAAACAAAGTTTGAATCCCGTCCTCCACTGTAATCGGTGGGATCTCAAGAACACTTCTTGAAAAGTTCAAGTCTCGCAAGCATTTGTTTGTGCTTGACTTGAAATTCACTCCTGCTTCATGTAACTCGCTTGCATTGTCTTGGTAAGTAGAATATTCTAAGAAGATCTATGAAGTGATTTATGATCAAATTTTGGTCGGAGTCTAAATTCTGAGTATTATAACCACTAAAGAAGTCAAATGTGAGCATAAGAAAAGAAGGGAGGCCACTGCATCTACGAATGCAAGGGGAAGAAGCCCGATGGAATAGCTGAAGCATAAAGTATGGAAGTTTATTCTCAAGTGACAACAAATCATCTCTTACGTGAGTATCCAATCATGGTTTTGACAAGATAGCATAATTTCATAACCCATCATGGTGAAAGATTTCCAACTACTCGAGAAACTTGATAAACGTAAAGAGTTGAGAAGGAGAGAAAGAAAGAGTTCTGACTTTTCATATTTCATTGATACTTCATATTCAGTATTACATTTGTTTATATACAGACTTCAACTGTAATCATACAACTATATTCAGTTGTTTAACTAAATCAGACATGTGTCACGTGAGATGAGTGTAATGGTTCCCTTTCATCCCCGCTCAAGATCAGAGTTGGTGTTGAAACTCTGAGCTTGTGTCGAAAAGTTGAGAATGAGGTGCTAGAAACTGCTTTGGTCATTGCATCTGCAATCTATTCTGCTGAGGGAATATGACTAATAATAACTTCATAGGCTTGTACTTTTTCCCAGACAAAATGAAGGTCAAGTTCAATATGTTTGGTACGTGCATGGAGGATGGGATTAGCATTGAGCATGACAGTGCTCAAATTATCACAGTATAGATGAGGTTTGGTGACTAAGGGAACATGCAACTCATGCAGGAGTGATTTTAACCATAATATTTCCATCATCGTAAGAGCTAGGCTTTGATATTCAGCTTCGGTGCTACTACATGATACTAAAGGCTGTTTCTTAGAGAACCAGGAGACCAAGTTACCACCAAGATAAACTGCGGACCCAAAAGTGGATCTACGGTCATCAGGGTCACTACCCCAATTCGCATCACAGAAGCCAAACAGTGTTAATTCTGTTGGTTTCTTGAGAAGTAGACCATAAGGAATGGTTCCCTGAATATATCGTAGAATCCTCTTGACTGCTGCCCAGTGAGTGTCGAGAGGGTTAGCCATGAATTGACAGACCTTGTTGACTGCAAACGCAAGTTCTGGTCTTGTGACAGTTAGGTACTGTAGGCTGCCGACAACGGATCTATACAACTGAGGATCTGAACAAAGAGTTCCTTGGTAAACTAAAAGCTTGAGACCAGACGTCATTGGCGTATGATAAGCTTTACACGAAGCCATATTTGCATTACTTAATAGCTCTCTGGCATACTTTGCTTGAGACTGATGTAATGAACCATCTTTGAGATATTGAACTTCGATGCCCAGGAAGTAATTTAGTCTGCCAAGGTCCTTAAGTGAAAACTCGTGGTGCAACTATGAGATGAGCTGAGAAATAACATCAGAGAGGAACCGGTGATGATAATGTCATCCACATATATGAGAATATATGTAATATTCCCTTTTTTTATTCATTTATTATAAAGACAATTACCTAATTACCCCCTTTTTATCTTACAAAAATATTAAATTGCCCTTATCTAATTAGGAAATGACAACCATACCCTCCCATTATTTTTATGTATGAGCTGCTGCACCAGAAGTTGGAGAATATTTTCCAGCAAAAACGTGCATCTTTCTCCTCACCCAAAACCCTACCGTTTCCTTCCATTTTGTGTGTCATCTTCATCCAAATTTCCAGCCACTCAAGTCCCTTATGTTAAGGCTGGAAATCTACTGCAAAACCCCTAGGAAGTTTGAAGCAATCCATTGATTTTTCAGCTGGAAAATTCTGCTCTGCGATTTACTGTAGCGTGCTCTGCGATTTACTGTAGCAGCAAGGTAAAATCTCAAATTTTTGGTCTTTTTGCTGTTCTATGGAAATTCTGGGCATAGAATCATGTTAAGGACTTGTTGTACAACTTCTATGCCAATTTTTATAAGTAGAAAACATCATTTGATTACCTAGATCATGGATTTTTACTTCGGTGAACAGTAACATGAACAGTACCGCGCTCAAGAAATTTGATTTTGGATATTCTAGGTTGTAGGGAATGAATTGGAGGTTCAAATAATCAAATAAGTTTTGGAGTAGTCATTTAAGAATCTATTAGTATGGAAGCTTAAAGTTGGTAGATGTATGTGATAGGAATTTTGAAAGTATAAGGAAAATTCTTGAATTTTGGATTATAAGTTAGCTACTAAAGGAATTGGAAATGCATATAAAATTAAAGGTTGGTGTTAGATTGAGAAGTATATAGCTTTAGCCAAATTGATGTAGGAACCAAAAGGTTTGGTCTTGAAAGAAATATAAATTTGTATGGGATGAAATATTAGATTTATAGCATGGTAATTATGTGCCATGCAAGAATAATGATTATGTGATGTTGTATCATAGGTCACGAAGAAAGTCCTAACCAAGTTGGAAGTTCGTTTAATAGCTTGGACATTGGAAGTGAAAAGAAAAAGGGGTTGCCCTCCATGAATCCCTAAAGTGTGAGTGGATATAGTTTACTATAACGCCTTTCTAAATCCCTCTCATGATCATGCATTTTAAAACAAAATTTTAATTGTGAATAGCATAACTTGAGTTTCATGTTAACATTGATTTATATTCGTAGAAGCCATAGGACATGCAGAACAGACCTCTAATAATCCCTCCCGAGTTTGAGATGAAAATATGGTGTTATGTGACACTTTATTGAAAGTTATAATTGTATTATTTTTTTCAAATTGTTTCATATGATTTATGTTATACTAATACTTCATTATTTCATGAATATGGTGAAATTGTATTTGGATTTATGTTTGGAATGTGTCTTTGGGACTGAATATCATGATTTGTCTGGACTGGAATAAAACTGTTGTATTTCTAATTTTGGAGAATGAATTTCTATGCCGGAACTCTGTCCGATGAATGTCTTGAAAGGGAGGGATATATTTATGTCTTAAAAAGAATTTTAACTTCATGTTTTTCAATTTTCTTTTCGTTTTATATTTTTGGTCTATAAAATTTGTTTATTATGGAGGAATCATTGTCAGAAACACTGTTAGCTAGCGACAGAGATAGTTAGTCTTGGTGCACCATGTAACCCAAGCTAGCAAGGGAGTTGCTAGCCCCTTGTGCGAACGGGCACATGAGGATTGAAATATGAATAAATGTGGAGTTGAGGTATGTCTCCTCCAATAGCCAGTGGCAATTGGCCTGGTTACCTATGATGAGAATGTGATTATTTACCCGTCCCATTGCTGTGTGCTTGGGACAGTCAACATATGAAAAGGTTAGGGAGTTGAGGAAACTCCTTCCAACCTTATGATATGAATGATGAGAATATGGTGATTTACCCAACCCATTGCTATGTGCTTGGGTATAAAAATTATAGTTATGGTTCTACTTTGAGTCCTCCTCTACACATTTATTTTTAAAGAATTAATTTCTTATTTGATTTTGAAATTATTGTTTATTATATTAAATCTCAAGATCTCATAATTTCTCTTAATCAAATTTATTTAGTTTGTTGTTATTTACATTGATTTAGATATGTTATATTCCTGCATACTTTGTATTTATGAAAACTCGTGCGTATGGTTTGTTCTGTTTCAGTTATAGTAAGCTATATGTGCTCACTGAGTTGCGTAAACTCACTCCCTCATATTTTATGTTTTCAGATAGCATTAAAGAGTCCAACCCGCATCCATCCGAACTTAAATAAAGTAGTAGTTTCAGTGGTGAGCCCAATTGTTCTTAGGGCTCCTTAATATATCTTTTGTAATCTTGTTTATTTTCTTTTGTAATCTAGATTGTGCTCCGATGATCATGGGCAGGATCCTGCTTCTGTTGTATACTTTATGTGTGTTGGTTAATGTTATCTATATACAAGGACTGTATGACATGAATTAGTAAGAAGATGATTATGTATATAACTGAAATGTTTATTTATGATATTGTGTGCTAGGTTTTAATTGTCTATTTTGTGGCTTACGATTTAAGGGTCATCCCCTTATGCCGTGCCAGTCATGTATCCCAAATTGGGGTCGTGACAGAGTGGTATCAGAGCTCTAGGTTTTCCTGTGATTCATCGGAGCAGAGAATTCTTTGGTAGGACCCTAAGTATGGATATGAGCCGGACATATTTATACTCAGGGTGCTGCTATAGAATTCTATAGGTTGTTGTTCTCTTTCTGTTCAAATTCTTTCTTTCCTAAATACGTTATAATATAGACACTACTAAATGCTTTAATTGTGTTTTTATCTTGTAAAGTTGTAGAGATGCCGCCTAGATTTCGAGGAGCAGTTAGAGGTGCTTTGGGTAGACAGCAAGTGATTGAAGAATCTGCTCAATCTACGAATCCAATTACTAGAGGTAGTGGTAGCAGCAGACCTAGTTCTAGAGCTAGAAGGAGGGAACGGTATATTCGGGTCTCAGAAATACTTAGGCAAGACGAGCAAAATGAGACTCAGGTTGAAACTCGTGAGGCGAGGACATCTCCTCCACATCCTCGAGAACCAGCTATGGCTGAAGTGATTGCTACCATGCAGGGGATGCATAGAGCAATGGAAAATTTAGCTGATTTGTTAGCAGAACAAGGTAGAAGGGGATCTCAACAACCGGAACCAGTTGTTGTCACTCAAGAGCAAGTGGAAGTAACTAAACAGAAAGATAGAAAAGGTGGCGTGCCAGTTAGTTTGTCAGAATTTATGAAGTTAAAACCCCCCACTTTTTCTGGGGCATCTAGTGGTGAAGACCCGGAGCAGTTTGTGGATGCAGTTGAGAGGATATGCAGAGCACTGGGTTGTTCAGATACTAGATCAGTGGAATTGGCTTCATTTCAGTTGTCAGACATAGCCAGGATATGGTTTGATACTTTAGATCGAAGTAAAGCAGCCTCAGCCCCTTCTATGGGATGTAATGAGTTTAAAGAAGCTTTTATGAGACGATTCATGCCAGAAAGTGTAAGAGATGCCCGTGCTAGGGAATTTGAAGAACTAAAACAAGTCCCAGGCATGACAGTAACAGAGTATGATGTTCGATTTACACAGCTATCTAGATATGCTCTGCACTTAATCCCTACAGAAAGGGATAGGATAAAGAGATTTATCACTGGATTAATTCGTCCATTGTTCAGATCAGTAGCTCCACAAATGAACCAATTCTCTGACTATGCTGCAGCTGTAGATTGTGCCCGATTGATTGAGACCCGAGAGTTAGCTGAAATAGAAATGCATAAGAAATTGAAGAGAGACCGCGGTGGTAGTTTTAAGAGTGGGCCTGGCTATGAGGCAAAAGGCCCAAGAATGCAAGCACAGACATCCTCCTTACAGATTGAAGCTGGAGATTCTAGTCAGGTAGGAGCTAGTAGTGGAAAAAGGAAAATAAATCAAAGACCAAACAGTCAGTTTAGACCTGGAGCAACTCCATTAATCAGACCTCAATGTCCTACCTGTGGTAAAATGCATACAGGACCATGTTATAGAAGAACTGTCTCTTGTTATTTTTGTAGACAGATGGGACATATGATTAGAGACTGCCCACTAAGGCAAGGATTTAGTCAGGGAACAACTCAAGCAACTTTGCCACCTATACCAATAGCCGCTCAGCCAGTTAGATCGGTACCTGGCCAAGCAAGTAGCAGTGGTGTTGGTAGGGGAGCAGGAAGCCGAGGACAGAGTCAGACAGGCAGAGGCCAACCTAGAGTTTTTGCTTTGACTAAACAGGATGCCCAAGCTTCTAATGCTGTAATGACAGGTATTCTCTTGATTTGCTCACAACAAGCTCATGTATTGTTTGACCCTGGATCTACTCATTCATATGTGTCCCCATATTTTGCTAAATGGATAAGTAGAAGTCCAGATAAGTTGAGTTCTCCATTCATGGTTGCCACCCCAGTGGGTGAATGTTTGTTCGTTGAAAAAGTATACAATTCTTGTAAAGTTTCTATTTTTGGTAAAGATACCTTCGTTGATTTGATCATGCTGGATATGCTAGACTTTGATGTAATTTTAGGCATGGATTGGCTAGCTTCTTGCTATGCAACCTTAGATTGCCACCTTAAAGTGATAAATTTCAATGTCCCTGGTGAATCTTCATTCCAATTTCAATGTAATCGTAGTGAGGCACCAAACAACTTGATTTCAGTTTTACGAGCTCAGAAGTTGTTAAGGAAGGGGTGCCAAGGGTATTTGGCATATGTCAGAGATATAAATGAGCAGTTTACCAATATAAATCAAGTTCCAGTAGTCGGTGAATTTTTAGATGTGTTTCCAGACGAATTGCCAGGATTACCACTAGAACGAGAGATTGAGTTTGGTATTGATGTCCTCCCTGGAACACAACCAGTATCTATACCTCCTTATAGGATGGCACCTACAGAACTCAAGGAGTTAAAGGAGCAGTTGCAAGATTTGCTAGATAAAGGCTTTATTCGACCCAGCATATCTCCTTGGGGTGCTCCAGTCCTCTTTGTGAAAAAGAAGGATGGATCCTTAAGCTTATGTATTGACTATAGGCAATTGAATAAGGTGACAATACGAAACAATTATCCTCTACCCAGAATAGATGATTTGTTTGATCAGTTACAAGGAGCACAATGTTTTTCTAAAATTGATCTAAGATCAGGATATCATCAGTTAAGGATAAGGAAGGAGGACATTCCAAAGACAGCTTTTAGGACCCGATATGGCCATTATGAGTTCTTGGTTATGTCATTCGGGTTAACCAATGCACCTGCAGCATTTATGGACTTGATGAATAGAGTGTTTAAACCATTCTTAGATAAGTTTGTCATCGTATTTATAGATGACATCCTGGTGTATTCGAAGAGTTTAGAGGAGCATGAGCAGCACTTGAGGATAGTTTTACAGACTCTGAGGGAGCAACAGTTGTATGCCAAATTCTCTAAATGTGAATTTTGGTTGGATAGTATCACATTCTTAGGACATATAATAACTAAGAACGGCATTCAAGTAGACCCTAAAAAGGTGGAAGCAGTGCAGCAGTGGCCCCGACCTACAAATGTGACTGAGATACGTAGTTTCTTAGGATTGGCTGGATATTATAGGAGATTTGTCAAAGATTTCTCCAAGATTGCCGCCCCTTTGACCAAGTTGACTAGGAAGGGAATAAAGTTTGAATGGTCTGATGCTTGTGAAGAAAGTTTTCAGGAACTAAAGAGGTGTTTGACCACAGCCCCAGTTCTTACAATTCCCACTGATATTGGAGGCTATGCAGTATACTGTGATGCATCTATAGTGGGTTTAGGCTGCGTATTGATGCAAAATGGAAGGGTAGTTGCTTATGCATCCAGGCAGTTAAAGAAACA
The DNA here is from genome assembly GCA_037074535.1 of Gleditsia sinensis. Classification (NCBI taxonomy): domain Eukaryota; kingdom Viridiplantae; phylum Streptophyta; class Magnoliopsida; order Fabales; family Fabaceae; genus Gleditsia; species Gleditsia sinensis. The sequence continues at coordinate 16,778,112 of CM073472.1, forward strand.
TGAACAGAATTATCCCACCCATGACTTAGAGATGGCAGCTGTAGTGTTTGCTTTAAAGCTTTGGAGACATTATCTGTACGGAGGATCTTGTGAGATTTACACAGATCACAAGAGTCTCAAATACATTTTTCAGCAAAGAGACCTTAATTTGAGGCAAAGAAGGTGGATGGAACTATTGAAGGATTATGATTGTACAATCTTGTATCATCCAGGCAAAGCAAATGTAGTAGCTGATGCCCTAAGCAGAAAATCCATGGGAAGTTTGGCCCATATAGCAGAAGTGCGATGACCATTGTTGGAAGAAATTCATAATCTAGAAAGTGAAGGGATAATGTTTGAAGTAAAGGAACCAGGGATATTTTTGGCTCATGTGCAGCTTCAGTCTTTCCTAGTTGAGCAGATTAAAACTAACCAAGACAGGGATGCCAGCTTGCTCAAGATCAAGAATGAGGTGAAAGATAACCAAGATTCTAAATTCTCAGTGGACACTGAAGGGGTATTAAGATATGGTAGACGGTTATGTGTCCCAAATGTGAATGATTTAAGGAAACAGGTGTTAGAGGAGGCACATCGCTCCACCTATACAATACACCCAGGAACGACGAAGATGTATCAAGATATGAAGGAATTATACTGGTGGGATGGTATGAAAAGGGATATAGCTGAGTTTGTTTCCCATTGCCTGACATGTCAGCAAGTGAAAGCTGAACACCAACGACCTGCAGGGTTACATCAACGAATAGAGATACCAGAATGGAAGTGGGAGAGAATCACCATGGATTTCATCACAGGGTTACCAAGGACCCCCAAAGGATATGATTCTATATGGGTAATAATAGACCGAATGACGAAGTCAGCTCACTTTCTTCCTGTGAAAACCACCTATAACGTAGCTCAGTATGCAAGGCTTTATTTAAATGAAATAGTTAAGCTACATGGAGTTCCTATGTCTATTATATCCGATCGAGGGCCACAGTTCACGGCACGATTTTGGAGAGCTTTCCAAGAGGCATTAGGAACGAGATTGGATTTAAGCACAGCTTTCCATCCCCAAACCGATGGTCAGTCAGAGCGTACAATTCAGATTTTAGAGGACATGCTCCGAGCTTGCATTTTTGGTCTTGGTGGAAGTTGGGATATGTACTTATCTTTAGCTGAATTTGCCTATAATAATAGTTACCAAACTAGCATACAGATGGCCCCATTTGAAGCTTTGTATGGTAGACAGTGCAGGTCTCCCATTGGATGGTTTGAAGTGGGAGAGGCTAAACTTTTAGGGCCAGATCTTGTGCAAGAAGCTTTGAACAAAGTGAAGCTAATTAGAGAAAGATTACAGGCAGCTCAAAGTAGACAGAAGGCATATGTTGACAATAGACGGAGGGAATTAGAATTTTCAGAGGGTGAACAAGTATTCTTGAAAGTCTCCCCCATGAAAGGAGTAATGAGATTTGGGAAGAAAGGGAAGTTAAGTCCTCGATATATAGGCCCTTTCGAAATCTTGGATAGGGTAGGTGCTGTAGCATATCGCATAGCCTTGCCACCACAGTTGAGTGATGTTCATCCAGTTTTTCATATATCAATGTTAAGAAAATACCTACCAGATCCATCTCACATTATCCAACCCCAAGAAATTCAATTGGATAAAAACTTAGCTTATGAGGAAAAATCGATGTCCATAATTGATCGGCAAGTGAAAAAGTTGCGGTCAAGGGAAATCCCAATGGTTAAGGTTATATGGCAAAACCACTCAAGTGAGGAAGCCACCTGGGAAGTTGAAGATGATATGCGAAATATATATCCCCAATTATTTGGGTAATAAGGTTAGTAACTCTAAATTTTGCCTTAATTTCATGTTTTACTTGTAATTGGTTGATTTAAAATTTGGGGACCAAATTTTTTTAAGGAGGGAAGAATGTAATATTCCATTTTTTTTATTCATTTATTATAAAGACAATTACCTAATTACCCCCTTTTTATCTTACAAAAATATTAAATTGCCCTTATCTAATTAGGAAATGACAACCATACCCTCCCATTATTTTTATGTATGAGCTGCTGCACCAGAAGTTGGAGAATATTTTCCAGCAAAAACGTGCATCTTTCTCCTCACCCAAAACCCTACCATTTCCTTCCATTTTGTGTGTCATCTTCATCCAAATTTCCAGCCACTCAAGTCCCTTATGTTAAGGCTGGAAATCTACTGCAAAACCCCTAGGAAGTTTGAAGCAATCCATTGATTTTTCAGCTGGAAAATTCTGCTCTGCGATTTACTGTAGCGTGCTCTGCGATTTACTGTAGCAGCAAGGTAAAATCTCAAATTTTTGGTCTTTTTGCTGTTCTATGGAAATTCTGGGCATAGAATCATGTTAAGGACTTGTTGTACAACTTCTATGCCAATTTTTATAAGTAGAAAACATCATTTGATTACCTAGATCATGGATTTTTACTTCGGTGAACAGTAACATGAACAGTACCGCGCTCAAGAAATTTGATTTTGGATATTCTAGGTTGTAGGGAATGAATTGGAGGTTCAAATAATCAAATAAGTTTTGGAGTAGTCATTTAAGAATCTATTAGTATGGAAGCTTAAAGTTGGTAGATGTATGTGATAGGAATTTTGAAAGTATAAGGAAAATTCTTGAATTTTGGATTATAAGTTAGCTACTAAAGGAATTGGAAATGCATATAAAATTAAAGGTTGGTGTTAGATTGAGAAGTATATAGCTTTAGCCAAATTGATGTAGGAACCAAAAGGTTTGGTCTTGAAAGAAATATAAATTTGTATGGGATGAAATATTAGATTTATAGCATGGTAATTATGTGCCATGCAAGAATAATGATTATGTGATGTTGTATCATAGGTCACGAAGAAAGTCCTAACCAAGTTGGAAGTTCGTTTAATAGCTTGGACATTGGAAGTGAAAAGAAAAAGGGGTTGCCCTCCATGAATCCCTAAAGTGTGAGTGGATATAGTTTACTATAACGCCTTTCTAAATCCCTCTCATGATCATGCATTTTAAAACAAAATTTTAATTGTGAATAGCATAACTTGAGTTTCATGTTAACATTGATTTATATTCGTAGAAGCCATAGGACATGCAGAACAGACCTCTAATAATCCCTCCCGAGTTTGAGATGAAAATATGGTGTTATGTGACACTTTATTGAAAGTTATAATTGTATTATTTTTTTCAAGTTGTTTCATATGATTTATGTTATACTAATACTTCATTATTTCATGAATATGGTGAAATTGTATTTGGATTTATGTTTGGAATGTGTCTTTGGGACTGAATATCATGATTTGTCTGGACTGGAATAAAACTGTTGTATTTCTAATTTTGGAGAATGAATTTCTATGCCGGAACTCTGTCCGATGAATGTCTTGAAAGGGAGGGATATATTTATGTCTTAAAAAGAATTTTAACTTCATGTTTTTCAATTTTCTTTTCGTTTTATATTTTTGGTCTATAAAATTTGTTTATTATGGAGGAATCATTGTCAGAAACACTGTTAGCTAGCGACAGAGATAGTTAGTCTTGGTGCACCATGTAACCCAAGCTAGCAAGGGAGTTGCTAGCCCCTTGTGCGAACGGGCACATGAGGATTGAAATATGAATAAATGTGGAGTTGAGGTATGTCTCCTCCAATAGCCAGTGGCAATTGGCCTGGTTACCTATGATGAGAATGTGATTATTTACCCGTCCCATTGCTGTGTGCTTGGGACAGTCAACATATGAAAAGGTTAGGGAGTTGAGGAAACTCCTTCCAACCTTATGATATGAATGATGAGAATATGGTGATTTACCCAACCCATTGCTATGTGCTTGGGTATAAAAATTATAGTTATGGTTCTACTTTGAGTCCTCCTCTACACATTTATTTTTAAAGAATTAATTTCTTATTTGATTTTGAAATTATTGTTTATTATATTAAATCTCAAGATCTCATAATTTCTCTTAATCAAATTTATTTAGTTTGTTGTTATTTACATTGATTTAGATATGTTATATTCCTGCATACTTTGTATTTATGAAAACTCGTGCGTATGGTCTGTTCTGTTTCAGTTATAGTAAGCTATATGTGCTCACTGAGTTGCGTAAACTCACTCCCTCATATTTTATGTTTTCAGATAGCATTAAAGAGTCCAACCCGCATCCATCCGAACTTAAATAAAGTAGTAGTTTCAGTGGTGAGCCCAATTGTTCTTAGGGCTCCTTAATATATCTTTTGTAATCTTGTTTATTTTCTTTTGTAATCTAGATTGTGCTCCGATGATCATGGGCAGGATCCTGCTTCTGTTGTATACTTTATGTGTGTTGGTTAATGTTATCTATATACAAGGACTGTATGACATGAATTAGTAAGAAGATGATTATGTATATAACTGAAATGTTTATTTATGATATTGTGTGCTAGGTTTTAATTGTCTATTTTGTGGCTTACGGTTTAAGGGTCATCCCCTTATGCCGTGCCAGTCATGTATCCCAAATTGGGGTCGTGACAATATATGTGGTATGTTGGGGAGTAACTCTGATGAGTAGGGAGTGATCACATCGGCTAGCTGAGAACCCTCTTTGAAAAATAACTGCTGTTAGTTTTTCAAACCAGGCACGAGGAGCCTGTTTACGTCCATAGAGTGACTTTTGGAGCTTGCAGACCAAATGAGAAGTTGAGGGATCAATATAGCCTGGTGGTTGAGTCATGAAGACTTCTTCCTCGAGTGTTCCATGCAGGAAGGCGTTGTCTACATCAACTTGCCTAATTTCCTAGCTTCTTTGTAAGGCTAAGGTCAATATGGTTCGGATGGTTATTGGTTTAACAACAGGACTAAAGGTCTCTTTGTAGTCTAGTCCTTCTCTTTGATTGTATCCTTTCGCTACAAGGCGAGCCTTGTACTTTTGTATGGTTCCATCTGCTTTCCTCTTGATTCGAAATACCCATTTACATCCAATGGGTTTTCGGTTGGGTGGAAGAGCAACTAGTTGCCAGGTTTGATTCTTCATTAATGCCTTATATTCGTTGTCCATGGCATCTTTCCACTGAGGACTGAGAAGAGCTGCTTTGACAGACTCAGGTTCATATTCATCATGAGATAAAACAAGTGCCTTTGTCTTAAACACACCGGCCATGGCTCTAGTGGTCATTGTATGCTGTCTTGCCACTTGCTTTGATGGTCTTTGAGACATAACAGAGGAGTCAGCATGTGGTATGTGTCTAGCAGAAGCTGCATTATCAGTATGGTCATTGAAATCAACATGTTCAGTAGTATGGATATTGACACGACTAGTATCAGGATCAGTGGTACTTGAAGTAGAGTTAGCAGAATTTGAATTACAGTTAGTTGGAACAGAAATAGAGGCATTTGACAAAGGTGAGTGAGAAATAGGAAGAGTGGGTGGTGTAGCTGAAGGAAATTGGGATGAAGGTTGTGTTTTAGTGGAATCAGGAAACATGCTATTATATGGAAAGGAGTGTTCATGAAATATAACATGAACCGAAGTATAAATGTTACCTTTGGAATCCAGACACCTATAACCTTTTTGATGATCACTGTAACCCAAGAATATGCAGGGAGTTGATTTTAAGCAGAACTTATGCTGATTGTAAGGCTTAATATAGGGAAAACATTCACAGCCAAAGGTTTTCAATAAGTCATATGCAGGTTTGAATTTGAAAATAGACTCAAATGGGGACTGATTTTGTAATGTAGGAGTAGGTAGTCTGTTTATGAGAAAGACTGAGGTGTGAAAGGCTTCTGACCAGTATTTTAGTGGTAACTGAGCATTGGCTAGTAGAGTGAGACCCATTTCTGTAATGTGCCGTATTTTCCTCTCAGATTTTCCATTTTGCTGAGGTGTATAGGGACAACTGACTCTATGAATGATTCCTTGTGAGTCTAGATAGTTTTTGAGAGAATGAAACTCACCCCCCATCATATTGAATGATTTTTTATCTTTGTGTTAAACTGCAACTCAGCCATGCTTTTGAAGTGTAAGAAAATTTCGTAAGTGTCAGATTTTTTCTTCAGAGTATAAAACCAGGTAAAATTTGTTGCTGCGTCTACAAATAATACAAAGTATCTATGACCATTTGAAGCAGGAATAGGAGATGGTCCCCAAAGATATGTGTGAACAAGATGAAGTGTGGATGAGTACATAGTAGTTGAATTAGAAAATGGCAATTTATGTAACTTTCCTAAGCAACAGGATTTACAACTATCAAATTCTGTTTTATTCATGAATTGACTGAGACTACAAGCTTTCATGACTTGATTTACAATTTTACACGATGGGTGGCCAAGTCTATTGTGCCACAGGGTAAATGAATTAGAATCAGCATTTGAATATTGTGAAGACAACTGAACATTTGACTAAAAAAATGATGCAGAGGAGTGTTTGCTGTCTCTATAGGTAGGTGTCGAACTTTTTGGTTGATGTAAATGGGACAATGCAAAGAGATCAAATGCATATAGGCCATTACAAATTTTTCCTTGTAGTAGTATTTTCTTGGTAACATGAGATTTTACAAAACATTTGTCAGCATAGAACTCAAAAAATACATGGTTATCTTGGCAGAATTTTGAAACACTGAGTAGGTTCTTGATTATAGATGGTACATGTAATAAATTTGAAAGAGACAAGGAAATATGAGGAAAATAAGGTGAGCGTAAGGAAGAATGACCTGTGTGTTTTTTCTCAAGACCTTTACCATTTCCTACATGCAACTTTTCTTGACCCATATACAGCATTTTGTTGACTAAGTTTTCTTCATTTGTTGTGACATGATTGGAGGCCCCTGAGTCTGGATACCAAGCAGGATCAAGAAGTGTTTCAGGGGTGGCAATCATTGCTGACATTTGCCCATTCTGTTTCATATTATTTACTGAGTTATTTGAACTCATGCTGTAATGCGGATCATATCTGTGAAAGCAATTTAAGGCTTGATAACCAACTTTCCCACAGACTTGGCATATAACTTGTGATCTTCCTGGGAAGGAATTTCCTTGGACTCTGCCTCTGCCTCGTCTACCATTGAAATGATTATTATATCTGTTTCCTCTTCCACGAAAGTTCTAAAATCTTCCAAGATTCTGATTTCTCATTTGAGACCCATTTGGAAAGTTCAGATTGGCCATGTTTACTAATAACTACGACTCAACTTTAAGGAATTGTTCATACCTGCTCTCATGAGCTAGTAATAAGGATTCAATATCTCCTACTGAATATGGATCTAATCTGGATGTAATTGAAGTAACAAATGGAAGATACTCCTCAGGCAAACCTTCAAGAATTGCATCGATATGGTCACTTTCAGTCATATTACAGCCTATACTGATTAAAGAATCTACAGCATTCTTGATTTTCAGGAGATATTCGCTTATACTCATGGAGCCTTTCTTCGTATTTCTCAGTTGCATTTTGTACTGACTAGCTTTTGCACGGGTTTGAGCATTAAAGAATGTTTCAATTATGCTCCAGGCTTGTCTTGACGTCTCGCATCCAACCATTCTTGTAAGCATAGACTCTGTCATGGAGGACAAGAACCAAGAAAGAATCAACTGATCTTGGTTATCCCATTCTACGTACTTCTTGCTATATATTCCAGCAACAGCATCAGCTTCAGAATCAAATTTTGCTGGAATAGAAAAATTCTGATCAAGAAATTTCTACAATTGATGACCTCTAATTGCAGCTAATATTTGTGGTCTCCAAAGAAGATAATTTCTTTCGTCAAGTTTCACTGAAAGTGAATGTGAAAATGACACTAACTCTGACTTGGTGATTACAGCAGCATTCTGCAGTGTGTTTGGTGTAGACCCATTTTCCATGATGGCCGTGAGGCTCTGATACCATGAAAGATTTCCAACTACTCAAGAAACTTGATAAACGTAAAGAGTTGAGAAGGAGAGAAAGAAAGAGAGTTCTGAATTTTCATATTTCATTGATACTTCATATTCAGTATTACATTTGTTTATATACAGACTTCAACTGTAACCATACAACTGTATTCAGTTGTTTAACTAAATCAGACATGCGCCACGTGAGATGAGTGTAATGGTTCCCTTTCACATGGCACCTCCAGAAGGGCTTAATTATGAAACTAGAATACACTAATATCACTTTCACTTGTTCCTTGGTACAAAGCTTGATGTACTGGGAGTAGCAAGCACGAACCTGTGGTTCTGAATATTTCAAAAAGCTAACAAAATCGTCCCAACTTGTTTGAGCTTCTTCTAGGAATTCTGTGAAGAATATCTTCTTGACGCTTTCCATGTTTTGCAACCTTGGATTGCCATAATGAAGAAGGCCAATTGAAACAACCTTTGGGGTACAGGCATCTTCATTTAGTTCACAAATTATATGTGGGTTACCTTGCAGATACAACATGATCTAGTTGGCAAGGATTACTTTCCCTAAGCATTGCCTTCATGTCAAGGATCACATCACTCACCATCTATCAAATTTGACTTAGAAAAGGATTAGCAATTCCTTAAGTAAATAGATGCAAAAAAGGATTAGCAATTCCCTTAAGTAAATATAGATGTACCTGATCTTCAAAATGGTTGTTTGAGGAATATTTAGAATGAGGTATGATAGGATCTGTTTTAGCATTGTCCACCATTATTTTTTCAGTTTCAGTAGCGAAGACATCGTCCTTGCGGTTCATATCCGCCATCTTTCAAGCTTGTATCTTTGAATGAAAAGAAATTAGCAAACCCATGAGTTAAAACGTAGGAATTAATAATACAAACAAAAACAACAAATCTTTCGCAATTATATTAGAAGCAGCACAAGAGCCTACCTAAACTTCTTGGCTTCTTTGAAAAGATTCAAAGACGAAATCCCAGCATGTGTTCTTCTATAGATTTGCAATTTTATAGAAGTTCAAGTACCTGGCCAAGTCTTCTCTGAAATAATAACTTAACGAGTACTAAAGCATGAAATATCGTATTTATCTTTATATTTGGGAATTTTATGGTAGTGTTGGTAAAGTTTTATCTGATATACAATTATAGAAGGCTGATAGTGAAGACTGAGAGTGAGGTGGGGTCCATCTAATGGATTAGCATGGCCATTATCCATTCAAGTTCTTGAAAGTGCTTTTTTAATTTATGACATTTTAAAATTTAGAATACACTATTATTTGGGTCTAATAAAGAAACTTTTATAATCAGTTTAACTTTTTTAATAAATTTTTTATTATTTTAATTTTAATTTAAAAAATATTATTTTAGTGTCTTTCACATCAAGTTTGTTAAAAACTAATAAATTTATTTACGCAAAAATGTAAACTTCTGATTTAGACGATTAAAATTTAAATAGAAATAAATTGCACATTCTTTTTATTAAAATTAAGAACAAAATTAATTTCAATTTGTAGAAAGTTAACAACAAAAAGAATATATAATGTACGTACTTGTTCTTCCAAAAGTTAAAGAATATATAATTTGATTTTTGAAAGTTTTTTTTATTTTAATCCTACCAATACTATTTTATATCAAAAATAATTTTCACATTAATTTTGTTATAAGTAATTATATAATCTAATGAAAAACTTATGTAATTTCAGTAAATTTAAGCCAACGCCCGGCTGCTGCAGTCTTCCACTGCCAAAAATATCCCGTGCCCTTGTAGAATCACAATTATGAAAAACATTCAGGTTCTAAAGAATTATCACAGTGGCATCAAATGTCCTCGTCACTTCCATGAAGTCACCCTTGTTTACAACCAATGAAGCCTACATTCTTTAAACTGGCATCAAATTCGTTAAAGAAAATTAATTTCAGAAAAAAAGATATTTTTTCTCTCTTAGATAAAATTGTTCCAAGTATTATCAACTAAATTAATTTAGAAGATTTTTCTGTAAATTCAAGGATACATCCTAATCGAGATAAAATATGAACGTACTACTTGCAAAAAGGACTCCTGACTCTAAGGTTCTGCGTCTGCCACTAAATAACCATATCTATAATATGTCATTGAAACACAGCATATGGTTAATGATGAACTAATTATAAAATGAATATCAAGTTTCACTCTTTTCTTGCAATTAATTTCTGCGTTACAATAATCCAATAAACTTATTTACTGCCAAAAGTATGCAATATGGCGATTTACAAATTGCAGCTGAGAAGTAACAAATAAATGGATAGGGTGTCTGTTGGCTCTGTCCTTCTATCATGAAAGCAAAGCTGAGAATCTTGTGGGTTAATCACGCGCCCTTGTAAAATCACTGTACACCACCTAATTATGAAAAAGAATCAGGTTCTAAAGCATTATCACAAAGGCATCATATGTCCTCGTCACCCCCATGAAGTCACCCTTGTTTACCAACCAATGAAGGCTACAATCTTCCTCGATTACCCCGGTATTAAATTCTTTAAACTCATATATTTATTTTTTGATATAAAATATGGATAGATTTCTCAAATTAAAGAAAATTAATTTCTGAGCAATAAATTGAATTTTCTCTTATACCTAAAATTCTAATATCAAATTGAAATTAAGTTAAAAGATCTTCCAGCAAATTCTGGATTACGTCTAAAAATTCATTACCATCATTTCAATAACTGAAATAAAATACGAAGGTACTCCTCACAAAAAATAACTGGCCTAAAACTTTAAGGTGTTGTCTCTGCCACTAAATAATCATATTTATAATGTGTCATTTTAAAACACCGGATGTAATTAATGATGAACTAATTATAAAAGGAATATCAAGTTCCACTCTTTTTTGGCAATTCATTACTCTGTTACAATAATCCAGTGAACTTATTAACTGCCAAAAGTAAGCAATTAGGCGATTTACAAATTGCAGCTGACAAGTAACAAACAAATGGATATGGTCATGTCTGGTGACTTTGTCCATCTATCATGAAAGCAAAGCTGTGAATCTTTGCGGGATAGCATTGCTTTTATCTCCTCTGAACAACTTGTGTTAAGACCAATAGGCAGCATTAGCATCTGCTTTAATTTCTCAAAATATCCCTTGTTTAATCTTCCCATACAAGGATTGCATAGGATGAGGCTACTACACAAGGAATAAGGCTCTGTAGTGTCCATGGGGAGGAACAATTGGGTGTTGAAAGTTGGCGGTGCAACTAGTACCCAGCACAATCTCTGGTGGAATAAGGAACGGCGCATCTTTTGTTAAATTAAGCGCTTAATAGTAGGTCAATATTTATAACTCCTAGTCACAATGTAGCTCTTTAGATTTGAATGTACTGATTCAAATATCACATTTTGGCTTATGTCTAACTTCACATTTAAACCTCCACTATAGGACAATTGCTGTCATAACACAACCAAAACCCTTTAAATTACATTACTTTTATGTTCCATATATCTTGTAAATGACTCAACCCCAAGACATCTGATGAGGAAGAAAACGAATTTGTCTAAAATGCCAAGTCCTTTGTATTCTTGTCTTTGTTTCTGTGGTAACGACCAAGATAGATGTTGAACTCATCGGGTACCACAACTGAATAGATTAAAGTCATCACGAATAATCATCGTATTTCAGAAAAAGGAAATAGTAGCAGTAAAAGGCCAAGTATTTAAAGCAACCACTATATATGTTGGAGGTTACTATGATTCATAATACTTGTCTGTAGTACTATGGGAACTCCCATACATAGCAACAGTTGTGGTAGAAAGTTAGTGAATATATTATGATTATTGTGATGACCTTAATTTATTCAGTTGTGGTACCCGATGAGTGCAACCTCTATCTTGGTCACTACTCAAAAATAAAGAAAAGAATACAAAGAACTTGGCCTTTTAGACAAAATTCGTTTTCTTCCCTTATCAGATGTCTTGGGTAGAGTCATTTATAAGACATAACCAACATTAAGTAATGTAATCTAAAGGGATGATTGGTTCTACACCATATTCCTTTTTTTTAATAAGAAAAATTTTAAAGTGAGAAGACATTATACTGTTCTAAAGTCAAAGTATGTCACAAGTGTTAATGAGGTTTTATAGTAGTACTTATAAATTGTCTACTAAAAGAGATTGTTGGCAACAAAAATTGAACTTACACTTTATAAACAAAATACTTCGATTTTTACTAACGGAATCAACCTTCATTGGCCTATTCCATATTCCTGTCAACTTTTGAACACCCAATTGTTCCTCTCCACGGACAATGCTGATTTTTATTCCTTATGTATGGACACTGTTGCTATGTACTGGATCTCCCAATCGTTCCTCTCCACAATACAATCATTATATGGAAAGATAAGCAAGGCATATTTTTTAGAAATTAAAGCAGATGCAAATGCTGACTCTTGTCTGTTATTCGGAGGAGATAAAAGCAATGCTAACCCACAAAACTCTCAGCTTTGCTTTCCTTATAGAAGGACAGAGTCAACAGACATGACCATACATATCCATTTGTTTGTTACTTGTCAGCTTCAATTTGTAAATCACCTTATTGCATACTTTTGGCAGTTAATAAGTTCATTGGATTATTGTAACACAAATTAATTGCGAGAAGAGTGGAACTTGATATTCGTTTTATAATTAGTCACGTTCAATATTGGCAATTCCTTCATGCCAGCATTTTTTTTAATTTGCGAAAGCTCTTTTTTTTCTTCCAGGGAGATTCTTCCCTTCTTATATTAGAAGATTCAGTGCGAATCAATATTTTTGAAAAATTATAACTTACTCTTTAATTAAATTTGCAACATATATCTTGATCACTTTGAAACGTTGGCCAACCGTTAAACATTTTTATGGCATCAATTAAGGCCATTTTTAACAATTAAAACTAACCTTTCATTTTTTATGAAAATACTCAACAAATATCTGAAATAACTATTTTTTTCTTTTTTCTTAAAAGAACATTTGTATTAATTAGATTTTCCACCATAATTTTAACAAGATCGACAAAGAGACAATAAATTACATTGTACGTGATTTTAACATTCATTTCATGGTTTTAATGTTGTGAAGAGATAATAAATTAGATTGTACATGATTTACTTTCATTCATGAATCGGACAGTACATAAATAAAATGGGTGATTGGGAAAACGAAAATATATATTAGAGTAATATTCACATCAAAATTACACTGCTACTTTTTCAAATTTTTTTAAAAAAACTACATTAATTTTTCTTATTAAAATTTTTCATAAACGCTAATTTAATATTTTCAAGATTTGTATTACATTAAATTAAGTTATTTATAAAATGTGATGATATTTGATGCTGTTGTTTGTGATGCAGATAGTAGCTGGATTTTCGGTTTCGCCAAGAATTTAGGCAGTGGAAACTCCCTCATGGCTGAAATGTGGGCTCTTTCTCCTTGGTTCGAAACTTGCTTGGAGTTAATGGCATAAAACATCTGGTTGTTAGAAGCTGATTCTTCTATGGTCATCAAGTTTGCTAAGGATGGGTGCGAGTCTAGTCACCTCTTTCTAAAGGGATGAGTGGTTCCATTTCATATTAATCAGTCAGAAATTGTGCTAGGATACCATTGGTCCCACCAACTTTTCAACACCCAGTTGTTCCTCTCCACGAACACTACTGAACCTTATTCCTTGTAGATGGCCATTGTTGTCATGTGCTGGAGAACCCATATAGTACTATACAATCCTTATATGAGAAGATCAAGCAAGGCATACTTTGAGAAATTAAAGCAGATGCTAATGCTGATTCTTGTCTAACTTGTGAATTAAATAGTAAGTAAATTTTAATTCAATAGTTGAGAGAAAGTCTCAGTACTCTAAAGAGATTAATCTTACACTCAGAGTGTGTAGATAGTGGTACTTACAAAAAAAATTTTAATGATAAGTTTTAATATATATATATATATATATATATATATATAGTAATCCGTGAAGAAGAATTAATGTGAAAAAGAGTGTTATTTGGGGAAGTGAATATAAAACAGGAAACCCCATTTTACCATGCTCTGTTATTTGATGATGAAAAGCATGAGGAGGTTATAGTTATAAACACATCCATAGAGAGAGAGAGAGAGAGAGAGAGAGAGAGAGTTGAGTGATGCAAGTGTAACACAGATTCAGCCTCTCAGAATGACAGACATATACGTAAATTTTAACCTCCGTATACTTTAATAGAATAGTCGACAACCTTCTCGATTTCATATTCCCAACTGATGCATCCATCACCATTGATGTCACCGTATTGGATACTCCTGAAGGCTCTCCATCGCGGAATCCGAGAACCAAGATCACTGAAAGCTACCTTAAGCTCCTCCTTGGTCAGAATACCGTCACCGTTCCAATCTGCTCCTTTAATAATAGCCCTTATCTGATCCGGCGAAAGCACATCCTTAGGCTTAGGACGCCGCAGTAACGGACTCATTTTGGACTCTCACTCTCTATAATGCATTCTGCCTTCTTCTATATAATTGTGCCTCCATACACACACACACACACACACACACACACAGATATATATATATACATATATATATACATACATATATATATATATATATATATATATATATATATATATATATATATATATATATATATATATATATATATATATATATATATATATATATATATATATATATATATATATATATATATATATATATGTATGTATATATATATAGATATATATATATGTATATATATATATATAGATATATATATATGTATATATATATATATATGTATATATATGTATATATATATATATATATGTATATATATGTATATATATATATATATATATATATGTATATATATATATCTGTGTGTGTGTGTGTGTGTGTGAGTGGGAGACTCCCCCACACCCCCCCCCCCGCGCCGGCAACTTCAAAGATGCTCTCTCTTTTTTCTTTTTATTCTTTTTTATTTAGCCTATCCTACACTAGTGCTATAAAACTGAGTATATAAAAATATCTTGGATTGAATTCTGTGATTGCTAGTTGCCATTTTTTTTACACTCTTTATATAAGAATAATTTTATTTACGATATTGAAATTGTTTCTCTTTATAAATTTTTTTTTTATCAACTCGAAGTATTGATATGGTAGAAATTTTTTTACCGTTGAATTCAAATTTATTTATTCTATAATTTACAAATTATTTATTAAGTAAATATTTTTTTATTTTTAAAGTAGGAACATTTAGATATAAGGTGTATTAAAAATAAAAAATGAATGCAGATTAGTCTTACAGTGTTAGTATATTATTAAAATACTTTGATGCTAAAATTGTTGGTAATGGATTCCTGTGTTATATATATACTATTAGATAAAAGCAGTTTGGTGCTTGTATACTTTTAAAAAAAAAACTCATGAATAGAATTGCTTTTATCTAATAGTATATATATAACACAGGAATTCATTACCAACAATTTTAGCATCAAAGGGAGATACACGCTTTTATATCCAGAGGTTCGTAGTCAGAGGTATTTGAGTGACAAAAGATGAAAGGGTGAAGGAAGTGGGGGACTAAAATCCCAAATCTAATTATTGCATTTACCTACTCCGAATACATTAATGGCAAAGAAGAGAATCTTGTGAGTTAGCATAGAAACAATGGCCATCTATAAAGCATAAGGTCCAGTAGTGTCCATGGAGAGGAACAATTGGGTGCTAAAAAGTTGGCGGGACGATCGGAATCTTAGCACAATCTTTGACCGAATATGTAAACAGCCAACAGAAGTTGTTTCAATTAGTAAGTATTTCGTGTCACGACCCCAATTTGGGATACATGACTGGCACGGCATAAGGGGATGACCCTTAAACCGTAAGCCACAAAATAGACAATTAGAACCTACACAATATCATAAATGAACATTTCAGTTATATACATAATCATCTTCTTACTAATTCATGTCATACAGTCCTTGTATATAGATAACATTAACCAACACACATAAAGTACACAACAGAAGCAGGATCCTGCCCATGATCATCGGAGCACAATCTAGATTACAAAAGAAAATAAACAAGATTACAAAAGATATATTAAGGAGCCCTAACAACAATTGGGCTCATCACTGAAACTACTACTTTATTCAAGTTCGGATAGATGCGAGTTGGACTCTTTAATGCTATCTGAAAACATAAAAAATGAGGGGGTGAGTTTATGCAACTCAGTGAGCAAATATAGCTTACTATAACTGAAGCAGAACAGACCATACGCACGAGTTTTCATAAATACAAAGTATGCAAGAATATAACATATCTAAATCAATGTAAATAACAACAAACTAAATAAATTTGATTAAGAGAAACTATGAGATCTTGAGATTTAATATAATAAACAATAATTTCAAAATCAAACAAGAAATTAATTCTTTAAAAATAAATGTGTAGAGGAGGACTCAAAGTAGAACCATAACTATAATTTTTATAGCCAAGCACGAAGCCTGGTAAGGGCAATCACCACATACATGTTTTATCCCAAGCACATAGCAATGGGTTGGGTAAATCACCATATTCTCATCATTCATATCATAAGGTTGGGAGGAGCTTTCCTCAACTCCCTAACATTTTCGTATGTTGACTGTCCCAAGCACACAGCAATGGGACGGGTAAATAATCACATTCTCATCATAGGTAACCAGGCCAATTGCCACTGGCTATTGGAGGAGACATACCTCAACTCCACATTTATTCACATTTCAATCCTCATGTGCCCGTTCGCACAAGGGGCTAGCAACTCCCTTGCTAGCTTGGGTTACATGGTGCACCAAGGCTAACTATCTCTGTCGCTAGCTAATAGTGTTTCTGACAATGATTCCTCCATAATAAACAAATTTTATAAACCAAAAATATAAAACGAAAAGAAAATTAGAAAACAAGAAGTTAAAAGTCTTTTTAAGACATAAATATATCCCTCCCTTTCAAGACATTCATCGGACAGAGTTCCGGCATAGAAATTCATTCTCCAAAATTAGAAATACAACAGTTTTATTCCAGTCCAGACAAATCATGTTATTCAGTCCCAAAGACACATTCCAAACGTAAATTCAAATACAATTTCACCATATTCATAAAATAATGAGGTATCAGTATAACATAAATCATATGAAACAATTTTAAAAAAATAATACAATTATAACTTTCAATAAAGTGTCACATAACACCATATTTTTATCTCAAACTCAGGAGGGATTATTAGAGGTCTGTTCTGCATGTCCTATGTCTTCTACGAATATAAATAAATGTTAACATAAAATTCAAGTTATGCTATTCACAAATAAAATTTTGTTTTAAAATGTATGGACATGAGAGGGATTTAGAAAGGCGTTATAGTAAACTATATCCACTCACACTTTAGGGATTCATGGAGGGCAACCCCTTTTTCCTTTCACTTCCAATGTCCAAGCTATTAAGCGAACTTCCAACTTGGTTAGGACTTTCTTCGAGACCTATGATACAACATCACATAATCATTATTCTTGCATGGCACATAATTACCATGCTATAAGTCTAATATTTCATCACATACAAATTTATATTTCTTTCAAGACCAAACCTTTTGGTTCCTACATCAATTTGGCTAAAGCTATATACTTCTCAATCTAACACCAACTTTTAATTTTATATGCATTTCCAATTCCTTTAGTAGCTAGCTTATAATCCAAAATTCAAGAATTTTCCTTATACTTTCAAAATTCCTATCACACACATATACCAACTTTAAGCTTCCATACTAATAGATTCTTATATGACTACTCCCAAAACTTATTGGATTATTTGAACCTCCAATTCATTCTCTACAACCTAGAATATCCAAAATCAAATTTCTTGAGCGCGGTTACTGTTCATGTTACTGTTCACCGAAGTAAAAATCCATGATCTAGATAATCAAATGATGTTTTCTACTTATAAAAATTGGTATAGAAGTTGTACAACAAGTCCTTAACATGATTCTATGCCCAGAATTTCCATAGAACAGCAAAAAAACCAAAAATTTGAGAATTTACCTTGCTGCTACAGTAAATCGCAGAGCACGCTAGGGTAATCGCAAAGCAGAATTTTTCAGCTGAAAAATCAATGGATTGCTTCAAACTTCCTAGGGGTTTTGCAGTAGATTTCCAGCCTTAACATAAGGGACTTGAGTGGCTGGAAATTTGGATGAAGATGGCACACAAAATGGAAGGAAATGGTAGGGTTTTGGGTGGGAGAGAAATGCACATTTTGCTGGCTGGAAATTTTCTTCTGAAGCAGCGTGTATTCATAAAAATAATGGGAGGGGTATTGTTGTCATTTCCTAATTATATAAGGGCAATTTAGTCTTTTCCTTCTAAGATAAAAGGGGTATTTGGGTAATTTTCTTTATAATAATAAATAAATAAATAAATAAATAAAAATGGAATATCACATTTCGCTTGTAAGATTTAAGTTTAATTCTTGCTATTAACAAATTTTTTTACTAAAAAATCTGCAAGTATCACTATAAATTCTCACTGAAATTTAAACTTATGATACATTCTATCTTTAAAATAAAATAATCTCTTTCAATTGGGTGTTTAAAATTTGGCGGGAACAATGGTCTCCTAGCACAATCTCTTAGGATTGATGTGAAATGGAACCACTCATCCCTTTATATTACAATATTTTTATGGCCCTTATATCTTTAACCTGCCAAGGAAAGAAGATGAATTTGTCTAAAAGGCCAAGTCCTTCAGATTCTTTTTCCTTGTTTGTGTGGTGACCAAGATAGGGTAAGGAATAATCATAATATTTATCCTTGTCATATCCTTCTTAATATGAATTTTCTATGGCAAAAAAACCACTATTTTGGTGGAAATATTCCATAACTTATAAAATGGATTATTCCTTACCAATATTAAAATTATAGCACATTTTTTTAAGTATAAAAATAGTTTCTTTTTGTTCTATCTACCTCTCTCTCTCTCATAAATAAAAAACTGAGATATTAGTTAATGGCGTGGCTACATTTGGCAGAGATGGCAAAGGGACAAGGCAATGACAGTGGTAGAGGCAAAGAGACCTTCCTTACTCTTTTTCTCTGTCACTTTTTTGCTTCTTCGTCTTCGTTCACGGACATAATTAAAAATTTTCAAGCTTGAAATATTCAAGTGATCAATTAAAAATTTCAAATGGACCAATTATTAGAACTCGAGAAAAAATAATTAAAGAAGTTTTGAATGAGCTCGTTCAATATATCTTATCTAATCAAATGACTCAAGAATCTAAGTTGAAAACTTATGAGAACGTGTTAAACATTATCCAGACTGAAAATGGATTTATTGAGAGTTTTTGGGCCAAAATACTATTAAATGAAGAGTTAAGTCCATAAAACACACATTAGCTGACTCATTGGGTCTTAATTATGCTAATTGAAGGAAAATATGCTGATTTAATATTTTGTAACCTATTTGAGCGAAATTTTAAGCTTAAGAGGCTCTTTAGTCAAATTTGAATAATTAATAGTTTTTATTTTTTATATTTTAAAGTTTTAATTCCCCAAGAATCTCATTTTTAGGTTAGGAATCAGATTTTTCTATATAATGTAACATCTTTCATTTTTTGGAAAGAACTTTAATACTGGAATAAAATTATATTTTCTAAAATACTAGATTGGAGAGGAAGGTTTTTCCCTAGGGTTCTTCATAAAACTAATAGACTTATCAAAGCTTAATCAATCTTGTGGCGTCTTCCAACACTGGGGGTCATTGTTCTCTCTTGTTCAAAGATTCTTAGTAGATCAACCAGACTTGTTTGGACTTTTTTGGGGGGTGCTTGTATCATTGCATTGACTGTGGGTTCTAAGGTATAGATCCTCTGGAGTTCGTATTGCCATGTTTAGTAACGGTTTCTACAATCTTTCCTTGTGGGTTCGCACCAAAAATTCATCATCAAAAGTTCATGTCATTGTTATAATAGTAGCCACTAAAAACATTTTAAGGTGATGAAATTTAGGTTAACCTAACGTGACGAGAAATTATATTCTAAGACAATGTGCGATTGGGATAGTGCAAATATATATTGTTATTTGTTAACAAGGGGTTTCCTGTTTTATATTATCTTCCCCAAATATCACTCTCTATCTAACCGCTCATTAATTCTTTTTTTTTTTGTGGATAAAAATGGCAAATTTTCATTCAAATCTAAAGTACAACAGCACTTGTAGAAATGTAAAATTTAATAAAAATAAATGTTTGTAATTTTTTTGTTGAACTAAGAGGTGAATAAAAGCATTACTAAACCCTTAAACTTTGGGATTAAAAAATGATATCATCATCATCAGTGCTGCAATGAGATAATTACTTTTATTTACCTGTTGAATCAAATCAAAACATTTTCAAAACATCATCAGATATTTAATCTCAAACAAAGAAAAAATTACTAACAATCTGATTAGTTTGGAACAAGAATACTAACAATTTATCAAGATATATTGAAAGACTAAAAACTCTCATACCTGATTTACGAAAGACAAATTGAAAGACCTTTTCAGATCTCTCATACAAGATAATTCACGAGATTTATTTGTACAACAATAAAAGAAAGAGGGAAGCAGGGGAGAGAGACTGCCATTGTTCGTACCTGATGGCAATAGTCTCAAAACACTAACAAAAAAATTATTAAAAAAAAAAAAAACTCTGTTGCCTAAAACCCTCGTTTCTCATCTCCTCTGTTGCGCCTAGAATGCGAATGTTCTTCCTTAACTGGTCTTGTTAAGATTTCCGTGGAAAAAATAATTAATACAAAATCTCTTTTTAAGAAAAAAATAATAAAGTTATTCCACATTTTATTAGATATTTTTATGAAAATGAAAATAAAAAGTTAAAGCTTTTTAAAAATGGCCATTAACTTGATGTTTTAGATTCAATTCTAGATAGTTCTTACATACCATTCATTTCAGCCAAAACCCATGAAAATGGATGCTGCAGTCTTCCACTGCCAAACATATCACGTGCCGTTGTAAAATCACTCTACAGTACCTAATTATAAAAAAGAATCAGGTTCCAAAGCATTATCACAAAGGCATAAAAGGTCCTCGTCACTCTTTTGAAATCGCCCTTGTTTACCAACGAATGAAGCCTACACTCTTCCCTGATTACCCCCGTATTAATTTCTATAAACTCATATTTATTTTTTAATATAAAATATGGATAAAATTCCCAAATTAAAAAAAAAAATGAATTTTTGAGCATCAAATTGAATTTTTATTTATACGTCAAATTGTTCAAAGCAACGTTCAAATTGAAATTAACTTAGAAGATTTTTCAACAAATATTGAATTACGTCCTAAAATGTATTACTATCATTTCAATAATCGAGATAAAATACGAAGGTATGACTTGCCAAAAAAGACTCTCTTAACTTTAGAGTGCTGCCTCAGCCACTAAATAACTATATCGGTAATATATCATTTTGAAACACTGGATGTAATTAATGATGAACTAATAATAAAATGAATACCAAATTCCACTGTTTTCTTGAATTAATTTCGATGTTACAATAATCCAATGAACTTATTAACTGCCAAAAGTATGCAATATATTACGATTTACAAATTGCAGCTGAAAGCAAATTAAGCTGAGAATCTTGTGCGTTAGCATTGCTTTTACCTCCTCTGAATAACTTGTGTTGAGATCAAGAGTCAACATTAGCATCTGCTTTAATTTCTGAAAAAATATCCCTCGCTTGATCTTTCCTTATAAGGACTGTATAGCATGGGGGCTACTTCATCAGGAATAAGGTAGGTAATATCCGTGGAGAGGAACAATTGGGAGTTGAAAAGTTGGTAGGACAACTGGTATCTTAGCACAATCTTTGATGAAATATGGAACCGCTCATCTCTTTGTTAGATCAAGCATTTAACAATAAGTCAAAAGTTATAACTGTTAGGCAATATGCATCTTTTTAGATTTAACTGTACTGATGATCCAAATGTTACATTTCGACTTATGACTTATGACTCAGTTTCACATCTGAATTTTCACTATGGGACAATTGTTGCCACAATTCAATCAAAACTCTTCAAATTACATTACTTTTATGTTCGTTATATCTTATAAATGACTCTAACGCAAGACAATATCTCATAAGGAAAGAAACGAATTTGTCTGAAAGGCGAACTCCTTCGTAATTTTTTCTTTGTTTCTGTGGTGACGAACAAGATAGAGGTTGCAGACATAGGTTACCACAACTGAATGAAGGCCATCACAATAATCATAATATTTCAGAAAAAGGGCAATCAGAGCAACCATTAGATATGTCGGAGGTTAAAACAAGTTAATGGCCATTAAGGCCATTTTTTAAAAAATTAATTATTTTTATCATTTTATTTTTATTTTTATTAAAATAAAATAACTACTTTTTATTTTACTTTCTTAAAAAGAGAATTTGCATGAATTTGTTTTTCCACGAAAATCTTAACAACATCGACCTAGAAAGAAATAATAATAATAATAATATTGTTGTACCTAATTAATAATGATTTTAACCTTCATTTCATCGTTTAACAGTTGTGAAGAGGGAAAAAATTGGATTGTGCATGGTTATATTTAGTTTCGATCAATGAAGCTATATGTGTGTGTGTGTGTGTGTATGTATGTATCCTCATTTTTTAACTTCATGTTTGGTGTTATACTTTAAAAAAAAGTACAACTAACTTTATCTATATGAAACTAATCTTTTTCAAAACAAAGTTCACTAGATAAGATTATGTTAAACATATTCATACTATTCAGGCACACAAAAAATCTTAGAGAGAATCTTTCTCATCAAGATGATGTTTATAGTCTCTCATTCTATATTTTTTGGCTGTTTTTCTTTCTTTCTTTTTCATTTTTTTTTGGATCAGTTGTATTCAAATTGCATCTCTTGTATGTCCGGATCAAGTTTGACGCATGTCTGAATCGTAAAAATAAAATTTATTTTATTTGGACATCTCTATACAAGTGTCGTCAATGTCAAACACAGGACATGATGACACGTTGTTGCAAGATAGGCATTTCTGTACATGTTTTATAGAGCTTTCAATCATGAACCGCACTGTAAATGAATGTAAAAATTTGGTATGGAAAGAAAATATAAAATTATTAAGTGGTTGGGTGATTGTTAAAGCGCAAATATAAATTATTTGATATTGATGATAAGTTGTAATTGAAATTGAAATTGAAAACCATCCAAACCGTCGATTTTTCCCTTAAAAATCAAACTAATATTTAAAAAAAATCGACATCATCGGCTTCGTTCGTCGATTTGCAAAAACCTAATTGAACCAAACTGATTAACACCTCTAATTGTAATAGTAATCCATGAAAGCTAGGGAGTGAGATAGAGAGTGATATGTGGGGGAAGAGAATATAAAACAACAAACTTCTAATTACCTTTCCGTTTTACATGATGATGAAAAGCATGGAAAGGTTAGAGTTATACAAACATGCATATATATATATATATATATATATATATATATATATATATATATATATATATATATATTCAGAGAGAGAGAGAGAGAGATGCTAAGTGCAACACGGATCCAGCCATACATACAGAAATATACAACCTACAGGCGAAGGCCCAATATATTGATCTTTTGTTTACTGTTTAGTTCCGAATATTTTGACAGCATAGTCGACAAGCTTGTTGATTTCATAATCCCCACTGATGCATCCATCACCGTCGGCGTCGGCGTACTGGAGACCCCAGGTGGCTCTCCATCGCGGAAACCGAGAACCAAGCACACTGAAAGCTATATTAAGCTCGTCCTTGCTCAGAATACCGTCACCGTTACTATCTGCTCCTTTAATAAGAGCCCTTATCTGGTCCGGCGTATGTAGTCCCTTCGCCTTATGATGCAGTGGTATTGGTATGCGTATATGCCCATGCATTTTGGATACTCACTCTCTGCAATGCCTTGTGCCTTCGTCTATACAATTGTACCTCCCCATATATATATAACGTGGCTGGGAGTGGGAGGCCTCCCCCCCGCCCCCAACTTCAAAGATGCTCTCTCTCTCTTTCTTTTTTATTTGGCGTAACTTATAATTTTATACTTTTTTAAGTATATAATTAATCTTAGTTATGATATTCAAATTATTTTTTCCACAAACTCAAACTCTTGACATGACAAAAGTATTTCAAAATCTAAATTCAAATTTATTGATTACTTGAATTACAAATGATTTATTAAACGATTTAGCAACAATGGCCATCTATAAGGAATAAGGTTCAGTGGTGTCAATGGTGAGGATGTTCAAAAGTTGATGGGAATATGGAATAGGCCAATCAAAATTGACTCAGTTGATAATAAATAAATAAAGCATTTTGTCTGTAACATTCAAGTTCAATTTTTATCACTAGTAATATTTTTTCGTAAATAATTTGTAAATATTACTATAAACCTTTGTTAAAACTTGTAGCACACTTTATTTTAAAATGGTATAATTTTTTCTCTCTTTTAAATTTTTCTTATAAAAAAAAGAATGGAATATGGAATGGGACCACTCATCCCTTTAGATTACATTACTTCTATGTCCGTTATATCTTTGACCTGACAATGAAAGAAAACAAATTTATGTACCTCTCTCGCTCTCTCATAAACCAAAAACTGTGCTATTAGTTAATGGTGTGGTTACCATTGGCAGCCTTGCATAGAGAGGGCAAAGGGACAAGCCACTGGTAGAGAGACACTTTTTCTTGCTATCTGTCTCCATTGCTTTTCTGCTTTTCCATCTTCATTGAGGAACATATTTCCTCTATCTCCATTGAAAAAAATTTAGGTGCAATTTTTAATATGTTTACTATTAAATTTTACTGTAAAAAAATGACGTGAATATTTTTTACATATTAGCATTATACGATTGATTCTATCAAAAAAGTTTTTCTGTGTGCTATGGTTTTATTAAAAACCCTCGTGACAAATAACAAGTTAAATGGGTAAATCAATAATAAGAACTTGAAACTTGTTAATAAAGTGATTATTGGGTTTTCACATTGTTGCACTTGATCCTAATATCGATGTAATACACAAAGTGTAGAGTCAATGAACTAATTATTCATGATAAGTAAATAATTGTCGGTCTATATATTAAAAATTAAAATAACTTACAAAGTCTCCTCTCCAATCCAATTGCTTGCCCATCAAAGCAGTTACCGTAGTTGGATAAGGAAAGGCAGACGTAAGGTGTTGGCCCGGCAGGAAGTAGAGGGGAATACGTAATGTGGGTGAAGTAATTATAAGGGATTTAGTTTAAGGCACCATCCTAATTCTTCGTTTTCTTTCTTTTTCTGTTTCTGTACAAAGATTCTTCGTAATTTTTTGTTTTGACGTGGATAGTATTCTCACGATATAAAGCTATATAAAAAGAATCATATATAATTAAAATTAAAAAAAATTAATTACAAGTTACAAAACTTACGATATTATTGATCCAAATAATTTATTCATATACAAAATTAAGGGTTTAATATATTGGGCGATATCCTGATGTAAAAAACTAATAAGATGATTCGTCATATCATATTAAGGGGATCTAAATTCTTTTATTTATTTATTTATCTGTCAGCCTCAAAAGATAATACAAACATGTATATTAAAGGGAGACACTACAAGAAAAAAGGTTTAAAGTGACAACTTTTATTGTCACCAAAGCACAAAACATCATCACTAACCTAAGGTGATGATCTTTAGATTAACCTAAGGTGTCGACCTCCAATTTTTCATCACCTTGAAGTATTTTAAGGTGACAAGTAAATTCGTCACTTCAAGTTAACTTTCCCTACAATACTTTAAGGTGACGACATTCAGTTAACCTAAGGTGGCAACCTCCATTTGTTGTTACCTTAAAATTCTTCAAGGAGACAAGAAAGAGTCATCACCTTAAAGTTAATTTTCGCTACATTACTTAAAAACAGTCATCACCGCTAAGTGATTTGACCATCATGTGAAAAGAAAGATAAACACAAAACAGTTAATTATAAAATAATAAAAATAACCCTGTGTCTATCTCTCTCATTACGTAATGATCATATCACATGAGAGAATCCTGATTCATTCAAAGGTCTCTATTTTCTTTTTCTCAGAACAAGTACTCTATAGTTGAGTGAGAAAAGATGAAAGGGTGAAACGATGTCGGGGACTAAAATCTCTAATCTAATTCTTGCATTTCTAAAAATATGCCTCACTTCGTCTTCCCCATATAAGGACTATATAGTATTGGGGCTATGGTACATAGCAACCATGGCCATATAGAAGGAATAAGGTTCAATAGTGCCTATGGAGAGGAATAATTGGATGTTCAAAAGTTGGCAGGATCAGTGGCATCCTAGCACAATCTCTCATGGAATATGAAACCACTAATCTCTTTATTGGATCGAGTACTTACTATTAGACTGAAAGTTAGAACTGTTAATCATGGTTTAACTTTTTTTACTTAATCGTAAATTGGCCCAAGCATCACAATTCGACTATGACTTCCCCACACTTGGGCCTCTGCTATATGACAATTGCTGCTACAATCTAACTAACAATCTTTTTCTCAAAAATTGCTCACATTGGAAATCAAATACGTGTCTTTGCCTCTGATACCGATTATTAGATCGAGCACTCACAAGCCAAATATTATAACTGTTAGTCAGGGCAACTATTTCTACCTATTCAGTTCAAATATCACGTTTTAACTATGATTTAACTCTATAATTGAACTTCTACCATAAGACAATTACTGCCACAACCCTGTCAACACGCTTTAGATTACATTACTCTTATGTTACTTATATCTTGTAAATGACTCTACCCCAAGACAATATCTGATAAGGAAAGAAAACGAATTTGTCTAAAAGGCCAACTCCTTTGTATTATTTTCTTTGTTTATGTGGGAACGACTGGGATAGAGGTTGCGCTCATCGGGTACCATAACTGAATAAATTAAGGTCATCACAATAATCATAATATTTCAGAAAAAGGTAGTAGTGGCAGTAAAAGGCCAAGTATATAAGGCAGCCACTACATATGTTGGAGGTTACAATGACTCATAAACCAAATTAATAACATTTTAAAGGCTTTTTTATTGATCACTTTGAAAGGTTGACCAACCATAAAACAAGTTAATGGCCATTAAGACCATTTAAAAAAAACTTTATCCTTTTATTTTTATTTTTATAAAAATGTCTATCAATATATCTAAAATAACTTTATTTTTATTTTCTTTTTCTTAAAAAGAGCATTTTTATTAATTAGTTTTTCAAAGTTTAAGATGAAGGAAAATTATCTTATTTCAAAGTTTGAACTGATGAAATCATGACTAGGGCTGACAAACGGAAATGGAATGCGGATCCACTTCAAGTTTCAGTTGAACTTATCATAAGAACTCGGACTAAAATATTCAGAAAAAACATTTAATGGTCTATTATAAAGGCCCATCAAAAAGAAAACTGCATTACTACTAAGAAAAAGTCAAGATTAGTCCATGTCATTAAAATCCATTTAAATATGGGCCAAGACTAACCAATTTAAATATGGACATAAAGTAGAAGAAGATTAAAGGCTGAAGACTAAATATAGGTCCAAAATAAAGGATTTATTTAATGGCTCAATTTAGACTACATTTTTTTTCTGATTTATTTACTTTATTTGACTAGGAAAGTTTCATATTTAATAGTTTCTATAAAAAATTTCTATTTTTAATTTTTCTTACCCTGTAAGAGTTTCTTATATAGTTTTTCTTATTTTTTTACGTAATTGGCCTATAAATAGGCATTTATGCTCATAAACAATATAAATTATCATTAATAATATTGAGAGTGTTTTCTCTTTGATTTTTTTAAAGAACTTTTCTGAACTTATCAAGATTTTCTTGTGGCGTTCAAGTAAGACTTATCACTCACAATTTTCTTCCTCTTTCTTGAGTGTGGAATCTACAATATTTTTTTATACCTTTGGTTCTTATTTTTTTATAGATAATGTGTCAAGGTCATTTTTCTTTTAATTTATTTTATTATAAATCTGAATTAGAACACGATCCTTCTAATTGGATCCCATATTGATTTTGAATCTCACTACTTTTGGTGAAGTTCATATCACGATTTCACATCATGATCATACGACAAATCTCAATAAAAGTTTATAGTGGTACTTCTTATAATCTACCAAAAGAAACAACTGTCCATGGAGTAATTATAAGGGATTTAGTTCAAGACACCATCATGATTCTTCATTTTTTTTACAAAGATTCTTCGTAATTTTTTAGTTTTGATGTGGATACTATTCTCAAGATATAAAACTATATGAAAAGAATAATATATAACTAAAATTAAATAAAATTAATTACAAGTTACAAAACTTTACAATATTATTGATCCAAATAATATATTAAGATACTAAATTAAGGGTTTAATATATTGGTCGATATCCTGATGGGAAAAAACTAATAAGATGATTAGTCAATTTTGGAAAAGACAACAGCATTTGCAATTGTGCACCCTAATATATTTTTTTGAATTAGGATCCTTTCATTTAATTTGACCCTTATATGAGGAGAACGATAGATAAAAGATATTATTTTATCTTTTTATAATTAAGTGTTCCTGACATGATGGTTATGTCATATTAGAATATTCAAATTTTATTTTTTTATCTATCTGTTAACCTTTCAAAAGTTGGTATGGTGATCACATAAGGTCGTCAGTAAAAATCCACATCATTGTTATATGATTCATCACTAAAAACACTATAAGGCAACGACATTTTGGTTAACCTGAGGTGACAACATTTAATTTATCATCACTTTAAAAGGTTTTAAGGTGACAAGAAAAAGTTGTAACCTTACAGCAATTTAAGGTGATGATGAAATATCGTCACCATTGATTAACCTAAGGTGACCATCTCCAATTTGTTGTCATCTTAAAATTCTTCAAGGTGACAAGACAAAAGTCATCACTTTAGGTTAACTCTCATTACAACACTTTAGAAAAAACAAAAATAACTTTGTATCTATCTCTCTTCTCATGGGATGATCATGTCAAATGAGAGAATCCTAGAGGTAGTTTACTCTAGGTTTTTTTTTTGGGAACAAGTGTAGTTTAATCTATAGTTGAGTGAGAAAAGATGAAAGCGTGAATGGAGGTTGGAGACTAAAACCTCTAATCTAATTCAAGCCCAAAAACTTGCATTTCTAACATTATGCCTGCTTGATATTCCCATATAAGGGCTATATAGTATGGGGGCTATAGTACGTAGCAACCATGGCCATATAGAAGGAACAAGGTTCAGTAGCGTCTTTGGAGAGAAAAATTATATGCTCAAACACATGTCCTTGCCTCTGATAACGGTTACTCAAAGCACTAGTACTCTGTCTACTTATTTGTACTAATCCAAACATCATGTTTTGACTATGAATTAGTTCCGCAATTAGACTTCCACAATAAAACAGTTGCTGCCACTGTCACGACCCCCATTTGGGATACATGACTGGCAAGGCATAAGGGATTGGTCCTTAAACCGTAAGCTACAAAATAGACAATTAGAACCTAGTACACAATATCATAAATGAACATTTCAGTTATATACATAATCATCTTTTTACTAATTCATGTCATACAGTCCTTGTATATAGATAACCTTAACCAACATACATAAAGTACACAATAGAAGCAGGATCCTACCCATGATCATCGGAGCACAATCTAGATTACAAAAGAAAATAAATAAGATTACAAAAGATATATTAAGGAGCCCTAAGAACAATTGGGCTCACCACTGAAACTACTACTTTATTCAAGTTCGGATGGATGCGGGTTGGACTCTTTAATGCTATCTGAAAACATAAAATATGAGGGGGTGAGTTTACGTAACTCAGTGAGTAAATATAGCCTACTATAACTGTAACAGAACAGACCATACGCACGAGTTTTCATAAATAAAAAGTATGCAAGAATATAACATTATAAATTTGATTAAGAGAAATTATGAAATCTTGAGATTTAATATAATAAACAATAATTTCAAAATCAAATAAGAAAATAATTCTTTAAAAACAATTGTGTAGATGAGGACTCAAAGTAGAACCATAATTATAATTTTTATACCCAAGCACAAAGCCTGATAAGGGCAATCACCACATACATGTTTTATCCCAAGCATATAGCAATGGGTCGGGTAAATCACCATATTCTCATCATTCATATCATAAGGTTGGGAAGAGCTTTCTTCAACTCCCTAACCTTTTCATATGTTGACTGTCCCAAGCACACAATAAGAGGACGGGTAAATCATCACATTCTCATCATATGTAACCAGGCCAAATGCCACTGGCTATTGGAGGAGACGTACTCAACTCCATACTTATTCACAATTCAATCCTCATGTGCCCTTTTGCACAAAGGGCTAGCAACTCCCTTGCTAGCTTGGATTACATGGTGCACCAAGGTTAACTATCTCTGTCGCTAGCTAACAGTATTTCTGACAATGATTCCTCTATAATAAACAAATTTTATAAATCAAAAATATAAAATGAAAAGAAAATTGGAAAAACATGAAGTTAAAATTCTTTTTAAGACATAAATATATCCCTCCCTTTCAAGATATTCATCGGACAGAGTTCCGGCATAGAAATTGATTCTCCAAAATTAGAAATACAACAGTTTTATTTCAGTCCCAAAGACACATTCCAAACATAAATCCAAATACAATTTCACCATATTCATGAAATAATGAGGTATCAGTATAACATAAATCATATGAAACAATTTGAAAAATAATATAATTATAACTTTCAATAAAGTGTCACATAACACCATATTTTCATCTCAAACTCGGGAGGGATTATTAGAGGTCTGTTCTGCATGTCCTATGGTTTCTACGAATATAAATCAATGTTAACATAAAATTCAAGTTATGCTATTCACAAATAAAACTTTGTTTTAAAATGTATGGACATGAGAGGGATTTAGAAAGGCGTTATAGTAAACTATATCCACTCACACTTTAGGGATTCGTGGAGGGCAACCCTTTTTTCCTTTCACTTCCAATGTCCAAGCTATTAAGTGAACTTCCAACTTGGTTAGGACTTTCTTCGAGACTTATGATACAACATCACATAATCATTATTCTTGCATGGCACATAATTACCATGCTATAAGTCTAATATTTCATCACATAAAAATTTATATTTCTTTCAAGACCAAACCTTTTGGTTCCTACATCAATTTGTCTAAAACTATATACTTCTCAATCTAACACCAACTTTTAATTTTATATGCATTTCCAATTCCTTTAGTAGCTAGCTTATAATCCAAAATTCAAGAATTTTCCTTATACTTTCAAAATTCCTATCACATACATATACCAACTTTAAGCTTCCATACTAATAGCTTCTTAAATGACTACTCCAAAACTTATTTGATTATTTGAACCTCCAATTCATTCCCTACAACCTAGAATATCCAAAATCAAATTTCTTTAGCGAGGTTACTGTTCATATTACTGTTCACCGAAGCAAGAATCCATGATCTAGGTAATTAAATGATGTTTTCTATTTATAGAAGTAGTACAACAAGTCCTTAACATGATTCTATGCCCAGAATTTCCATAAAACAGCAAAAAGACCAAAAATTTGAGAATTTACCTTGCTGCTACAGTAAATCGCAGAGTACGTTACAGTAATTCGCAGAGCAGAATTTTTCAACTGAAAAATCAATGGATTGCTTCAAACTTCCTAGGGGTTTTGCAGTAGATTTCCAGCCTTAACATAAGGGACTTGAGTGGCTGGAAATTTGGATGAAGATGGCACACAAAATGGAAGGAAATGGTAGGGTTTTGGGTGAGGAGAAAGATGCACGTTTTTGCTGGAAAATATTCTCCAACTTCTGGTGCAGCAGCTCATACATAAAAAAAATGGGAGGGGTATGGTTGTCATTTCCTAATTAGATAAGGGCAATTTAATATTTTTCTAAGATAAAAAGGGGGTAATTAGGTAATTGTCTTTATAATAAATGAATAAAAAAAATGGAATATTACAGCCACGACCCTGTCAACACTCTTTAGATTACTCTTATGTTCCTTATATCCTGTAAATGACTCTACCCTAAGACAATATCTGATAAGGAAAGAAAACGAATTTTTCTAAAAGGCCAAGTTTTTTGTATTATTTATTTGTTTCTTTGGTGACGACCAAGATAGAGGTTGCACTCACCGGTTCCACAACCGTTTAAATTAAGGTCATCACAATATTCATAATATTTCCGAAAATGAACGTGACTACTGATAAAATGAAAATGAAGTTCCACTCTTTTCTCATACAATAATCCAATGAACTTATTAGCATTAGCATCTGCCTTAATTTCTAAAAAATATGCCTTGCTTGATCTTCCCATGTAAGGATTGTATAGTACCATGAGAGCTCTGGTACATAGCAACAATGGCCATCTATAAGGAACAAGGTTCGGTAGTGTCTGTGGAGAGATATAATTGGGTGTTCAAAAGTTGGCGGGATGACAAGTATTCTAACACAATCTTTAATTGAATATGGAAACAGAACAGAAGTTGTTTCAATTGATAAGAATCAAAGTACTTCGCTCGTGAGGCTTAAATTGAATTCTTGCTACTAATGAATTTCTTTAATAAAAAATCTACAAATATCACTGTAAACTTTCTCTAAGATTTAAATGTGATATACCCTAAACTTAGAATAAGATAATATTTTTCAATTGGGTGTTTAAGAGTTGGCTCGACCAATGGTATTCAAGAACAATCTCTTACGGATTAAGATGAAACGGAACCACTCATCCCTTTAGATTACGTTACTTTTATGTCCGTTATATCTTGACCTGACAAGGAAAGAAAACGAATTTGTCTGAAAGGTCAAGTCCTTCGGATTCTTTTCCTTGTTTGTGTGGTGACCAAGATAGAGTTCGCACTCATCGAGTACCACAACAGAATAAAGGTCATCACAATAATCATAATATTTATCTCGTCTTATCCCTCATATTACGAATTTTCTGTGGGAAAAAAACCACTATTTTGGTGGAGATATTACATGACTTATAAAATGGATTATTCCTTACCCTTATTAAAATTATTTGCACATTTTCCTAAGTACAAAAATATTTTCTTTTCGTTCTATCTACCTTTCTCTCTCTCATATATTAAAAAAAATCGAACTTTTAGTTTAAATCACCCCCCGTCACCCTTTCATCTTTTCTCACTCAGCTGCCTCTGAATATAAATACTTATATTCCTGCTTTCAAAGAATCCATGCATTGTTCTTTTTCTATTTTTTTTTCAAAATATATTCCCAGGATATTAACATTATAGGACTACCCCTCAGATGCATGATAGCCAAAGGCAACGTACATTTCCTTACATGACGTTTTCAAAATGACGTTTCCTAAATTACCATAAGGTTTGTTAAGATTTAAAAATTATTTACAAAGTTCACCCAAAAGTATTTATAAAAAATTTACGTTATTCAATACATAACATTCATTTATAATTTTTAATACACCTTATATCTAAATTTCTTGTAAATAATTGTTTAGTACTTTAAAATTTAAAAATATTCACCTATTAAATAATTTATAACTAAAGTAGTAAATAAATTTGAATTCAGCAGAAGAAAAATTTGTCATATTAAAAGTTCAAGATAGTAAGAAAAATACTTGTGAATATATAGACAATCTCAATGGCGCAAGTGAAATTGATCATATACTTAAGAAGTATAACAGTACTTGTGTCAAAAAATAAAAATAAAAGAGCAAGTGGCAATCACAAAATTCAATCCAAGATATTTTTATATAAACTCAGTTTCAAAGCTTCATTGGTATAAGATAGGCCAAATCAAAAAAAGAGAAAGATAAGAAAAAGAGAGAGAGAGCATCTTTGAAGTTGGGGGGGCCACATTCCCAGCCCTTGCATAGAGATGGCTAAGGGCAAGGCAGTGGCAGAGAGTACTTTCCCGTTACCTGTCTCCGTCACTCTTTCATTTTGGTGATATGCTTTAAAACAAAAATATTTTTTTAAGAAAATCCACTAAATAAGATGATGTTAAACATTTTCATCCTATTATTATTAAGAAAATCCACTGAACAAGTGTCGTCAGTGTCATGCATGTGTCTGACATTATGATATTCTGGTCCAAGACATGATGATACGCTGGTTCAAGTTTTATAGAGCT
This sequence comes from Gleditsia sinensis, assembly GCA_037074535.1. Lineage (NCBI taxonomy): Eukaryota > Viridiplantae > Streptophyta > Magnoliopsida > Fabales > Fabaceae > Gleditsia > Gleditsia sinensis. The sequence goes on from CM073472.1 coordinate 16,812,217, forward strand.
TTCAATCATGAATTCAATAGCAAATAAAAGTAAAAGTTTGGTACGAAAGAAAATATAAAATTATTAAGTGGATGGGTGGTTGCGAAAGTGCAAATATATATTATTAGATGTTAATGATAAGTTGTAATTGAATTGAAAATCCTTCAAACCGAACAGCTCAATCGAATCTTCGGTTTTTCCTTTAAAAAATTAAATTGATCGGTTTGATTTTATACAAAATCGACCTCATCAACTTGATTGACCAATTTGCAAAAAACTAATTGTATCAAACCCATCAACAGGAGATGAAGAGTGATATTTGGGAGGAGAGAATGTCAAACAGGAAACCTCTTGTTACCTTGCTCTTTTATTTAGAATTCGACACACGACACACATGCATATATAAATATACACACACACACAGAGATTGCTCTTTTATTTAGAGTTCGACACACGACACACATGCATATATATAAATATACACAGAGAGAGAAAGAGAGAGAGAGAGAGAGAGAGAGAGAGAGAGAGCTTGAGTGATGCTAAGTGCAACACAGATCCGGCCATACAAATATACTACAGGTGAAGGATAGATCTTTGTTTACTATTCATCTTCGAGTCTCTTGAGAACGTATTCGACAATGTTGTTGATTTCATCTTCCCCGCTGATGCGTCCATCACCGTTGGTGTCAGCGTACCGGATACACCTGAAGGCTCTCCATGCCGGCAACCGAGAACCAAGAACACCAAAAGCTTTCTTAACCTCCTCCTTGGTCAGAATACCGTCACGGTCACTATCTGCTTCTTCAATAATAGCCCTTATGTGATCCCGCAAAGGCACAGGAACGTTAATCTTAGGATCCTTATACTTAGTATGCGGTACATGCCAAGTCATTTTGGACTCTCACTCTCTCACTCTCTCTAATGCCTTCAGCCTTCTTCTATACAAGTGCCTCCCCAGTTGCATAGCCTATACATATAGCGTGGCTGCGAGTGGGAGGGCCCCCCACTTCAAAGATGCTCTCTTTTTTCTTTCTTTCTTTTTTTCTTTTTTCTTTTTTCTTTTTTATTTTTTCTTTTTGTATAAAACTAAGTTTATGTAAAAATCTTGGATTGAATTCGGGGATTGCCACTTGCCAGGTTTTTTTATTTTTATATTTTTTAAATATATAACTAATTTTACTTACACTATTAAAATTGTCTCTTAAGTATTTTATTTTTGTAAACTCGAATCTTTAACATGACAAAAATCAATTGTTGAATTTGAATTTATTTATTATTTAAATTATAAATTATTTATTAAGTGAATATTTTAAAATTTTAAAGTACGAAAGAATTATTTAATTTACAAGACATTTAGATATAAGTGGTATTTAAAACTATGAATTGAATAACGTAAAAATTAAATTTTGGGTGAAATTTGTAATTAATTTTCAAGTATTAACAAAACTTATAGTCATTTAAGAAATAATGTCCATGTCACACTTTAAAAAAAGCCGTCACCGTATAACATGAAATTTATATAAAGAGAGAGATAAAATAACATAAAGCTGAATTTTCTCTCCAATTACCTAATTATGAAAAAGAATCAGGTTCAAAAGCATTATCACAAAGACATCAAATGTCCTCGTCACTCCCATGAAATCACCCTTGGTTACCAACCAATCAAGCCTAAACTCTTCCCTGATTACCCCAGTATTAAATTCTTTAAACAGACAAATTTATTTTTTAATATAAAATATGGATAAATTTCTCAAATTAAAATGATTAATTTTTTAGCAAAGAATTAAATTTTCTCTTATATATAAAATTGTTCAAAGCAATATCAAATTAAAATTAGTTTAGAAGATCTTTCAACAAATATTGGATTACATCTTAAAATCTATTCCTATCATCTCAAGAAATTAAGATAAAATATGCAATAATGCGATTTACAAATTGCAGCCAACAAGTTACAAACAAATGGATATGGTCACGTCCGTTGACCCTGTCCTTCTATCATGAAAGCAAAGCTGAGAATCTCGTGGGTTAGCACTGCTTTTATCTCCTCCAAATAACTCTTGTTGAGACCAAGAGTCAGCATTACTTCTGCTTTAATTTCTAAAAATATCCCTTGCTTTGTCTTCCCATATAAGGATTGTAAATATAACATGGGGGCTACTACCTAAGGAATCAGGCTCAGTAGTTTCCGTGGAGAGGAACAATTGAGTGGTCTAAAGTTGACGGAAATATGAAATAGGCCAACGAAGTATTTCGTTATTAAAATTGCTTTTCTCTACAAATATATTTTGTGAGTTTGAACTTTTGGTATGACAGAGAACTTTTAACTACTTATCATTGAATTACAAATTATTTATTTAGTGAATATTTTAATTTTTGAAGAAATCTTAAAAATTATTTACAAGACAATTAGATATAAGGTATATTAAAAATTAAAAATGAATGTTAGCTATTGAATAGCGTAAATATTAATTTATATATACATATATATATATATATACATATATATATATATATACATATATATATATATATATATATACATATATATATATATATATACATATATATATATATATACATATATATATATATATATATATATATATATATATGTGTATATGTATATGTATATGTATATGTATATGTATATGTATATGTATATGTGTGTGTGTGTGTGTGTGTATGGCTTAAAATTGTTTATAAATAATATCTCAGGGTGAAATTTGTATATAAATTTTTAAATATTAACAAAACTTGTGGTCATTTAGGAAACGTCATGTCTATGTCGCCTTTGGCTAGCATCACGAGTGATGTCATGGTAGAGATCTCTTGTATAAAACTTTATTCAAATTGATGATTAATACGAATAAAAAGAATAATACATGTGGGGATTAATCCAGTACACATAGCATCAATGGCAATTTACAAGGAATAAGGTTCGGTTGTATCCATGGAGAGTAATAACTGAGTGTTAAAAAGTTGATGGGAATATGGAATTGTTATGAATTCATCTATTGTGGATGTTCATTTAGTTTCTCAACTTTCAAAACAATGAATATTATAAATACATTCATTATTATGAGTGTCCTTTTATTTTTCCAACTCCTAAAGTCATTGAATCTTATTTATGCTCTTTGCCTTTTGGGTTATCTTCCTTTATGATTGTATGCCTATAAATAGAGGCTTGTATGAAGCAATGAGATAATAAGGACATTTTCTTCTCTATGTATTATTTATCTCTAAGTACCTTTACATTATATTTTCTCCTTGTGTAAAATTTCATTTACAACACGTTATCAGCACGAGTTTACTCTTGGCTATTCGTTTTTAAATCACAAGGAAGAGATCTTATTGTGTCCCCATTTCCATTAGAGTATTTGAAGTTGTTGGAACTACAATTTTAAGGCGATTCAAATTTTTTTCATGTCTACATCTAGAAGAAAAATGGAGTTGGTAATATGTATTGGAGTTTGTGGGATAATTTTGTTTGAGAGAAATTTTTATTATCAAGCATTTTCGAAAGGTATGTGATTTTATTCTTACTTGACATTACATTTGTTTATGTGAAAAATGAATTTGGTGCTATAGATTTCTATTATGATTTACATATAATTAAGTATGGCTGTTTCATGAAAAGTTTTATTCACAAAAAAAATTTAAAAAGAAAAATAATATTTCACGGAGATATCCATATATGCTAAGATCAATTTTCCTGTGGTTTGTCCTTGTAATTAATTTAGCATAATTGCGTTGCCCATGTTGGGATAGTTTTTCGGATATATTATAGTTCCAAGATGTGTAATCAGTGCTGAAACACTTGTGGATACTAGTAAATTGTTCATGCTTGATGGTGCTACATAACAAAATGAAAATTATCACTTTTGGATCGCCTCATGTTAATAAGGATTGTTAATTACATTTCTATTTAATCATTTATCTGTATGAATGCCTTGAAAGTTGTTTTAATGTAATTATTTTTAGAAATACTAGAGATGGATTTTTATTCGTCATGGTTTATCATGTTTTCATCCGGCCCAAGATAATAAGAAATTTTATATAAGTATCATAAAAGGTTCTTGGAAGACCAATAATTCTCTTATGGGTTGGTTTAAATAAGAACTATAACCACTAAAAATTTAATTTTGTGAATTATACATTTATGAGTATTCTATTTTTAGAATTTATATCCTGTTAAAAACTGAACTACAATTTTTTACAATATAGTTGAAGAATCTTCTGTAATACGAACTATAAATTGAGCATGACCTCTAGTTGATATCTATCTATATGTTTTATTTAATTGAATCCTCTATATAGGTATACAATTATACCGTATGTGGTTATAGGTATTCTTGAATTTGGTATGTGGGATATCGTATAGAAGGCTAATTAATTGCCTACTTTACTAAATAATTTGTGAAATGTGAAACTCTTCTTGACATTCACTTTATCCTTTCTAAATTAGTTAGATCTTATGTTATGATTATTTATCGCTTGCATCTATATAGTATCATTTTATACCATTCAATTTATATTGTATCTAACTACTTGAAAAATGATTCTTTTAATGCACTGTTCACAATTTATAAATTGCTTGAGTTAAGTCTCATATACAAAAAGAAGTATTTGTGAACATGCTACAAAAAATCAGAAGTTTATTGATCATTATTTGACATGATCAGTTGAGACATCTTGGATCAATAATAATACGAAAAATTATTGAAAATTCACATGGGCACCTATTGAAAAACCTGAAAAATTTTCAATCTAAGGAATTGTCATATGTTGTTTGTTCTCAAGGCAAATTGGTTATTAAGCTATCATTAACTAAAGTTGGAACTGAATCTCCAACATTTTTGAAACGTATACATGATGATATATGTGGAACTATTCATCCTAAATATGGGCCATTTAGATAGGGTATTAATAGACACATCCAGTAGCTGGTCTCATGTGTGCTTGCTATCAACTTGTAATATAGTGTTTGCAAGATTACTTATTCAAATAATTCAATTAAGAGCACAGTTTACAGATTATACAATTAAATCCATTCGCCTTGATAATGCTAGTGAATTTTCTTCACAAGCTTTCAATGACTATTGTATGTCGATTAGCATAAATGTAAAATATCATGTAGCTCATGTTTATACACAAAATGGGTTAGCTGAATCATTTATTAAGAAATTTTAATTAAGAGCTAGACCCTTGCTTATGCGAACAAAGCTCTTTGTTTCTATTTGAGGACATACAATTTTTATATGCAGCAGCACTAGTACACATCAAATCAATAAGTTATCATAAATATTTCTTCTTTATAATTGGCTTATGGTAATGAGTTAAATATTTTCCATATCAGAATTTTTGGGTGTGCGGTATAAGTTTTAATAGCTCCACCACAACGCATTAAGATGGGTCTTTAAAGGAGATTAGAAATATATGTTGGATATGATTCTCCTTCCATTATAAAATATCTTAAACCAATGACAGGAGATGTATTTATGAGATGTTTTGCTGATTTTCATTTTGATGAACCAGTTTTCTCAACATTAGGGGGAGAAAATGAAAAATAGCTAGTCAAAAAAATTACATTGAATGCTTTGAACCTCACACAAAACAATATGAACTTGAAGTTCAAAAGATAATTCATTTATATAGAATAGAAAATCAACTGCCATATGTATTTACTGACCTAAAGAGAGTGATAAAGTCACATATATCAGTTGTAAATACTCATGTATAGATTGATGTCCCCGAAGAACAATTTGTTAGTAAAATCACTAGCAAATCTAAAGTACGTCAGAAGCATGATAGACCAATCGGTTTAAAAGATAAAAATCTCTATAAAAAAAAAAAGAAATAATTATTCAATATCAGAAATAGATGTTCTTGAAGAGAGTAGAGACATAACAAACAAAGTACTTCTAGAAAAAGTTCAGGTACCTGAAATTGATAAAATTGATGAAAATGAAGAGATCTCAATAGATTATGTATCTACGGGGAAACAATTAAATAAAAAAAAAACAGTTGTCGACATCATTTTTGTGTAAATAATAGCGCTTAATATTTTGAATGATAATGATGATTATAAATCTATATCTGTCGATAAGTGTCGACGTAAATGTGATTGGCCAAAATGGAAAGACGCAATTCAAGCAGAATTGAATTCACTTAAAAATTGTAAGATATTTGAATCTATAGTTCAAACACCTGAAGGTGTAATACCCGTTGGGTACAAATAGGTATTTGTATGTAAAAAAACTGAGAAAAATGAAATTAAGAGGTACAAAGTACGGCTTGTTGCAAAAGGTTTTCACAAAGACCTGAAATTTATTATAATTTCACATATTCTCATGTGGTAGATGCAATTATATTTTGGTATCTCATTAGTCTGACAGTACATGAAAAACTTGATATGCATCTTATGGATGTTATTACAACCTATTTATATGGTTCACTTGATAGTGACATATATATATATATATATATATATATATATATATATATATATATATATATATATATATATATATATATATATATATATATATATAAATTCCAGAAGAATTTAAGATGCCTGAAGCATATAATTCAAAAATTCCGGAAAGTTTATTCAATTAAATTACAAAGATCTTTATATGAATTAAAACAGTTTGGACGAATGTGGTGTAACCATTTCAGTGAATATTTGTTAAATGATTATTATAAGAATGACCATATATGTCTATGTTTTTTTATAAAGAAAGTAAATTCACGATTTGCTATTATTATCGTATATGTTGATGATTTAAATATTATTAAAACTCCTGAAGAGATTATAAAGACAGTAGAGTATTTGAAAAAGGAGTTTGAAATGAAAGATCTTGACAAAACAAAATTTTGTCTTGACTTACAATTTGAGCATTTGAGAAATAAAATTTTTATTTATTAATCAACTTATACAGAAAAAGTATTAAAATAATTTTACGTAGACAAAGCATATCCATTAAGTATCACAATGGTTGTTCGCTCACTTGATGTGAAACAATATGTTTTCCTACCTCAATATGATAATAAAGAAGTTCTTGATCCTGAAGTACCATATCTTAGTACAATCGGTGCACTTATGTATCTTACCAATAATACAATGCATGGTATAACTTTTGTTGTGAGCCTGTTAGCTAGATTTAACTCTTGTCCAATGCAAAGACATTGGAATAGAATTAAACATGTCTTTTGATATCTCAGAGGTACTATTGATATGGAATTGCTATATGCAAATAGATTTAGACCATAACTCATTGGTTATACAGATGCTGGATATTTATCTGATCCACATAAGGCCTAGTTTTATATATGATATTTATTTACATGTGGTAATATAGCAATATTATGGCGTTCCATAAATCAAACACTTGTTGCTACTTCAAATCATACAGAAATTATAGCAGTTCATGAAGCAAATCATGAATGTATTTAGTTGAGATCCATAACTCAACGAATCCGAGAGACATGTAAACTATCTTTTAGAAAGAGGACTATAACTATACTATATGAAGATAATATTGTATGTATAGTTCAGTTGAAAGAAGGATATATTAAAGAAAATAAAACAAAACATATCTCACCGAAGTTCTTTTTCATTCATAAACTTTAAAAGAAATGTGATATTGACGTACAAATTCATGCAAGTGGTAATTTGACAAGTTTATTTATCAAAGCCTTACCTATTTCAATATTTGAAAGACTAGTATATAAAATTGGGATGCGTCGATTCAGAGATATCCAATGATACTGAGAACAGGGGGAGTATACAAGGAATGATGTACTCTTTTTCTTTCACTAGGATTTTTTTCCACTAGGTTTTTCTCTAGTAAGGTTTTAATGAGGCATATTTCTTGTAAAATGGACATCCAAGGGGGAGTGTTATGAATTCATCTATTGTGGATGTCCATTTAGTTTCTCAACTCCTAAAACAATGAATATTATAAATACATTCATTATTATGAGTGTCCTTTTATTTTTTCAACTCCTAAAATCATTGAATCTTATTTATACTCTTTGCTTTTTGGGTTATCTTCCTTTATAATTATATGCCTATTAATAGAGACTTGTATGAAGTAATGGAATAATAAGAAGGAAATTTTCTTCTCTATGTGTTATTTATCTCTAAGTACATTTACATTCTATTTTCTCTTTGTGTAAAATTTCATTTACAACAGGAATAACTTAATAATGGCTGATTAAGTTAGTAAAAAAGAAAGTGTTTGCAATGGTTAAGTTTAATTTTTACTACTATTTAGGAATTAACATCGGTTAAATTCGGTGTAACCTAACTGAATAATAGTTGAGTTAAAATTTAATATATGAATTTAATTGAAATTTTAAATTATCCAATAAATTTAGATTATATTGAATCAAATTTTAAAAAATCTCTAAAAATTACACTTAAACTATTTAAATTAATTTAAAATTATTTTAAAAATTTATTTGTATGAACCCATCAATTTAATTTGATCTATTTAAAATAATTTTTGTACCAAATTCAGAAGAAGGAAATAGTAGCGGTAAAAAGTCTAGTGTTTAAAGCAACCATATATATATATATATATATATATATATATATATATATATATATATATGTTGGAGATTACTATGACTCGTAAACCCAAATTAATATATTTTTTTGTCTTTTACTGATCACTTTGAAACGTTGGCCAACCATGAAGCAAGTTAATATTTTTTATGTTTATTTGTATAAAAATATCCAACAATATATCTGAAATAACTTTATTTTTTTCTTAAAATTGAGTATTTGTGTTAATTAGTCTTTCAAAGTTTAAGATGAAAATAAATTATTCTATTTCAATGCATGAACATACCACAAGTCTTATTAAAAATTTGTAGTAGTGCTTGCATGTCACCTATAAAAAAAATTGCTGATAGTAAGATCGAATTTAAATTTTAAAACGGTACACTTTAATTTTTATCAATTGATTTGATGATTTTGGACAATCCCGTTGGTTAATATTATTATTATTATTATTAGTACAAGTGTTGGCTAATGTTATTTGATGTGGGCTTCCTGAAACAACCACCCTAAATGGTAATTTGGTGGATATGGGCCTGCCGCTGCTCCATATGGGGCTTCTAAGATTGGATGTTACTTCGTATGGCCCATAATAGTTTTGAAACATATTCCGTATGGTTGGTTTTAGGCCTACATTCATGATCTTACCCTTCAGAGTTTCATTTGGATAAAAAAAAAATTAATAAATTTAAGAGTATGTTTAATTTTTTTTTTTTACTAAAACTAAAAAATATAATTAAAAATATATTTGTGGATTTTAAGAGAAAACATTCTCTAAAATATGATGAAAATAAGAAATTTTTAAAAGATATTTTTAATATTTTTAAAAAATAACCAATATCATTTTTATAATTTTAAAAGGCAAAATATTATAATTATTAAATAAAATTAAAATAATATCTTAATTATATAAGATTAAATTCAAATTTTAAGTAATATTTATAATTATTTTTAATTAAATCTAAAAATAAATATAAAAAATTTAATTTCATAAAACAGATTTATTTTCAAAATAATAAAAATTTATAAGTAAAATATATTTTAAAAAATTAAAATAAAGAATAAAACCTGAAAATATTTTTACAAGTCAAACACACTCTAAATGTTTTTTAAAATATAAAATTTCTATAGTTTTTTAGTAAAATAAAATACTAGCAACATCTTATATTTTTTTAGGCATTTTAAATATCAATATATTAAACACAAATCACACAATGTTCTCAATTCCATGCTCATGCATTCATCAGCTATTTTCTCTAAGAGAAAAATATAACTTGTGACCTTTTATTCAAACCTCTACCCTCCCAACCACCTAGCTACCTTCAATATAAACAATATTAAAATTATCTCACTAACAGTATAACGAATATTAAACAGTCTTTATTAGAATTAATTTAAATAAAAAATAATTAGATCAAAATCATTATTTGTAATCCATCAATGTGTATTTACTCTAGTTCATGTATGATCTCTTATTAGTATTGAGTGCATTTTGAAAATCTCAATTAATTTGAGAATATTTTTATCATATGACCAAAAAAAAATATCTCTTATTGTTAAGCATCTACTAATCATGATACATCATATCTTAGAGTTGAAAAAAATATTTACCTTTTAAAATTTGTATTAAAAAAAGAATTATTAATTTAAGAATTTTAATATAATAATAAAATAAAATTCCTAACTGTGACTAAATACAATTTTTAAGACAGAGAGATTTGAGATGCGAATTGGGGTCTTCAAACTCACACGTAAGAGATAAAGAAAACTTAAGAGAACACCAAGTGTAAGAAGATCATCCTCAAAACAGAAAGTAGATAAATATGAACCAATTCAGATGTACCTTTGATTATTCCCATAATCTTCAAAGAATAACACCATATTTGGCGTGAATGAATTAACATACAAGACATTACAATATTTGACAACATTGAACTTAAGAATGCAAATTAAGTGTAAGAAAAAACATCAAATCAATTCAAACTCAGATCATTCTCTGTATACTTTACATAGGAATGAGAAAAACAAAAAAGGTAAGATCCACATAAGATATGATTAGGGCCGGTGCAATACTGCACGAAATCCAAAACTGGATAAACTATGCACTTGATTTCCTCCTCAATAAATAGTTTTTCCTTTGGGTTCAAAGACATACTTAATCAAAGACTCCTTCGCAGGCAAAATCTCGGGAAACTCCATTTTCAACTTTGATGCTTCCATTTCATTACTGCTTTGAAGATAAGCCAAGGCATGTTCTTCTGGCATGAAATTAACCCATTTGAAATCAGGGTTAATATAGTTCTTGTACATCTCCAAAATCTCATTTAGGGTGGTCACATTACCAGGATTTGTCAAGTTCCAAAATCCCTAAAGTTTCTTTTGGCCATCTCAATTGAAACAGGAAGAAGCTCATCCAAGACAGAGATGCTGTTTTGAATGTTTGCCACTTTATTAAATTTTGTTATTTTGGCGATGAAGTTTTGTGGATTGCTAAGATCAGAGGATACTAGCAGCCAGAGTCTTAGGGCTTGTTTGGTGGTCAGAATAAAATAATGATGGATATGATAGCAGATTGGATAAGAGTATAATAAGATATGGACCTGATAAGTTCTTATCATATTCAGTGTTTGATGCACACCAGGATAAACATTATGCTATCATATCCTGCATTTGAAATAAATAAGATAATAATAGGATATGATATAAATTATATAAAATGACAAAATTAGTCAAATGAACAATATATTAAGGGATTATCCATATGTGAATCATAATCAATTATATAGCCTTTTTTAAGAGATTGTACCTAAATGCACTAGGGAACTTACAAAAAGAAAATTGTAAACTTGAAAAAGTAAAGTGTAAGATAAGGATATACATAATTAGATGTAAACATAAAGAGGCAAGGGACGATGAGCATTCTCGAGGGTGAAGAGGAGGAGCGTTTCATAGGGGCAATTTCAGGATCGGGGTGAGGCAGCAAAATATGTTATCCTGTTCTTAATCCAGTTAACCCCACATGATATAGATTTTAACTAAAGAGATAGGATAGGATAGCAAACCTGATACTGTTATCATATCTTATTGACTCACCAAACATAAAATAGTAATAAGATATGATAAATTATCCTATCATGTATCCCCTATCATGTGTAGAATATGATAAATTATCCTATCATGTATCCCTTATCATGTACTCCAAACGAGCCCTTATAATGCACCCATTGTTATAGTCTTTGAGCAGTTCTTCAACCTGAAACCATAGTGTAAAAGAGGTAGGTTGAAGTTACACAAAAAGCTTCTGTAACAACAAGATAAACTATTTAACATAAATACTGACACGACAAAATATACAACATTCAAGTTAATTTGAAATATTCCAACTTAATAAATATAAATATTGATATAGATACATATATTTATAATTTGTAATGTGACATAAAAATATGATATTAACTACAGTATAAACACCGGTAACACAATAAAATATTGAAATACAATTTGAAATGTTGCTAGTTTTGTAGAGCAGAGCAGGAAGCAAAATGCAAATATGTAAACATACCATGGATTGCGTTTTCGAATGGAAAGAATCAGTGGGATTTGTTTTGTCTTCGAAGGTACAGCCAAAAGCATAATTGATCAAGATTAGGCCACGCTCTTTGCAGACATCTGCCAACGTTAACACACCAACAACGTTGCTTTGGATTGTTTCTGGTTTATGAGTTTCAAACCATTTCCCAGTGAAACCAGAAGCATTAAAAATATGGGTTGGTTTGATAGTCTGAATATCCACCAAGATCTGTGATCTCTCTTCTAAATACCCTCTTCCATGCATACTCAAAGGGTATCCCCTGCTTCTCACAAATCTTCCCCAGAAGGCCACCTATCCACCATGTCCCACAATAGATCAAGAACTTCAGAGAAGGCTTATTGTTCGTTGAAGCTGGAACCACCATTCTATTCTGGCTAGAATTTTTCACAGAAACCAAGGAAATTTTTTTTAATTTTTTTTATGTTATGAAATTAATTTGTTGAAATTTGAGTGAAAATTAATTTTTGGGTGAAATTTGTAATTAATTTTCAAGTATTAACAAAACTTATAATCATTTAAGAAATAATGTCTCTGTCACACTTTAGAAAAAGTCGCCAACTCCAAAACTGAATTTTCTCTTCAATCTATGTTAAAACTTAGTTCTCTATCAAAGTAATTGTTGCAAGTAAATAAGAAGACGAAGGCTTCATTTAAATGTGAACATGAATCCTTTGGAGCATCGCACCAGGGGCTATCACGTGCGATGCTGCAGTCTTCCATTGCCAACACGCACGAAAATGGCTGCTGCAATCTTCCAATGCCAAAAATATCACGTGCCCTTGTAAAATCAATCTCCATTAAAAAGAATCAGGCTCTAGAGCATTATCACAAAGGCATCAAATGTCCTCGTCACTCCCATAAAGTCACCCTTGTTTACCAACCCATTAAGCTTACACTCTAACGTAATTTGATTCATGCAGCGAACTCCACTTTGACAAAAAAAAAATTAATTTATTGTTCTTATTTATGTGAATTTAACTCTAAATAAAAGAGCAAGGTAACAGGAGGTTTCCTGTTTTACATTCTCTTCGCCCAAATATCGCTTTCCATCTCCTGCTGATCGGCTTGATTCAAATAGTTTTTTGCAAATTGACCAAGGTCGATTTTGTATAAAATCAAACCAATCAGTTTAATTTTTAAATCAAAAACTGAAGATTCGATTTGAGCTATTCTGTTTGAAGGATTTTCAATTTCAATTACAACTTATCATCAACATCTAATAATATATATTTGCATTTTGGCAACCACACGTCCACTTAACAATTTTAGGGTGCGTTTGATTTGCGAAAACATTTTTTATTTTTATTTTTTAAAAATAGTTTTATTTTTTAGTTTTCATATTTTTAAAAATACGTTTAGTTTGTATTTTTAATTTTACTATTTTTTAATTATATGATTATATTTTTACTTTATTTTTATATTTACTACTTTATAATTATATAAACAGTAAAACATTATATATATATATATATATATATATATATATATATATATATATATATATATATATATATATATATTCGAAATAATTATAAAAATGCCACTGTTACAATACGTTAAAGTACTAAAAATTTTGAAAACGTCTTTTTGACATTTTTAAAATTTATAAAAATTAAAAAAATGTTTTTTAAAAATAAAAACAATAAACAATAAACAAACGTATTTTTATGTTTATTTTTAATTTTCAGTGTAAATAAAAGTTTTCAATAAAAATAAACAAACCAAACATCCCCTTATATTTTCTTTTGATACCAAACTTTTACTTTCATTTGCTATTGAATTCATGATTGAAAGTTCTATAAAACTTGAACCAGCATATCATCGTGTCTTGAACCAGAATATCATGATGTCAGACACATGTATGACACTGACGACGTTTGTAAAGGCATGTTTAAATAAAAAAAGTTTTACTTTTTTGAGGATGAATAGTATGAAAATGTTTAAGATCATCTCATTTTGTGGATTTTTTTTTCTTTTAAAATATTAGTTTGAGATAGATAAAGTTGTATTTTTTTGTTTTAAAGCATATCACAAAAAATAAAAGAGTGACAGAGACAAGTAGCAAGAAAGGACTCTCTGCCACTGCCTTGGCCCTTAGCCATCTCTACGCAAGGAAGCCAAATGTAGCCACGCCATAAAATAATAGTTCAGTGTTCTTTATATATATATGAGAGATAGAGGGAAAGGTAGATAGAACAAAAAGAAAATATTTTTGCACTTAGAACAATGTGCAAATAATTTTATTAAGGGTAAGGAATAATCCGTTTTATAAGCTATGTAATATCTCCACCAAAATTGTGGTTTTTTTCCCATAGGAAATTCATAATATGAGGGACAAGACGAGATAAATATTATGATTGCGGTGATGACCTTTTTTCAGTTGTGGCACCCGATGGGTGCAGTCTCTATCTTGGTCACCACACAAACAAGCAAAAGAATCTGAAGGACTTGGCCTTCCGAGATTATACATAAAATAATTTGGCAGGTTGTTTTCTTGATAATTTTCTTTATAGCAAAAAAAAAATATTAATTAGAAAAGATCCTAACAGTCGTAAATAGAAGTACGACATTTAGAATTTTAGATGCAAGGGGTATATTATTAATAACGCTCTTATTAAGGAATTCAACGAGAAGGAATTAGGCAAGCTTTAAACCTAGCTACTGCGCTATTTGGAGGAGTGAACATAGTGTTTGAACAATGGTAAGAATAAGGTGTACATTGTATTTTGCAACTGCATTATATATATATATATATATATATATATATATATATATATATATATATATATATATATATAGTGTGTGTGTGTGTGTGTGTGTGTGTGCGTATAAATCTGCTTGTGTACTTCCATGTTTTGCAGCCTTGAATTGCCGTAACGAAGAGGGCCAATTGAAACAGCCTTTGGAGTATAAGCATTCCGGTTTAGCTTTGTAGATTTTTTTAATAACTTTTCGTAACTTTTTGAATTATTTCAATCGAAACTCGTGTAAAAGAGTTGTATTCAACTTAATCAAGTAATATTAAAACTGTTTAAAATATGTTATTTTTACACTCTTTTTTATATATCTGCTATTAGATTTTACAATAAAAGTATAATAATTAAATATTTTTTACAATAAAAATATGACAGTAAAATTTTTTTACATACTAATTTTACATGATTGATTCTTCTTTTAAAAAAAATTCCTCCATGTGCTTTATTTTCATTAGAGAACCTCCTGACAAACAAGAAGTTAATTTCACAATAAAAACTTGATACTCGTTTATAGGTTGATCATTGAGTTTAATTTCACATTGTTATGCCTGTACTTAATCTTGATGTAATAAAAAAAGTATAGAATTAATAGACTGGCCATTCATGATGGATAGATAATTATCAATTTATATGTTAAAAATTAAACTGATTTAAAACTGATCGCTTTCTCATCAAAACAGTTATTTGAGGTGGAAAAAGAGAAAAACACTTGAAAAAGTATTGGCCCAGTACTGCGTGGATGGGTATACATAATGTATGTATATATACCACGTGCCCTTGTATCCATTACCTAATTATGAAAAAGAATCAGGTTCTAAAGCATGATCACAGAGGCATCAATTGTCCTCGTCGCTCCCACGAAGTCACCCTTGTTTACCAACCAATCAAGCCTCCACTCTTACCTGATTACCCGGTATTAAATTCTTTAAACTGACATATTTATTTTTTTAATATAAAATATGGATAAATTTCTCAAATTAAAAAGATTAATTTTTGAGCAACGAATTAAATTTTCTCTTATATATAAAATTGTTTAGAGCAACATCAAATTAAAATTAGTTTAGAAGTAAGCAAATTTTAGATTACATCTTAAAATTTATTACTATCATCTCAACAACCAAGAAAAAATATGCAATAAGGTTATTCTCAAATTGCAGGTATTAATTAAGTAACAAACAAATGGAATATGGTCATGTCTGTTGACTCTGACATTCTATCATGAAAGCAAAGCTGAGAATCTTGTGGGTTAACACTGTTTTTATCTCCTCCGAATAACTTATGTTTGAGACCAAGAGTCAGCATTACTCCTCCGAATAACTTTGTCTTCCCATATAAGGATTGTATAGCATGGGGACTACTACATAAGGAATAAGGTTCTGTAGTGTCCGTGGAGAGGAACAATAATTGGGTGGTCAAAAGTTGACGGAAATATTATGAAATAGGCCAACGAAGTATGTGATTAATCTCACTTACTTTATTAAAATTGTTTCTTTCTACAAATATATTTTTGTGAGTTTAGACTTTTGATATGATAGAGAACTTTTAATTACTAAGTTCAAACTTATTTGCCACTTGAATTAAAAACTATTTATTAAGAGAATATTTTAATTTTTGAAGTAATCTTAAAAGTTATTTACGATACATTTAGATATAAGTTATATTAAAAATTATAAGCATGAAAAGTTGTTTTATCTAATTTGAGTCTTTTTGTCAATTAATCAATTTCAGGGATTTCTTTTACTGTTTTTTTTTGTTGACGCTAATTTTTTTTTTCCACAAGATTCTCATCTTTGCCGTTCGTTTCATGGTTTAATAGTTGACAATAAATTATAATTGTGTGATATTTTCTTCTTGGTCTATCTACCTTTGTCTCTCTTTTATTATTAAAAAAGAAAACTGAACTACTAGTTTCTGGCGTGGCTACATTTGGCTTCCTTACGTAGAGATGGCTAAGGGCCAAGGCAGTGGCAGAGAGTCCTTTCTTGCTTCCTGTCTCTGTCACTCTTTCATTTTTAATAAAAAATACAACTAACTTTAATGAGCTACCTCTTTTTTGGGGGGGGGGGGGGGGGGAAGTGAGATAGAGTGATATTTGGGCGAAGAGAATATCGTAAAACAGGAAACCTCTTGTTACCTTGCTGTTTTATTTAGAGTTAGATAGAGACAGAGAGAAGAGTAATGCTAAGGGCAACACAGATCCAGACGTAGATATATACACATAAAACCTACAGGTGAAGGCCCAATAGATAGATCATTTGTTCACCGTTTACATCCGACTTTCTCGACAGCGTATTCGACGATCTTGTTGATTTCATAATCCCCACTGATGCATCCATCACCGTCGCTGTCAGCGTACTGGATACCCCAGGAGGCTCTCCATCCCGGAATCCAAGAACCAAGATCACTGAAAGCTTTCTTAAGCTCCTCCGTGGTCAGAATACCGTCACCGTTCCTATCAGCTCCTTTAATAGTAGCCCTTATCTTCTCCGTCTTAGGATCTTTAGTATGCATCACAGACCAAACCATTTTGGGCTCTCACTCTCTATAATGCCTTCTGCCTTCTTCTATACAAGTGCCTCCCCAGTTGCATCTCCTATATATATAACTTGGCTGCGAGTGGAAGGGGCCGTCCATTTCAGAGAATCATAGCCTACATCACCTAATTATGAAAAGAGAATCAGGTTCTAAAGCATTATTACAAAGGCATCAAATGTCCTCGTCACTACCATGAATTACCCCAGTATTAAATTCTTCAAACTGATATATTTATTTATTTTATATAAAATATGGGTAAAACTTTATTTAAATTGATTTACAAATTAAATTTTCACTTATACATAAAATTGTTCAAAGCAACATCAAATTGAAACTAACTTAGAAGACCTTTCAACAAACATTGGATTACATTTTAAGACTTATTACTATCATCTCAACAACCAAGATATAAAATATGCAATAAGGCGAATTACAAATTGCAGCTAACAAGTAATAAACAAATGGATATGGTCATGTCTGTTGACTCTGTCCTTCTACCATGAAAGCGAAGCTGAGAATATTGTGGGTTAGCACTGCTTTTATCTCCTCCGAATAACTCTTGTTGACACCAAGAGTCAGAATTAGCATCTGCTTTAATTTCTAAAAATATCCCTTGCTTTGTCTTCCCATATAAGGCTTGTAAAACATGGGGGGCTACTACGTAAGGAATGTGGTTCAGTATAGTGTCCGTGACGAGAAACAATTGGGTGGTCAAAAGTTGACGGAAATATCGAATAGGCCGACGAGGTATCACATTATTAAAGCTGTTTGTCATCTATAAATATATTTTTTTATAGTTATTGGTATGGCAAAGAAGTTTTAATTATTAAATTTAAATTTATTTGTCATTTGAATTATAAATTATTTATTAAGTGAATGTTTTTGAAGTAATCTTAAAAATTATTTACAAGACATTTAGATATAAGGTATATATATTAAAATTATAAATGAATGTTCGGTATTGAATAACGTAAATATTAGTTTTTATATATATAGCCTTAAAAAATTTTATAAATAATATCTTAGGGTGAAATTTGTAGGTAATTTTTAAATATTAACAAAATTTGTGGTCATTTAGGAAACGTCATGTCTATGTCGCCTTTGGCTAACATCACGGGTCATGTCATGCTGGAGATGTCTTGTATAAAACTTTATTCAAGTTGATGATTAATACGAATAAAAAGAACAATACATGTGGGGATTAATCCAGTACACATAGCGTCAATGGCAATTTTCAAGGAATAAGGTTCGGTTGTATCCGTGCGCGCGGAGAGGAAGACTTGAGTGTTCAAAAGTTGACGGGAATATAGAGTAAGTTAACAAAGGTTGATTTAGTTAATAAAATTTTAAAAAAAATTGTAAATTTTAAATTTAATTTATACTGTTATTTAAGAATGAATATTAGTCAGATTTAATGCATGTAACCTGATTAAATAATATTCAGATCAAAAATTAATATTTAAACTCAATTAAAGTTTCAACTTATTTAAAAAAATTTGATTATATTAAATCAAATTTAAGAAAATTATTAAAAAAAATTACACTAAAACCATTTAAAACTATTAAACTCATTAATCCAATTCGATCTATTTTAAATTATCATTTTACTAGATTGGGGTGAATTTAGTCAAATTAATTAAGTTATATCTACTCTTATTATTAAACTCATTAATCCAATTTGAAATGATTTTTTTTACTTAATTAATGTGAATTTAATCGAATTAATCAGGTTATATTTATTTTTATTATAAGTAGTCATTTTTAATAGATGATTTGTAAATATTACTATAAATTTTTGTTAAAACTTAAAAGATACTTTATTGATATAGTTTGAATTAAGGTCATCATAATATTTCAGAAAGAGGAAATAGTAGCAGTGAAAAGCCAAGTATTTAAAGCAGCATTTTAGGCCATAAAATTTCATTGTATATGTTGGAGGTTACTATGATTCATAAACCCAAATTAATAACTTTTTTAAGGTCTTTTATTGATCACTTTGAAACGTTGGCCTGCCATAGAACAAGTTAACTTTTTATTTTTATTTTTATAAAAATTTCCAAAAATATATCTGAAATAACTTTTTTTTTTTAAAATTGAGCATTTATATTAATTAGTTTTTCAAAGTTTAAGGTGAAGATAAATTATTCTATTTTAAACATACTACAAATTTCAATATTATAGGCTTACTGCTGCTCCATATGGGCTTCAAAGATTGGAAGCCACTTCGTATGGCCCATACTAGTTTGGAAACATGTTACATATGGTTGGCTTTGGGCCCACATTCATGATCTAACCCTTCAGAGTTTCATTGAATAAAAAATTAATAAATTTAAAAGTTTGCTTAGTTTGTATCTTTTTTTTATTAAAAATTAAAAAATAATTGAAAATATATTTTTAGAATTAAAAAAAATTTGAAAATATTTTCTAAAACACATTGAAAATAAAAAATATTTAAAAGATATTTTGAATATTTTTTAAAAATAACGAACAGTTTTTTTGTAATTTTAAAAAATAGTATATTATAATTATTAAATAAAATTAAATTAATATCTTAATTATAGAATATAAACTCAAAATTTAAGTAAAATTTATAATCATCTTTTTCGATTAAATTTGAAAATAAATTTAAATAAACATATTTTAAAATGATAAATATTTATAAATAAAAATAAAAACTAAATTTTTTTCAAAAGTCATTAATTTTTTTTAAAAATATAAAATTTCTGTAATTTCTTGGTAAAATAAAATACTAACAAATATCTTAATCTTTAGGCATTTTAAATATTAATATATTAAACACAAATACCTTAAAAACTTCGTCCGATTACACAAACTAATTTTTTTCTAAGAGAAAAATAGAACTTCGGAACGAAAAACAATTATCTGACTAATAACATTATGAATATTAAATAGTCTTTATTAAAAAAAATTAATTATGTATCCAAATATTAAATAATTTAATTTTAAAAAAACTAATAGTATAATAACTTTTTATAAAATCTAAGCTGTTTACTTAAACGGGTGCTTTGTAATAAGAGGTTTCCTGTTTGACGTTCTCTCCTCCCAAATATCACTCTCCATCTCCTGTTGATC
The DNA here is from genome assembly GCA_037074535.1 of Gleditsia sinensis. Classification (NCBI taxonomy): domain Eukaryota; kingdom Viridiplantae; phylum Streptophyta; class Magnoliopsida; order Fabales; family Fabaceae; genus Gleditsia; species Gleditsia sinensis. The sequence continues at coordinate 16,832,738 of CM073472.1, forward strand.
GGTTTGACTCAATTAGTTTTCTGTAAATTGGTCAATCTAGTTGATGAGGTCGATTTTGTATAAAATCAAATCGATCAGTTTAATTTTTTTTAAGGAAAAACCGAAGATTCTATTTAAACTGTTTGGTTTAAAAGATTTTCAATTTCAATTACAGCACCCACCCATTTATTTAATATATATTTTTAAGTTAATATTTAATTTATCATTAATATATAATTTTTTATCTATCAACAATACTTAAATTATGATAAATGATAAAAATAATATTTTTTAAAAATTATTTTTATTACATATTATAATTTAAATATTATTGATAAATAAAAATAATAGATCAAATTTTTTTTTCATACCAAACTTTTATTTTCATTTGTTATTGAAATTCATGATTGAAAGTTCTATAAAACTTGAACCAGCGTATCATCATATCTTGAATCAGAATATTATAATGCCAGATACATGTATGACACTGACGACACTTGTAGAGACATGTCCTAAAAAAAAATTCTTCTTTGTGCATAAATAGTATGAAAATGTTTAACATCATCTTATTTAGCGGATTTTTCATTTTTTTGAAAAATATTAGTTTGAGCAGAAAAAGTTAGTTGTATTTTTGTTTTAAAGCATATGACCAAAAAAGAAAGAGTGACGGAGACAGGTAGCAAGACAGTACTCTCTGTCACTGCCTTGGCCCTTAGCCATCTCTATGCAAGGGCTGGGATTCCCCCCTCCCCAACAAAGACGCTCTCTCTTTTTTTCTTTCTTCTTATCTTTTTTTGATTTGGCTTATCTTATACCAGTGAGCTTTGAAACTGAGTTTATATAAAAATATCTTGGATTGAAATTTTGTGATTGCCACTTGCTCTTTTATTATATTTTTTTACACGAGCATTTTTATATATTTTTTTAAGCATATGATCAATTTCATTTGCGCTGTTAAGATTATTTATATGTTCACAAGTACTTTTTTTCCTATGATTTCGAATTTTTTTTATTAAATTCAAATTTATTTATTATTTGAGTTATAAATTACTTAATAAGTGATTTTTTTATTTTTAAAGTACTAAAAAATTATTTATAAGACATTTAGATATAAGGTGTATTTAAAATTATAAATGAATGCTGTGTATTGAATAACGTAAATATTTTTATAAATAATATTTTTGGGTGAACTTTGTAAATAATTTTTAAGTCTGAACAAAACCTATGGTCATTTAGGAAACGTCATTTTGAAAACATCATGTAAGGAAATCTATGTCGCCTTTGGCTATAGTGCATCTGAGAGGTAGTCCTATAATGTTAATATCCTGCGAATATATTTTGAAAAACGCAAAAAGAAGAAAAAAAGAACAATGCATGGATTCGTGGAAAGCGGGAATCCTTGCCAACAATTTTAGCATCAAAAGGTGATATAAGCATTTATATTTAGAGGCAGTTGAGTGAGAAAAGATGAAAGGGTTACGAGAGGTGGGGCGCACTAAATCCCTAATCTAATTCTTGCATTTATCTCCATCGAGTACATTAACGACAAAGATGAGAACCTTGTGGGTTAGCATAGCAACAATGGCCTTTTATAAGGAATAAGGTTCGGTAGTGTCCGTAGAGAGGAAGAATTGGACGTTCAAAAGTTGGCGGGACGATGGATATCCTAGCACAATCTCTAATCGAACATGGAAAGAGCCAACAAAAATTATTTCAATTAATGAAAATTAAAGAAATTTTCTTATAAAACTTAAGTTTGATTCTTACTATCAATAAATTATTTTAGTAAATAATTTGTAAGCATCACTATAAACTCTCATTGAAGTTTCAACTTGTGATATGCTCTGACCTTAAAATAAGATAATCTCTTTCAATTAAGTTTTTAAAATTTGGCAAGATCAATGATATCCTAGCACAGTCTCGTATGGATTAATATGAAATGTAACCACTCGTCCCTTTTGATTACACTACTTTTATGTCCATTATATCTTTGATCCGGCAAGGGAAAAAAAAACGAATTTGTCTTAAAAGGCCAAGTCCTTCGGATTCTTTTGCTTGTTTGTGTGGTGACCAAGATATAGAGACTGCACCCCTCGGGTGCCATAACTGAATAAAGATCATCACACTAATCATAATATTTATCTCGTCTTGTCCCTCATATTATGAATTTCCTGTGGCAAAAAAATCACAATTTTGGTGGAGATATTCCATAATTTGTAAAATGGATTATTCCTTACTCTTATTAAAATTATTTGCACATTGTTCTAAGTACAAAAATATTTTCCTTTTGTTCTATCTACCTTTCTCTCTCTCATATATAAAAAAATTGAACTATTCGTTACTGTCATACATGTGTCTGACATTAATATGATATTCTCGTTCAAGATATGATTATACGCTGGTTCAAGTTTTATAGGGCTTTCAATCATGAATTCAATAGCAAATGAAAATAAAAGTTTGGTATGAAAGGAAAATATAAAATTATTAATTGGATGGGTAGTTGCGAAAGGGCGGTAATTGAAATTAAAAATCCTTTAAACTGAACAGTTCAAATCGAATCTTCGGTTTTTCCTTAAAAAAAATTAGACTGATCGGTTTGATTTTATACAAAATTGACCTCATCAACTTGGTTGGCCACTTTGCAAATAACTATTTGAATCAAACCGATCAACAGGAGATGGAGAGTGATATTTGGGAGGAGAGAACGTCAAACAGGAAACCTCTTGTTATCTTGTTGTTTTATTTAGACTTCGACACACATGCATATATATATAGAGAGAGAGAGTGTGATGCTAAGCGCAATACAGATCCTGCCGTACAAATGTACTATAGGTGAAGGCGTAATAGATAGATCTTTTAATTTGTTTAGTATTTTTCTCTCAGTCTCTTGAGAACGTATTCGACAATCTTGTTGATTTCATCTTCTCCGCTGATGCATCCATCACCGTCGGTGTCAGCGTACTGGATACACCTGAAGGCTCTCCATGCCGGAAACCGAGAACCAAGAATACCGTCACCGTCACCATCTGCTTCTTTAAAAATAGCCCTTATCTGATCAGGCAAATGCACAGGACGAACGTGATACGATGGAGTCACATGCATTTTGGACACTCACTCACTATAATGCCTTCTGCCTTCTTCCATACAAGTGCCTCCCCAATTGCATATCCTACATATATATATATATATATATATATATATATATATATATATATATATATATATATATATATATATATATATATATATATATATATAACGTGGCTGCGAGTGAGAGCCCCCCCCCCAGCCCAAACTTCGAAAATGGCCTCTTTTTTTTTTCTTTTGGTATAAAACTAAGTTTATGTAAAAATCTTGGATTGAATTCTGGGATTGCCAGGCTTTTTTATTCTTATACTTTAAAAAAAAAATATATGACTAATTTTACTTACACTATTAAAATTGTCTTTTTATAAATTTTATTTTTGTAAAACTCGAATTTTTTATATGACAAAAATTAATTGTTCAATTTAAATTTATTTATTATTTGAATTATAAATTATTTATTAATTAAATATTTTTTATTTTTAAAAAATTAAATAATTAGTTACAAGACATTTAGATATAAGAGGTATTAAAAATTATGAATCAATATTATGTATCGAATAATGTAAAAATTAATTTTTCGGTGAAATTTGTATTTAATTTTCAAGTAATAAGAACGTAATAGTATTAACAATGGTGATATTAATTAAAATTGTTTAAGTGAGTCCCATAAGTACTATATCATTACTTTTTCTTTTAAACAACTCTACAGTATTTTAAGCAACTCTCTACTCCAATGGTACAACTTTAAAAAATTTATTAAATGGATTTCACAAGTTAATCCATATTTTTATACTTTATTCATATTTATTATATTTCAACTTAAAATATTAATTTATTTGTATTTTAATTTTAAAACAATAAATATATAAAAAAAAAACTTAAAATAAAACACACACATATATAATTAATTAAAAATGATGAAAATTGAGTTTTTATTTTAAAATTATGTTTTTGTTTGGTTGGTTCTAAATAAAACACACAGTAAAATACCACCAGCAAGAGCAGCAATACCAACCATTTTTTATGATTTTTAGTTTTGATTTTGAGTAATTTCCGTTTATGCAACTGTTGCTTCTCTAAGCAACGGTGCTTACATTCGGACTCAACGCTGGCGAACTCCAACAACAAAAAATGATCAGATGCGGTGCTACTATAACTGTGCGCTCATAAGCAACTCTAATGGGAGTTGCTCTAAAAACTTGTGGTCATTTAAGAAATAATGTCTATGTCACACTTTAAAAAATGTCGCCAACTCCATAAGACATGACATTTGTATAAAGAGAAGAGATAAAAACAATTGTCAGTCTATGTATTAAAATAATATAAAATTGAGTGCATTTTGAAAATCATTTGAAAAGAAACTTAATCTCAATTAACTTATACATTAATTTGAGAATATTTTTATCATATAACCAAAAAAAATATCTCTTATTGATAAGCATCTATAATCATGATACATCATATCTTAGGGTTGAAAAAAATATTTACCTTTTAAAATTTGTATTAAAAAAAAGAATTATTAATTTAAGAATTTTAATATAATAATAAAATAATATTCCTAATTGTTACTAAAAACAATTTTGAAGACAAACAGAAAATTGAGATGTGAATTGGGTTCTTCAAACTCACACGTAAGAGATAAAGAAAACTCAAGAACTAAGAAGATCATCCTCAAATCAGAAAGTAGATAAATATGAAGCAGTTCAGATGTACCTTCGATTATTCCCATAATCTTCAAAGAATAACACCATATTTGATGTGAATGAATTAACATACAAAACATTACGATATTTGACAACATTGAACTTAAGAATGCAAATTAAGTGCAAGAAAAAATATCAAATCAATTCAAACTCATATCAACTTTTGTGATACTTTACATAGGAAAGAGATAGACAAAAAAGATTGTAAGCTGTAGATGTGGGCCAAATATCCCACTTGAAATGGGAAGTTGCCAACGTTCATATGAACGTTGGCAACATGAAAATAATGATGGCCCACACCAATTTTCTAAAGTCAATACTTTCCTACATATCTTTGTCCTAATGTCATTGCTTTCCAACGTCTCTTTGATGGGAAGTGTAATATCCCAAAATTTTTATTTTTCAATAATAATATTTTACTAAATATATATATATATATATATATATATATATATATATATATTGTAAATGATTATGTTTTTCTAAAAGGAAGTATATTTTTATTTAAAATAATTATTGTTTTGCTCAAATTAATTATATTGGCTTTAAATAAATTTTTGTTGTATTTTTTGAAATATTCTTTCTTTTAATATGTAAAAAGATATTTATTTTGAGATTTTTTTATTACGATTTTTATCAAGAAAAATCATAATTTAAGAGTTTAACTAGAATGTAAATTTTTAGAAATTTTTAGAATATTTTAGGATGAAAAATTGAATTTATATGAATTTATATTAAAGAAATCCTATTATTTAATTATTAAATAATAATAATAATAATATTTAAAAAAAAAAGGGGAAGGAGGGAACGGGATGGACGCGGACGTGAAGGAGAAGAAGAAAATTTTTTTCTTCTCTCTCTCTCTAAATTTTTTTTAAAAACTTCTCTCTAAAATTTCTCCAATTCTAGACGTCTAATTAAGATACCGGAGGTACCGTTGGACTCATAGCGGCGAGAGCTTCAAAACCCACCGATCATTTTCGCCAGGGGTTCGCCGGAATTTCGTGAATAGTATCTTCAAGGTAAATTTTCTAAAATACTAAATTTTTGATAGTTTTTCAAGATTTTAACTTAGAGGTTTTGTAAAGGATATAGAATATTAGTTGTAGGATAAAATTTACGGTTAGAAAATATGTTTAGTTGGTTTAATTTTGCAAAATTTACTTCGGTGAACAGTGTTTCCAGCCGTGAACAGTGCCAACGTCGCGGGGTCATTTTTTTAGGTTTTTGGACCTTCCGGACTCACTTTTAATGTCTAATGGATCAAACTCAAATGGGAAACGTGGATTTTGGGGCTGTCCAATCTGGGGCCCTTACCCTTTGAGTGAATATAATTTACTATAACGCATTTTAAAATTCTCCTTCATGCCCATGCATTTTAAAACAAAGTTTTAATTATGAATATCATAAATTGAATTTTATGTTTATATTGATTTATATTCTTAGAAGTTATAGGACATGCAGAACAGACCTCTAATAAGTTCCTCCTGAATTTATGATGAAAATGTGGTATTATGATACACTTTATTGAATCTTATAATTGTATTATCTTTCATATTATTTCATATTATTTGTGTTATAAATGATACCTCACTGTTTCATGGATATGGTGAAATTGAATTTGTATTTGAGTTTCAAATGTGTCATTGATACTGGATATTATGGTTTATTTGGACTGGAATGAAAATGTTGTATTTCTGATTTTGGAGAATGAATTTCTATGCCGGAACTCTATCCGAGGAATATCTTGGAAGGGAGGGATATATTTTGTCTTAAAAAGGATTTTAATCTCATAATTTTCAATTTTTCTTTCAGCTTATATTTTTGATTTATTAAATTAGTTTATTTTGGAAGAATCATTGATAGAAACACTGTTAGCTAGCGACAGAGATAGTTAGCCTTGGTGCACCATGAAAGTCTAGCTAGCAAGAAAGTTGCTAGCCCCTTGTGCGAACGGGCACATGAGGATTGAAATGTGAATAAATGTGGAGTTGAGGTATGTCTCCTCCAATAGCCAGTGGCAATTGGCCTGGTTACCTATGATGAAAATGTGATGATTTACCCGTCCTATTGCTGTGGGCTTAGGACAGTCAACATATGGAAAGGTCAGGGAGTTGAGGAGAGCTCCTCCCAACCTTATGATATGAATTATGAGAATATGGTGATTTACCCGTCCCATTGCTATGTGCTTGGGATAAAACAATGTATATGGTGATTGTCCTTACCAGGATTTGTGCTTGGGTATAAAAATTATAATTATGGATCTACTTTGAGTCCTCCTCAAAACATTTTTTTTATATAAAGAGTTATCTTTCTATTTTCTTAACTGATTTTGAAATTATTGTTTATTATACTAAATCTTAAGATTTTAGATTTTCTTTTAACAAAATTTACCTTCTTTAAAGCTTTAGTTTGCTGTTATATACATTGATTTAGATAATGTTATATTCTACCATAATTTTTATTTATGAAAACTCGTGCGAATGGTCTGTTCTGTTTCAGTTATAGTAAACTATATTTGTTCACTGAGTTGTCAAACTCACTACACGATATTTCTACATTTTTTTTTCAGATAGTTGACCAGCTAGATGACATGATCTCTGGGTGAGCCTACTTTATTTCCAAGGCTCGTAGATTTTAATTTACATTGTACTTGTACTCTAGAGTTGCTCCATATATCACAGACAGGATCTCAGCTTCCATTTACAGAGTATTTATGTATATTTGAAATTATTGAAATTATACAGTAAGCTTTCAAATGAATGTGATTATGTGTTTGGTTACAATCTATACTATTTATGAGAAAATCATTTATATGTATCATACTAGAGGCTTACGGGATGAGATTATTCTCAAAACTCGTGCCGGTTACGTACTTCTATTTTTGGGTCGTGACAGGAAGAGACATTGAAAAATTTCATATAAGAGGAAGGGTCCCTAAGCTAAATGGTTAATTCAGAAAATTTTACACCATCACAAAAAAAAAACCATACATAGCTTAGAAGAATTCCTTTTGCAATTTCAGAATTCATATCAAGAATAACAATGGCTGGAGGTTAGTAATTGATCCTTTATTTTAAGTTTAAGTTTTACAGTTGGTATCAGAGCGGGATTAAACCTCTGTCTTGCTATTTCCATCTTTCATGTTTTGTGAATGCTATTGTAAAATTTTTGATTAAATATTCTTGCATTTTTGACATGTATGGATATCATAGAGCTTTAGGAAATCTTTTTCTGGAAATTTTGATATAAAATACATATTTTTTGGATGTCAAAATTGTGAGATAAATGAGGGTTTTCAAACCGGGTCAAACAGACCCGGATTGAGGTTGAAGACAATCTACAGTACCTTGCTACAGTATTTTCGAATTAAAAAAAAAATTTGGGATTTCCGCTGCAGCCTCCTGGTAATGAACCCAGGACCTCTTTTGGCTAATGTGCTTACCACTACACCAAAGCTGCGTTTTCATTTATATGTGTGGTCTTTTTATATTTATCAACTCAGTTTCAAATGTACTGGAATAAATATAAAAATGAGTCCTGGAAGGATTCAAACTCAAATCCCTTTAGAGGCCAAACTCTCAGCCACTGAACCAGTGGCGTTATTCTTAGCAAATCTGGCACTGAATATATAGAAACTTAGCAATTTGAATATTCTGATAAGGCTTTAGCAAGTACTCTAATAACAAAGTTATCATCAATAAAGCTCACTGGGATAAAGGGTGTGCGAGAGCACATCATGCAGATGAGGGATGTTGCAGCTCAATTAAAGATGCTTGAGGTTGAGTTGTCTGATTCTTTTCTTGTACATTACATTTTGAACTCTCTACCAAATCAATATGGGCCATTCAAAATATCTTATAACACACATAAAGAAAAATGGTCCATAAATGAACTTCTGACCATGTGTGTTCAAGAGGAAGGAAGGCTTATAGCTGAAATGGGTGAAAATGTACACATGGTAATACAAGGAAAGAATCAAGACAAGCCCAAAGCAAAGGGAAAATGGAAAATTCCCATTCAGGCCAACATCAAGAAAGAATCAAAGTGTTTTTTCTATAAGAAGAAGGGACACATGAAGAAAAATTGCATCAAGTTTAAGGCTTGGCTTGAAAAGAAAGGTAACCCAATCTCTTGCTTTTGTTATGAAACTAATATGGTAGATGTTAATAGTAACACTTGGTGGATTGATTCTGGTTCAACAATTCATATATCTAATACCTTGCAGGGCTTTCTAAGCCAAAGGAAGCCGATGGGCAGTGAGCAAAACATCTATTCAGGAAATAGGATGGGCTCACGCGTAGAGGCTATAGGAACATGCAAATTAGTATTAAATACTGGTTTTGTATTTATTTTGGATAAGACCTTTTATGTACCTAGTTTCTCTAGAAACTTAATTTCTATTTCAAAACTTGTACCATTTGGATATTCTTTTGAATTTTCGAATAATATGGTTAAATTAATTTATAAATCTGATGTTGTTGGAAATGGTACAATTTGTGATGGTCTATTCCAAATTCAATTGAATGAAAATTTATTAAATAATTCATTGCATGTTTCTAGTAGTATAGGTATTAAGAGAAGTGTTACTAATGAAGAATCCTCTATATTGTGGCATCGTAGATTAGGTCATATCTCAATAGAGAGAGTGAAAAGATTAATAAAGGATGGAGTACTTAATGCTCTTGAATTTACTGACTTTGACACTTGTATAGACTGCATTAAAGGAAAGCAGACTAATAAGACTAAGAAAGGTGCCAAGAGGAGTTCTACTTTATTAGAAATCATACATACTGACATTTGTAGTCCAGATTTGGACTCTAATAGTCAGAAATACTTCATCACCTTTATTGATGATTACTCACGATACATGTATCTCTACTTGCTTAATAATAAGCATGAGGCACTTGATGCCTTTAAAATTTTCAAGGCAGAAGTAGAGAATCAATGTGGAAAACAAATTAAGATAGTGAGATCAGATAGAGGCGGTGAATATTATGGTAGATATACTGAAAATGGACAAGCACCTGGTCCATTTGCTAAGTTTCTTCAAGAGCATGGGATTGTTGCCCAATACACCATGCCTGGTTCTCCGGACCAAAATGGTGTAGCAGAAAGAAGAAACCGAACATTATTGGACATGGTGAGGAGCATGTTGATTAGCTCCAAACTTCCTAAATTTTTGTGGACTGAAGCACTTAAGACAGCTATGTATATTCTTAACTGAGTTCCAACCAAGGCTGTTGAAAAAACGCCATTTGAGTTATTAAAAGGTTGGAAACCGAGTTTAAGACATATGCGCGTTTGGGGATGTCCGTCAGAAGTAAGAATTTATAATCCACAAGAAAAGAAACTGGACCCAAGGACTATTAGTAGCTACTTCATTGGGTATGCTGAAAGGTCCAAGGGATACAGGTTTTATTGTCCATCACATAGCACTAGAATTGTGGAGTCAAGAAATGCAAAATTTCTTGAGAATGACTTGATTAGTGGGAGTGATCAAATTCAGAACTCACATTTTGAAAATGATCATCTTAGTAAAAAGGCTTCCACATCAAGCGAAAGATTGGTTGTTATACATACCCCTCAAGTTCCAATAGGTATTGAACAACCAATTATTGAACATCCACAAAATGTTGACTATGACCAAGTTGATCCGGTTGCAGAACAATTACTAGAACGTATTCAGCAACCAGTTGAGCAACATGATCTGCAAGAAAATGTTGAACCAACATTAAGAAGGTCAACTAGGATAAGGATGTCAGCAATCCCTAGTGATTATGCTGTGTACCTACAAGAGTCTGACTACAATGTTGGAGCTGAAAATGATCCTGAAACGTTTTTACAAGCTGTCAATTGCAGTCAATCAGAATTGTGGTACAATGCCATGAAAGATGAAATGGATTCCATGGCGTCAAATAGGGACTGGGATCTTGTCGAGTTACCTGATGGTTGTAAAGCCATTGGATGTAAATGGGTCTATAAGACTAAAAAGGACTCATTAGGTAATATCGAAAGATATAAGGCAAGACTCGTGGCCAAGGGATTTACTCAAAAGGAAGGAATCGATTACACGGAGACTTTTTCTCCTGTATCTAAGAAAGATTCTCTCCGTATTGTAATGGCATTAGTAGCACATTTTGATTTAGATTTGCATCAGATGGATGTAAAGACAACATTCCTCAATGGCGATCTAGAGGAAGTGGTATATATGAAACAACCTGAAGGATTCTCCTCTAGTTCTAGTAAGCATTTAGTGTGCAAGCTTATAAAATCCATATATGGATTGAAACAGGCATCCCGCCAATGGTACTTAAAGTTTCATGATGTTATCTCTTCATTTGGCTTTGTAGAGAATATCATGGATCAATGTATATACCAAAAGGTCAGTGGGAGCAAAATTTGTTTCCTTGTGCTGTATGTGGATGATATACTACTTGCAACGAACGATAAAGGATTGTTATATGAGGTGAAACAATTTCTCTCTAAAATTTTTGACATGAAAGATATGGGTGAGGCATCTTATGTCATTGGCATTAAGATCCATAGAGATAGAACTCAACATGTTTTAGGACTATCACAAGAAACCTATATCAATAAGGTGTTGGAGAGGTTTCGAATGAAAGATTGTTCACCGAGTATAGCACCTATTGTGAAGGTTGATAAGTTCTATTTGAACCAGTGCCCACAAAATGATTTCGAAAGGGAACAGATGCGTAACATTCCTTATGCTTCTGCTGTTGGAAGCCTTATGTATGCTCAGGTTTGCACAAGACCTGACATTGCTTTCGCAGTTGGAATGTCAGGCAGATATCAGAGTAATCCAGGATTAGACCATTGGAAAGCTGTTAAGAAAGTAATGCAGTACCTAAAAGGTACTAAAGATTACATGTTGATGTACAAACGAACTGAAAATCTTGAGGTAGTCGGCTACTCAGATGCGGATTTCGCAGGATGTGTTGATTCTAGAAAATCAACATCAGGTTACATATTTATGTTTGCTGGCGGAGCCGTATCTTGGAGAAGTGCGAAGCAGACATTGACTGCTACTTCTACCATGGAGGCTGAGTTCGTATCATGTTTTGAAGCAACTTCACATTGTGTATGGCTTAAGGGCTTTATTACTAGGCTTAGAATTGTGGATTCAATTTTTAGGCCATTGAGAATGTATTGTGATAACTTAGCTGCAATTTTTCTGGCTAAGAATAACAAAAGCGGAAGTCGAAGTAAACATATCGACATTAAGTACTTAGCCATTCGAGAACGTGTCAAGGAAAATAAAATTTCCATTGAACATATTAAGACTGAGCTAATGATTGCTGATCCCCTAAAAAAAGGCATGCCACCCACAAGTTTTAGGGATCATGTAATAAGAATGGGACTTAGTTCCATATTGAGTATTTGATGTATAAATTATATATCATTTGTAATAAAGCATTATTCAGTTGAAGTTGATTTCTCATTTGTGTATACATTTATGTTTAGAGAAAATCAACATTAAGAGGACCCAGAATAAGCATAAGGCTTATTCATTAAGTTGTAGAAAACAAGTGTATTGTAATACATGGAAGGTAATACTCACATATAGAGGACCTACCGCCATGATTCATGCATTTGGATTTCTTCAGAAACTTAAGGATATTCGGACCAAGTGGGAGAATGTAAGCTGTAGATGTGGGCCAAATATCCCACTTGAAATGGGAAGTTGCCAACGTTCATATGAACGTTGGCAACATGAAAATAATGGTGCCCCACACCAATTTCCTAAAGTCAATACTTTCCTACATATCTTTGTCCTAATGTCATTGCTTTCCAACGTCTCTTTGATGGGAAGAGACGTTGGAAAATTTCATATAAGAGGAAGGGTCCCTAAGCTAAATGGTTAATTCAGAAAATTTTACACCATCACAAAAAAAAAAACCATACATAGCTTAGAAGAATTTCTTTTGCAATTTCAGAATTCATATCAAGAATAACAATGGCTGGAGGTTAGTAATTGATCCTTTATTTTAAGTTTAAGTTTTACAAAGATAAGATCCACACGAGATATGATTAGGGCCGGTGCAATACTGCACGAAATCCAAAACTGGATAACTATGGAGTTCATTTCCTCCTCAGTAAATAGTTTTTCCTTCGGGTTCAAAGACATACTTAATCAAAGACTCCTTCGCAGGCAAAAAATCTCGGGAAACTCCATTTTCAATTTTGATGCTTCCATTTCATTACTGCTTTGAAGATGAGCCAAGGCATGTTCTTCTGGCGTGAAATTAACCCATTTGAAATCAGGGTTAATATAGTTATTGTACATTTCCAGAATTTCATTTAGCGTCACTTTACCAGGATTTGTCAAGTTCCAGAAACCCCTAAAGTTTCTTTTGGCAATCTCAATTGAAACAGGAAGAAGCTCATCCAAGACAGAGATGTTCTTTTGAATGTTTGCCACTTTATTAGATTTTGTTATTTTGGCGATGAAGTTTTGCTGATTGCTAAGATCAGAGGATACTGGCAACAACGTTGCTTTGGATTGTTTCTGGTTTATGAGTTTCAAACCATTTCCCAGTGAAACCAGAAGCACTAAAAATATGGGTTGGTTTGATAGTCTGAATATCCACCAAGATCTGTGATCTCTCTTCTAAATACCCCCTTCCATACTCAAAGGGTATCCCTTGCTTCTCACAAATCTTCCCCAGAAGGCCACCTATCCACCCTGTCCCACCATAGATCAAGAACTTCAGAGAAGGCTTATTGTTCTTTGAAGCTGGAACCACCATTCTATTCTGGCTAGAATTTTTCACAGAAACCAAGGGAGCAATGTCGCTACTATCAGATTCAGACCCATTAAACTTTTTCTCAGCTCCTGGCATGGTGAGCATCCTTGGATGAGGAAGCAATGCCCCAGAAACATCACCCCACCAAATGGGGTTCTTAATGTACCATTCCATAGTCTTCCTTAGACCCTCTTCCCAACCAGTTCTTTCAAACCATCCCAGATTCTTCAGCTTTTGATAATCCAAGAAGTACCTCTGATCATTGAAAGGCCTATTCTCCACAAAGTTAATTTGAGTATGTGGGTCCAAATTGAATAGCTTGCAAATGTCCCCAGCCACATCAATCACTCTCCTTTCTTTCTTTGTCCCAATGTTATAAACATGCCCAACTTCACCTCTGTGGAGAATTACCTCAAACGCCTCGGCCACATCTTCACAAAACAGAGATAACTCCTAACATTTGAGCCATCCCCATGAATTGGAAGAGCCTTTCCTTCCATTTCCAAAAGCAAGAACTTAGAAATCAACTTCTCAGGAAACTGGTTAGGCCCATAAACATTGTTCCCTCTAGTGGTTATAATTGGCAGACCATGCGATCGGCCATACGCCATAACCAACATTTCAGCCCAGCTTTCGTTGCCGAATAAGGATTCGTAGGAAGAAGCTAAGAAGCCTCATGGTTCCCCACAAATGCATCCTCATCAGTTTCCCCATAGACTTCATTGGTACTCACATGAATAAACCTCTTTACTTGCCCAGTTACCTTGCAGGCTTCGAGAAGAACATGGGTGCCATAGATATTGTTCTTGGTGAATTCGAAGCTGTTTCCGAAGGAATTATCGACATGGGTTTGTGCTGCGATGTGCATTATGGTATCAATTGATTCTGAGAGGAGGATGTAATTGACTATATCAGCACTTCCTATGTCTCCCTTGATGAACTTGAAATTGAGAGATGAATGCGAGGGAAGAAGGTTCTTGAGATTCGAACAGTAATCGAGCCTGTCGAGGACGACGATTTTGTAATGTGGGTAGTTTCGGATTAGCCGATTGCATACATGGGATGCTATGAACCCAGCTGCTCCAGTAATGAGGATGTTCTTTGGCCTGTAGGTGGTGGAAGCCATATCTATGGAACTTCTGGGAAAATAGATAGAAAATTTTGTGACGATGATGAATAGGTAATTGGATGTAGATTTACAAAACCCAACAGTTTGGAAAAGAGCAATTGAAACTTGGTTTTGAAAAGATTTTGTTCAATAAATGAGAATCTATAAAGCGCCCACGTTTCAAAATTAGAGACTTTATATATATGTCGGGTTAATACTTATTTGGATCAATTGCATTTTTTGATTTTCTTACTTTTTAAAAAATATTATTAATTTTTCTATAATTTATAATATAAATTTAATTTTTTTTACTTTTAAAAAATTAATTAAAATAATTTTTTTTTTATAAATTTACTCCCTTCTATTATTAATGAGGTGATATTTAATTGGTTTACACTCAATAGATAATTTTTTATTTAAAATTATGATACGTGCATGAGTTGTCACATATAATTTAAATATTATTCATAAATTAAACAATTAAATTATTTTTTATTATTAATATATCACGTATATCACTAAACTTATTGTGACTCCATATAACTGTTATTTAATTATATATATGTAATAAAATAAACAGTAAATTTATCAAAAAAATTATTTTTAATTCGTTTTTTAAAATTTAAAATATCAAATTTACATTACAAATTATAAAATAACTAAATTAACATATTTTTAAAATAAGAGACAAAATATAATTAAACCTACTTATTTTCAAGTATAACGCCACGATCTGTGTATGTGTATGACAATTGTATTAGTGTTGCCGTCTACGTGTCTTATATCAAAACTTGTAGAAGATTAATAAGTATGAATATTGAATATATTAACCTCGAATTAAGATTCTATAAAATTTAAAAAAAAATTATAATATAAAACTTGATAGAAAAAAATATGGTTTATAAAATACGAGTTTTATTTATTTATTAAATATTAATTTTATTAAAATATATTTTTCTTTCCAATTTCGCCCTGTAAAATACTCTAGAGATTCCAATTCCTTAATCCTTGTAAAATAGTTGGAAATCTTAATGATAATTACATATCAGTATCAAATATTGAATAAATTAACAATTTAATTTCTAAATTTCTAAATTTACTTATTTTTAATTTTTAAATTATTTTTTATATTAATTTCTTTTATAAACCATCATAATTTTAAGGATTACTTTGTGCAGTTAAAAAAATAGAAATTAAATTTAAATAAATTTATAATTAATTTTAGACTCTATCATTTTTTTAATAATAAATTATTTATAAATATAATGTAAGCGCTTATTGAGTCCAAAAGCTTACTTTAATGGTGGACAAGTATGCCCTGCTAAATTTTTTGCATCATAGAAAAGAAAATTCCTAATGATACTATAAGTGTTAAGTATTCTGATCCTACTGAGATACAAGTATAATATTTCCAAACTCAAACACCTTCATTAATATAATTATTGATTAAATTATCTCAATTATCTACATCAAAGTATATAAATATCAAATGATAATAATATCATTGATGTATAATAACATTATTAAATTAATAAATAGACAATAATATTATCTTTCCTTCCATTATTGTTATCAAGAAAAGGAAAATACATGAAAAATATTAATTTTTTAAAAAAAATTAATATTAATTTATGATTAAAATGAGGTTTACTATTTTATTCTATCGTAGGCTTATTTATAAGCAAAATATACAAGAAATTCTAATATACTCAAAAACGAGGACCAATTATCCCAAGATACCGCCATCGAGATAGTATATCTTAAACTCAAACACCATTAATTATAATTAAAACTATGGTTCTTAAACTGTTTGGTAAAAACTATGCTCCTTAAACTTTTTGTTATTTTGGTGGGGAAGTTTAAGAAAAATAAATAATTATAAAAAATATATCCTAGTTGATTGTTAAGAAAAAATAATTGATAGTTTTCAAAATCATAAATGGGTGGTTACTTAAAAAAAAATATACAGTTACTCAAATTAATATTTAAAATTTTAATATAAACTCAGTTTCAAAGCTTCACTGTTATAAGATAGGCCAAATAAGAAAAAGAAAAGAAGAAAAAGAGAGAGAGAGAGCATCTTTGAAGTTGGGGGGAGGGCCTCCCCACACTCCCATATATATATATATATATGCACAATTGTATAGAAGAAGGCAGAAGGCATTATAGAGAATGAGAATCCATAATGGCCACTGAAAGTAGGGTTTTATTGACCTGTTTTTTTTAGTAGTATGAGTATATGTATTTTTTTTGGGTATAGACTTAATTTTATTTATAATATTGAGATTGTCTCTCAACCGTTGAACTAAAATTTCCTTGCCACTTAAGACACAAACTTGTGAATATGTTTCTCTGAAAAATTTGTTAGGTACTTATCAAAGTTCTTTGCCTGGACACTTAAATACAGAGAATTACAAGTTCAAGAATCCCCTTATTGATAGATGTTAATTAGATATGCAAAATAAAATCTGAGATTATACATAAAATAATTTAGCAGGTTGGTTTATTGATAATTTTCTTTATAGCAAAAAAAAAATATTAATTAGAAAAGATCCTAACAGTTGTAAATAGAAGTACGACATTTAGAATTTTAGATGCAAGGGGTATATTATTAATAACGCTCTTATTAAGGAATTCAACGAGAAGTAAAATGGTACGAAACATTTAAATTAGGCATGCTCTAAACCTAGCTACTATGCTATTTGGAGGAGTGAACATATTCAATAAATTAGTTAACAGCTTTCAGTTAACAGCTTTTAGTTAAAAATTAGTTTTTTAACTTTCAGTTAAAAATTAGTTTTTTATCTTTTAGTTAGCTTTTCAGTTTTCAACTAACTTATCAGCTATTTTTACCAAACATAGCCTATAAGTTTTTATCATACGTTACTTTAAGTAGCATATAACTTTTAGCTGATAATTTTTATAATTTTATTTATTTTTTATCATTATTATTTTATTCAAATTCTAAAGTACTATCCTATTCATAAGATGACGTTATTTTTACTATGCTCGAACAACATTCAAATTACATACTCCATGAAGAACTTCCAAATATTATTGATAGTGACACAAAGAATGAAAATTTAGAAGTATCTACTGAGATGAAAAAGATTCTCAATAATATTGTTAATTTATTGTGGGGCTCTAGATGATATGTTTATTTTGTATTTTTAAAGATTATATAATAAAATGTAATTACTAACGAAAAATAATAAATTTTATATAAGTATATTCTTTTATGTCATTTTACATTTATCAATTAATTCAATAACTAATTTTACCAAACACTTCTAATTCAATAAATTAATTTAACAGCTTTCATTTAAAAATTAATTTTTTTATCTTTCAGCTAACTTTTAAGCTATTTTTATCAAACATAACCATAGTGTTTGAACAATGGTAAGAATAAGGTGTACATTGTATTTTGCAACTGTATTATATATATATATATAGACATACACACACACACATGTATAAATGTGCTTGTGTACTTCCATGTTTTGCAGCCTTGAATTGCCGTAACGAAGAGGGCCAATTGAAACAGCCTTTGGAGTATAAGCATCCCGGTTTAGCTCTGTAGATATTTTTAATAACTTTTCATAATCTTCTAAATTATTTCAATCGAAACTCATATAAAAGAATTATATTCAACTTAATCAAATAATATTAAAACTGTTCAAAATATGTTATTTTTACTCTCTTTTTTATATATCTGCTATTAGATTTTACAATAAAAGTATAATAGTTAGATATTTTTTACAGATAAAATATGACAGTAAGATGTTTTTTACATATTAATTTTACATGATTGATTCTTTTTTTTAAAAAAAAATTCTTACATGTGCTTTATTTTTATTAGAGAACCTCCTGACAAACAAGAAGTTAAATTCACAATAAAAACTTGGTACTCGTTGATAGATTGATCATTGAGTTTAATTTCACATTGTTATAGAATTAATAGACTGGCCATTCACGATGGATAAATAATTATCAATTTATATGTTAAAAATTAAACTGATTTAAAACTGATCGCTTTCTCATCAAAACAGTTATTTGAGGTGGAAAAAGAGAAAAACACTTGAAAAAGTATTGGCCCAGCACTGCGTGGATGGGTATACATAATGTGTGTGTATATATCACGTGCCCTTGTAAAATACCCTCCATTACCTAATTATGAAAAAGAATCAGGTTCTAAAGCATGATCACAGAGGCATCAATTGTCCTCGTCACTCCCACGAAGTCACCCTTGTTTACCAACCAGTCAAGCGTCCACTCTTACCTGATTACTCGGTATTAAATTCTTTAAACTGACATATTTAATTTTTAAATATAAAATATGGATAAATTTCTCAAATTAAAAAGATTAATTTTTTAGCAACGAATTAAATTTTCTCTTATATATAAAATTGTTTAAAGCAACATCAAATTAAAATTAGTTTAGAAGTGAGCAAATTTTAGATTGCATCTTAAAATTTAATACTAGCTATCATCTCAACAACCAAGAAAAAATATGCAATAAAGTTATTCTCAAATTGCAGGTAATAATTAAGTAACAAACAAATGGAATATGGTCATGTCTGTTGACACTGACATTCTATCATGAAAGCAAAGCTGAGAATCTCGTGGGATATATAGCACTGTTTTTATCTCCTCCGGATAACTTGTGTCGAGACCAAGAGTCAGCATTACTTCTGCTTTAATTTCTAAAAATATCCCTAGCTTTGTCTTCCCATATAAGGATTGTATAGCATGGGGACTACTACATAAGGAATAAGGTTCTGTAGTGTCCGTGGAGAGGAACAATAATTGGGTGGTCAAAAGTTGACGGAAATATGAAATAGGCCAACGAAGTATGTGATTAATCTCACTTACTTTATTAAAATTGTTTCTTTCTACAAATATATTTTTGTGAGTTTAGACTCTTGATATGATAGAGAAATTTTAATTACTGAGTTCAAACTTATTTGCCACTTGAATTACAAATTATTTATTGAGAATATTTTAATTTTTGAAGTAATCTTAAAAGTTATTTACAATATATATAGATATTAGGTATATTAAAAATTATAAGCATGAAAAGGTTTCAGTTATAGACTCATCCATATGTGTGTGTGTGTGTGTGTGTGTGTGTGTGTAGAGAGAGAAAGAGATAGACATGATTGATGCAAAGTGCGACACAGATTCAGCGTCTCAAAGTGATAGACATATACGTAAACACGTGTACAAATACAGCCTACAGGTGAAGGCTCAATATATGGACCTTTTGTATACTCTTAACCTACGAATACTTTAATAGCATAGTCGACAACCTTGTTGATTTTATATCCCCCACTGATGCATCCATCACCGTCGATGTCACCGTATTGGACAGACCTGAAGGCCTTCCATCCCGGAATCCAAGAACCAAGAACACTGAAAGCTGTCTTAAGCTCCTCCTTGGTCAGAATACCGTCACCGTTACTATCTGCTCCTTTAATAATAGCCCTTATCTGATCCGGCGTATGCAGTCCCTTCGCCTTATTACGTGTAATTGGTATTGCACATCCACTTTGGATTCTCACTCTCTGTAAGGCTTTCTGCCTTCTTCAACACAATTATACACACACACACACACACATTGGAATTGAGAGCTATATTGCTGGGAGTGGGAGGCGCCCCTCCCCAAAACACTTCAAAGCTGCCCTTTTTTATCAATGAATCTATAAAACCCAATTCGAATTGTTGACTTAACATAAGTGTTTTATCTACTGATATTAAACTTATTTATTACTTAAATTATTTATTAAGTGAATTTTTTAAGTTTTAAAGTATTAAAAAAATTAATTACAAGACATTTAGATATAAGGAGTATTAAAATTATAAATGAATGTTATTTTTTGAATAAGGTAAATATTCAATAAAGAAATTACTGATGCCCCATCCCGCATTTATCCGGTTAAGTTTGGTTTGAGCCTCAAAATTCATAAGTCGGCATCAGGCTATTTTAGATTTTTCCTAATTTTTATTTTTATTATTTTAGTATTTCTTTAATGTCTTAATTAAGGCCCTGTGAATATATTTTTTAATCTAATTTGAGTCTTTTTGTCAATTAATCAATTTCAGAGATTTCTTTTACTGTTTTTTGGTTGGCGCTAATGTTTTTTTTCCACAAGATTCTCATCTTTGCCGTTCGTTTCATGGTTTAATAGTTGTGACAATAAATAATAATTTTGTGATATTTTCTTTTTGGTCTATCTACCTTTCTCTCTGTCACGTCCCTACTTTAGGAACGCGAATACCTTCAGTTTACGTTAAACTTTTTATTACGCATATGCAAATGATCTCACGATATTACATATCCAATTATTATTCAACATTCACAAGTTTACAACTCCAATAATTATACATGCCAAGTCTATATACATCAAGTTTACAGCGGAAACAAGGATCCTGCCTGTGACTTCCAGAGCAACACTAGAGTACAAATATATTACAATATAATACACTGAGAGCCTAGAAACAAGTTAGGCTCACCACTGAGGCACGACACCTAGTCGATCAAGTAGCTGCGGGACCAAATTCTGAGTCTTTATCTGAAAAATATGTCAACCACGTGTAGTGAGTTTTACAACTCAGTGAGCAGATAACACTTCCTATGACTTCTCAGGTCAACATAAGGATGTACTCATATAGTAAAACTTATCATATCAAAATATACCGTTCAGAAGTACATCCTTATGGGACCCGCATTTTCAAATTATCTCTATTCAAAACAATCATAATCAGGTCTTTCAAACCGTATGCGGTACTGTATACACAATGCTCATGTCAAGTTCATAATCATATTCAATACTGTAAAATCATTAATCAAATTATGATATGCATCGAAACATTTCTTATAAAATATTCGGAGGATCCCATATCAGAACCACCATACCAGAGTTTGACCCCTTCCGTACTTTGGTGGTATAGGATTTGCCTAAACTCAGCATCCTGCTGAGGTTTGCCCTACTACCATTCAAGAGGACACGCGAAGGGACTCTGTAAGGGTCTTTCCTAAGCACACAGTAAGGGAAGGCAAAATAACAACTCATATAACTGGCATCTCGCCCATATATATAGGAGGCATTCCGCTCTCTTTCACATATAATCTCCCGTGTGTTGGCCCTCACACGAGGCTAGCACCACCTCCCCTGCTAGCTGAGGCAATCAAGGTGCACACCAAGGCTAACATCACCTGCTGTTAGCAGACAGTGTTTCCAATAGGATTCCTCCACAGAAAATACCATATATCAAAACTTCCCATTCAGGGGAAACATGTATACATGCCCATATCCGAGGCAAACATATCACTGTAAAAATCAATGTTACATGCATAACATATTTTCTTTGCCATGTCATGCGACATACGTGTAAAAATCACATGCTCAATGTGTTTCAAAATTTATTGCAAAATCAAACTCTTCTTGAACTACATATCATATTCCAAATATTTCAGACATTTCCAAATCATTTCAAGAACATATGGAAGTATAAATAACATGTAATCATACTCATTTATCAATGTAAAGTTCAAGAAGAGTAAAAACAAGCCATAGAAAGAATCATCTACTCACCTCTTTGAAGCACAAAGTTGGACACCCTTAAAATCTTATTTTCTTATTCAAATTCAGTGAAATAAACCCCAAAATCGAGTCTGGAACGTCCGAAAACCTTGAAAACGACTCCAGATTTGCGAAATTTGGCCTACGGGAGCTTGGTCAACGCAGGTCAACGCGAGGAGGTCCGGCTGCACGCGCCGCCCGAGGAGCTGCGCGTGGGATTCACTCTCCGAGGGAGATTCGGCGCGTGGGGGTGCGTGCAATGGTGGATCGACCTCAAATTTGAGATCCAAGGGTTTCGGTGCCTTCTGGATCGATCTACGGTGTTAGTTTTTACGTTGGAAAACTAAAAGTAGGAGTTTCGGGGGTTACCTTTTTGGCCGTTTTTCCCTTCAATTTTCCGACCTATTTCTGGCCAATTCTCCAGAAACCAATCGGATAGATTCGAAGAACTCTTCGTCCTGAGTCCGTTGGTGGTGGTGGTGTCGAAATCCAAGGTCTGTAGGCGAAGAAATCTTAGAGAGAAGTTAGAGGGTTTTCGGGGAGAATTTTCCTGAAGAGAGATGGAAAAATCTGCAAATGATCGCTTCCGGAGTGGTTGAGGCCCTTAAAATATCTTGGGGGACCTTTCTGCAAAATTTCACTTTTAGCGGGAGATCCTTGCAACTTTTTCTTATTTACATTTTAACCCCGAAACTTTTAAGAAATTGCATTTTTGTTCCGAAACGTAAATTTTCTCACATTTCTTTTATAATTCTTTAATTCACGTAAATAATAACTTATTTTCACCGGGTCCTAACTCCATTTTCGAAATCCTCTCTTAAATTCCAAATTTTCCTTAATTAAAATCTCCATTTTTCCAAAATTATCTTTTTTATTCTAAATGTTTTTAGTTGAACTTTCTCGTTAAATTTACGGTTATTACATTCTTCCCCCCTTAAAGAAATTCGGTCCCCAAATTTCATCACCATAGTAGCAGATAAATACTAACCTCATTGTTCAAACAAATGCGGATATTTGGCGCGAATGTCATCTTCTCTTTCCCACGTAGCTTCCTCAGATGAGTGATTTTGCCATATCACCTTAACCATAGAAATATCTCGTGACCGCAACTTCTTCACTTGTCGATCAACTATAGATATCGGCTTTTCCTCATAAGTTAGATCCTTATCTAATTGAATTTCCTGGGGTTGAATGACATGAGTAGGATCCGGTAAGTATTTCCGTAACATAGACACATGAAATACTGAATGAACATTTAGTTCTGGTGGCAGAGCTATGCGATATGCCACTACACCTATTCTGTCCAATATTTTAAAAGGGCCTATATACCGAGAACTTAACTTCCCTTTCTTTCCAAATATCATCACTCCTTTCATGGGTGAGACTTTCAAGAACACTTGGTCACCCTCTGAAAATTCTAACTCCCTTCGTCTATTGTCAACATATGCCTTTTGTCTGCTCTGAGCTGCCTACAACCTTTCTCTAATCAACTTTACCGTGTTCAAAGCTTCTTGTACAAGATCTGGCCCTATAAGTTTAGCCTCGCCTACTTCGAACCATCCAATGGGAGATCTGCACCGTCTACCATACAAAGCTTCAAATGGGGCCATCTGTATACTAGTCTGGTAACTATTATTATATGCAAATTCAGTCAAAGGCAAATACATATCCCAACTTTCACCAAAATCAAAAATGCAGGCTCGGAGCATGTCTTCTAAAATTTGAATCGTACGCTCAGATTGACCATCAGTTTGGGGATGGAAAGCTGTGCTCAAGTCCAATCTCGTTCCTAATGCTTCTTGAAAAGCTTTCCAAAATCGTGCCGTAAACTGCAGCCCTCGATCAGATATAATCGATATAGGAACTCCATGTAGCCTAACTATTTCATTTAAATAGAGCCTTGCATACTGAGCTACATTGTAGGTTGTTTTCACAGGCAGAAAGTGTGCTGACTTCATCATGCGGTCTATGATGACCCAGATAGAATCATTTCCCTTGGGAGTTCTTAGTAATCCAGTGATAAAATCCATAGTAATTCTCTCCCATTTCCATTCTGGTATCTCTATTCGCTGATGTAACCCTGCAGGTCGTTGATGTTCAGCTTTTACCTGCTGGCATGTCAAACAATGGGAAACATATTCCGTAATATCCCTCTTCATACCATCCCACCAATACAATTCCCTTATGTCTTGGTACATCTTTGTCATTCCCGGGTGTATGGTATATGTAGATCGATGTGCTTCCTCCAAGACTTGTTTTCTCAAATCATGAACATTTGGGACACATAATCGTCTACCGTATTTTAATACCCCTTCAGTATCCACTGAGAATTCAGAATCCTTACTATCCTTCATTTCACTCTTAATCTTGAGCAAATTAGCATCTTTGTCTTGATCGGCTTTGATTTTCTTAACTAAGGAAGATTGGAGCTGCATATGAGCCAATAATATTCCCGGTTCTTTTATTTCAAACTTTATCCCCTTACTTTCTAACTTATGGATGTCTTCTAACAATGGTCGTCGCACCTCTGCTATATGAGCCAAACTTCCCATTGACTTTCTGCTTAGAGCATCAGCTACTACATTTGCTTTACCTGGATGATACAAAATCGTACAGTCATAGTCTTTCAGTAGCTCCATCCATCTTCTTTGCCTCAAATTAAGATCCTTCTGTTGAAAAATATACTTGAGGCTCTTGTGATCTGTATAAATCTCACAAGTTCTTCCATACAGGTAATGTCTCCAAATCTTTAGAGCAAATACTACAGCTGCCATCTCTAAATCATGGGTGGGATAATTCTGTTCATGCGTCTTCAACTGTCTAGATGCATAAGCAACTACTCTTCCATTTTGCATTAACACACAGCCTAAGCCCACTCTAGATGCATCACAGTATACTACGTAATCTCCTGTATCCGTAGGAATGGTAAGGATTGGGGCTGTAGTTAAGCACTCCTTTAATTTCTGAAAACTCTTTTCACAAGCATCAGACCACTCAAATTTTATTCCTTTCCTAGTCAACCTGATCAAAGGAGCAGCTATCTTTGAAAAATCTTTAACAAATATACGATAATAGCCTGCTAACCCAAGAAAGCTACGAATCTCTGTAACTGTCGTGGGGCGTGGCCATTGCTGTACTGCTTCTATCTTTTTGGGATCAACATGAATACCCTCTTTGGTAACCACATGCCCTAAGAATGTAACATTACTAAGCCAAAATTCACACTTTGAAAACTTAGCATACAATTGATGTTCTCTTAGGGTTTGCAAAGCTATCCTTAAATGTCGCTCATGCTCCTCTGAACTCGTTGAATACACCATAATATCATCGATAAACACAATAATAAACTGGTCCAGGAAAGGTTTAAATACCCTATTCGTTAAGTCCATAAATGCAGCTGGGGCATTCGTTAAACCAAATGGCATTACTAAGAACTCGTAGTGCCCATACCGAGTCCTAAAGGCAGTTTTTGAAATATCTTCCTTCTTTATTTTCAATTGATGATACCCGGATCTCAGATCAATTTTTGAAAAACATTGAGCACCTTGTAACTGATCAAACAGATCATCTA
Organism: Gleditsia sinensis; assembly: GCA_037074535.1. Taxonomy (NCBI): domain Eukaryota; kingdom Viridiplantae; phylum Streptophyta; class Magnoliopsida; order Fabales; family Fabaceae; genus Gleditsia; species Gleditsia sinensis. Next base: position 16,858,537 of record CM073472.1, read on the forward strand.
TTCTGGGTAGAGGATATTTATTTCGTATAGTCACTTTGTTCAACTGCCTATAGTCAATACATAGACGTAAAGATCCATCATTTTTCTTTACGAAGAGAACAGGAGCACCCCAGGGAGATGTACTGGGTTGAATAAAACCTTTATCTAATAAATCCTGTAATTTTTCCTTTAATTCCTTAAGTTCTGCAGGTGCCATCCGATAAGGGGGTATGGATATTGGTTGTGTTTCAGGGAGAAGGTTAATACTAAACTCAATCTCTCGGTCTGGTGGTAATCCTGGCAACTCTTCAGGAAACACATCAGGAAATTCTTTAACTACCGGGACCTGCTCTAAACTTGTATACTTCATATCAACATCCTTGACTATTGCTATATATCCCTGACATCCTCTTCGTAACAGTTTATGAGCTGTTAAGGCTGAAATTAAATTACTAGACTTCTTACCACAATCTCCTTGTATCATAAAGGAAGATTCTTCAGGTACATTAAACTTAATCACCTTATGATGACAGTCTAGAATGGCATGGCATGATGCCAACCAATCCATTCCCAAAATCACATCAAAGTCTATCATATTTAAAACTATCAAATTTATAAGAGTCTCCTTGCCTTCTATCGAAATCTCACATGATTTATACACATCATTTACTACTAGAAGTTCTCCCATTGGAGTAGCTACCATGAAAGAACAATGCAAACTAGCAGGATCTCTATCCAAGTTCTTAGCAAAGCATGGTGATATATAAGAATGAGTAGAACCAGGATCGAACAGAACATATGCTTTATGGGAACATACTGATAATGTACCTGTCATAACTGCATTTGAGGCCTGAGCATCCTGTCGTGTCAAGGCAAAAACTCGAGCTGGTTCTCACCCTCGATTTCCTGATCCTCTACCAGGACCACCACTACTTGCTTAGACTGAGGCTGCTCTACTAGGTAGTACTGGCACAAATGCAGGGGGTAAAGCTGGTTGCACTGATGCTTGACTAAAACTTCGCAGTTGTGGACAATTCCTCATCAGATGACCCATTTGTCCACACTTAAAACATGCACCAGTTTCTCTGCGACACTGTCCAGTATGGGACCTACCACAATGTGGACATAGTGGAATTGATCTTGAGTCTTGCTGACTCGGGGGTCTCATATCTCTTTGAAACATTCTCTGCTTGTTAATGTTAACTAATGGCTGGTTAGAACTACCAGCTCCTGTTTGATTAAGACGCTGTGAATTTTGCAATCTTGGCCCACTGACAGTAGGATTATATCTAGTCTGAGCATTATTATCTCGATCTCTTTTCCTTCTCTTAAGATCTTCTATGTCAGCTTGCTCTCGTGTTTCCATCATTCTAGCACAGTTCACAGCTGCTGAATAAGTTACAAAATGATCCATCTGAGGACCCATTGACTTAAACAATGGGCGTATCAATCCCAAAACAAATCTCTTAATTCTATCCTTTTCAGTTGGGACCAGGTATGGTGCATATCTGGACAACACCGGGTAAAACGAATGTCATATTCAGAAACTGACATGTTTGGTGTTTGTTTCAATTCCTCAAACTCTCTGGCCCTCTTGTATCTTTCACTTGCTGGTAGGAAGCGATTCATAAATGCTTCCTTAAATTCATTCCACTCCATTGGTGGTAAAATAACTGCCCGTCCTTGTACAAATGTCTCAAACCAAACTTGGGCCACATCAGATAATTGAAAAGACACCAACTCCACAGATCTTCTACTAGAGCACCCCAAGGCTCTGAAAACTCGTTCCACAGCATCAATAAAGATCTGTGGGTCTTCCTGAACATCTGACCCAGAAAAAGTCGGAGGTTTTAACTTAAGGAATTGCGGTAACGACACCTCAATCCCTCTCAGCTTATCCTCTTGGTCAGCTGTTCTTCCCAGTTCTTGCACTTCATGAGCATTTTCTGCTGGCTGGCCTTCCCTTCTACCCTGTTCCACTATAAATCCAGCCAATGTTTCTAAACTTCTATGGATACCAGCAATCATATCAGCGTTTCTATCAGGTGGCTCCTGAGGGGTTTCTACTCTTTCCTCAGGAACTCTATCAGGTACAGAAGTCTGTTCTCCTTGTCTTGGGGTTCTCAGACCCCGTGCACGTCCTCTACCTCTACCTCTTCCTCTTCCTCTAGGTCGGCCTCTACCACGGCCTCTTTGTACTGGTATTGTAGATTGTGCAGACTCTTCTGTAGAGGGTGCACGATCTACAGCTTCTTCTATAGTGACCGCTCTAGTTCTTGGCGGCATCATTAACTATACAGAATAAAACACCTCTTTAAGACACATGTATTCAAACTTTACTCAAGGAATTTAAAGACACTTGGAAAGAAAGTGAATATCCTATAGATTCCCTCAGCAGCACCTGAAGTATAAATATGTCCGGCTCATATCGATACTAAAGGTCCTACTAAAGAATCCCTTGCTCTGATTGTCACAGGGAAACCTAATGCTCTGATACCAACTTGTCACGTCCCTACTTTAGGAACGCGAATACCTTCAGTTTACGTTAAACTTTTTATTACGCATATGCAAATGATCTCACGATATTACATATCCAATTATTATTCAACGTTCACAAGTTTACAACTCCAATAATTATACATGCCAAGTCTATATACATCAAGTTTACAGCGGAAACAAGGATCCTGCCTGTGACTTCCAGAGCAACACTAGAGTACAAATATATTACAATATAATACACTGAGAGCCTAGAAACAAGCTAGGCTCACCACTGAGGCACGACACCTAGTCGATCAAGTAGCTGCGGGACCAAATTCTGAGTATTTATCTGAAAAATATGTCAACCACGTGTAGTGAGTTTTACAACTCAGTGAGCAGATAACACTTCCTATGACTTCTCAAGTCAACATAAGGATGTACTCATATAGTAAAACTTATCATATCAAAATATACCGTTCAGAAGTACATCCTTATGGGACCCGCATTTTCAAATTATCTCTATTCAAAACAATCATAATCAGGTCTCTCAAACCGTATGCGGTACTGTATACACAATGCTCATGTCAAGTTCATAATCATATTCAATACTGTAAAATCATTAATCAAATTATGATATGCATCGAAACATTTCTTATAAAATATTCGGAGGATCCCATATCAGAACCACCATACCAGAGTTTGACCCCTTCCGTACTTTGGTGGTATAGGATTTGCCTAAACTCAGCATCCTGCTGAGGTTTGCCCTACTACCATTCAAGAGGACACATGAAGGAACTCTGTATGGGTCTTTCCCAAGCACACAGCAAGGGAAGGCAAAATAACAACTCATATAACTGGCATCTCGCCCATATATATATGAGGCATTCCGCTCTCTTTCACATATAATCTCCCGTGTGTTGGCCTTCACACGAGGCTAGCACCACCTCCCCTGCTAGCTGAGGCAATCAAGGTGCGCACCAAGGCTAACATCACCTGCTGTTAGCAGACAGTGTTTCCAATAGGATTCCTCCACAGAAAATACCATATATCAAAACTTCTCATTCAGGGGAAACATGTATACATGCCCATATCCGAGGCAAACATATCACTATAAAATTCAATGTTACATGCATAACATATTTTCTTTGCCATGTCATGCGACATACGTGTAAAAATCACATGCTCAATGTGTTTCAAAATTTATTGCAAAATCAAACTCTTCTTGAACTACATATCATATTCCAAATATTTCAGAAATTTCCAAATCATTTCATGAACATATGGAAGTATAAATAACATGTAATCATACTCATTTATCAATGTAAAGTTCAAGAAGAGTAAAAACAAGCCATAGAAAGAATCATCTACTCACCTCTTTGAAGCACAAAGTTGGACACCCTTAAAATCCTATTTTCTGATCCGAATTCAGTGAAATAAACCCCAAAATCGAGTCCGGAACGTCCGAAAACCTTGAAAACGACTCCGGATTTGCGAAATTTGGCCTCCGGGAGCTCGGTCAACGCAGGTCAACGCGAGGAGGTCCGGCTGCCACGCTCTACACGCGCCGCCCGAGGAGCTGCGCGTGGGCTTCACTCTCCGAGGGAGATTCAGCGCGTGGGGGTGCGTGCAATGGTGGATCGACCTCAAAGTTGAGATCCAAGGGTTTCGGTGCCTTCTGGATCGATCTAAGGTGTTAGTTTTTACGTTGGAAAACTAAAAGTAGGAGTTTCGGGGGTTACCTTTTTGGCCATTTTTCCCTTCAATTTTTCGACCAATTTCCGGCCAATTCTCCAGAAACCAATCAGATGGATTCGAAGAACTCTTCGTCCTGAGTCCGTTGGTGGTGGTGGTGTCGAAATCCGAGGTCTGTAGGCAAAGAAATTTTAGAGAGAAGTTAGAGGGTTTTCGGGGAAAATTTTCCTGAAGAGAGATGGAAAAATTTGTAAATGATCGCTTCCGGAGTGGTTGAGGCCCTTAAAATATTTTGGGGGACCTTTCTGCAAAATTTCACTTTTAGCGGGAGGTCCTTGCAACTTTTTCTTATTTACATTTTAACCCCGAAACTTTTAAGAAATTGCATTTTTGTTCCGAAACGTAAATTTTCTCACATTTCTTTTATAATTCTTTAATCCACGTAAATAATAACTTATTTTCACCGGGTCCTAACTCCATTTTCGAAATCCTCTCTTAAATTCCAAATTTTCCTTAATTAAAATCTCCATTTTTCTAAAATTATCTTTTTTATTCTAAATATTTTTAGTTGAACTTTTTCGTTAAATTTACGGTTATTACACTCTCTCTCTTATTATTAAAAAAAAAAAGAAACTGAACTACTAGTTTATGGCGTGGTTACATTTGGCTTCCTTGCGTAGAGATGGCTAAGGGCCAAGGCAGTGGCAGAGAGTCCTTTCTTGCTTCCTGTCTCTGTCACTCTTTCATTTTTGGTGATGTGCTTTAAATAAAAAATACAACTAACTTTAATGAGCTACCTCTTTGGGGGGGGGGGGGGGGGGGAGTGAGATAGAGAGTGATATTTGGGCGAAGAGAATATCGTATAACAGAAAACCTCTCGTTACCTTGCTGTTTTATTTAGAGTTAGACAGAGACAGAGAGAAGAGTAATGCTAAGGGCAACACAGATCCAGCCGTAGATATATACACATAAAACCTACAGGTGAAGGCCCAATAATAGATAGACCTTTTGTTTACTGTTTATATCCGACTTTCTCGACAGCGTATTCGACGATCTTGTTGATTTCATAATCCCCACTGATGCATCCATCACCGTCGGTGTCAGCGTACTGGATACCCCAGGAGGCTCTCCATCCCGGAATCCAAGAACCAAGATCACTGAAAGCTTTCTTAAGCTCCTCCTTGGTCAGAATACCGTCACCGTTCCTATCAGCTCCTTTAATAATAGCCCTTATCTGCTCTGTCTTAGGCGCCTCCTTAGTCTCATTATACGGCGGTATTAGTCGTAAGTAGACATGCATTTTGGACTCTCACTCTCTATAATGCTTTCTGCCTTCTTCTATACAAGTGCCTCCCCAGTTGCAACTCCTATATATATAACTTGGCTGCGTGTGGAAGGGGCCGTCCACTTCAGAGAATCACCCTACATCACCTAATTATGAAAGAGAATTAGGTTCTAAAGCATTATCGATCACAAAGGCATCAAATGTCCTCGTCACTACCATCTCAACAACCAAGATATAAAATATGCAATAAGGCGACTGGCAAATTGCTGCTAACAAGTAATAAACAAATGCATATGGTCATGTCTGTTGACTCTGTCCTTCTATCATGAAAGCAAAGCTGAGAACCTTGTGGGTTAGCACTGCTTTTATCTCCTCCAAATAACTCTTGTTGACACACCAAGAGTCAGAATTAGCATCTGCTTTAATTTCTAAAAATATCCCTTGCTTTGTCTCCCCATATAAGGATTGTATAACATGGGGGGTTACTACGTAAGGAATGTGGTTCAGTATAGTGTCCGTGGCAAGGATCAATTGGGTGGTCAAAAGTTGACGGAAATATAGAATAGGCCGACGAGGTATCACATTATTAAAGTTGTTTCTTATCTATAAGTATATTTTTTCTAGTTAATCGTATGGCAAAGAAGTTTTAATTATTAAATTTAAATTTATTTGTCATTTGAATTATAAATTATTTATTAAGTGAATATTTTAATTTTTGAAGTAATCTTAAAAATTATTTACAAGACATTTAGATATAAGGTATATATATTAAAATTATAAATGAATGTTCGGTATTGAATAACGTAAATATTAGTTTTTATATCTCTGCCTTAAATTTTTTTTATAAATAATACGAATAACAAGAATAATACATGTTAATGATGAATACGAATAAAAAGAATAATACATGTGGGGATTAATCCAGTACACATAGGACCAATGGCAATTTACAAGGAATAAGGTTCGGTTGTATCCGTGGGCGCGGAGAGGAATACTTGAGCGTTCAAAAGTTGACGGGAATATAAAGTAAGTTAACAAAGGTTGATTTTGTAATAACCGTAAAAATTTAACAAAAATTTCAATTAAAGGAAATTTAGAATAAATGAGAGAATTTTGACAATAGAGATAAGAAACGTAGAAAATATGAATATTTATTACATGGATTAAAGAATTACAAAAGAAATATGAGAATTTATATTTTGGCGCGCTATTAGTAAAAATATGATTATTTATGTAGAAATAATTATGATTTGTTAAAAGTAAGTGGACTTTTAAGTAAAAGAAGTATTGTATTGCTTAAAATAATTATACCGGCCTCTATTGAATTATTATGGTATTTTTAGAAATATTCTTTCTTTTAATATGAATTAAGATATTTGTTTTGAAATTTATTTTATTATGATTTTTATTAAGAAAAATTATGATTTAAGAGTTTAACTAAAGATTTATGAGAATGGAAATTTTTAAGAATTTTTGGGATATTTTATGATGAAAAACAGAATTTATATGAATTTTTATAAAAGAAAATCTTATTATTAATTATTTAATAATTATTATTATATTTAAAAAAAAAAACGAAAGTTGATAAATGAAAACCGGGGGCGGACGATTTCAGAAGAAAAAGAAAGGAAAAAAAAAAGAAGAAAGGAATAGTGCATGCATAGTGAGTGAATAGTAATATCAAATTTTATCTTTCGATTTGGAGTGTTTAAGGACTTCCAATCTCAAAACTGAAAGTGTTATTGGATTCAGGACGAAGAGTACTTCAGTTTTGACCGATCAGTTTTTCAAATCAACCGTTGAATCGCCGTAGATCTGAAGTAGAAAATCTCGGTAAAAGGTAAGTTCTGAAAAACTTTACTTAGGGATTTCTAATTAGAAATCTGACTCCGTAGATGGATTCAGAAACTAGATAAATATTAGGATATGAAATTGTTTTTTTGATTCGGTAAAATTTTTGTGACAGTGAATAGTGTTTTTCGGCGATGAATAGTTGCGGTGAATAGTATTTTCCGGCGGTGAACAGTAACCAAGCTCGTTTAAGGTTTTTGGACCTTCCGGACTCGATTTTGGGGTCTGTTTTACCGAATTCAGACCAGGAACTAGGATTTTAGGGCTGTCCAATCTGGAGCCCTTACCTATGAGTGGGTTTTTCATACTATAGCGCATTTGTTTTTACGAAATCAGTTTATAAATCTTTCATATGATTTTAACTAGTTGGAATGTATGCTAAATTGTTTACCGCTTTGAAAACCAATATGTTCCAACCATGTTAGAAATTGTAAATTTCAATCCTAGTTGAACCCTAGGTATGCAGGGCAAACATCTAGACTGATAATTCTCCATTTGAGCTAGATTTATAGAAATGCGAACTTAGTCATAGAAATGAACTAAGTTGGCCATGAAATGATTTGATGCATGATGAGCATTTATGCGACGTCTACGGACGATCTATGTTTAAAATGATTTGATGCATGATGAGCATCTATACGACGTCTACGGACGATCTATGTTTAAAGAGAAAGTTTATGATGATAAAGGTCTCCATGGGAATACATGGATGAAACATATTTTTGAACGGAGTTTTATGCATGAAAAGAGCTAGATGGAGAATTATAGCTTTATTATAATGTTATTGAAATGTTTTACTTTAAACGCTTTGAATAGCATGTTTTCAAATGTTTTCTATTGGAGGAACCATTTTAGATCACTGTTAGCTAGCCGCAGGTAGTGCTAGCCCTGGTGCACCATGATCATGTTAAGGCTTCGGCCTAGGATACTGTGACGGGCATATGACTACCTAAGACACAGGGATTTAGGTTGGACTTATGTCTACGCCTACAGTGATTGTCATACCCTTGCTATGTGCTTGGGGGAATTTAGGGTGGACTTATGTCTACGCCTACAGTGATTACCCTACCCTTGCTGTGTGCTTGGGGGAGATGATAGATCTGTTAGGAAAGACCTCCAATAAACTAGTGCATTTTTCTTAAAGATTAAATATTTCTAAATTACCTCATTCATCATTGTTCTTGCATAAGTATCTTCATTTATTACTTACCATGCATAATTGATTTGCTTACAGTTATTGATTTAGTCCTGATTTATCATTTGAACTGTTTAGCATTCTTTCAATAAATTACGGTTAAATGTTTAATGTTTTCTATACTTTGATTTCAATTATTTAATTAATTGTGAAACACTCGTGCTTGATTTGCCCTGTTTCTGTTATAGTATGATTTACCCATTCACTGAGATGTGGTAATCTCACCCCTCTTTTGTTCCCTCCCCACAGATGGTCAAAGAGACTTTGATCCAGTTACAGCTTCGTAGAAGGCTGAATATAGCATTGGTGAGCCCCAGTTTGGGCAAGGCTATTTTGTAATGGTTGTTTAGTTTAGTTATGTCTAGTGTATCTCCATGAACATACAGGCAGGATCTTCGCTTCTTGCATATTTTGATGTGTTGTTTGGAAAATAGTTTTATGTTTTACAACGATGTTGTATTATGAGGCCATGGGCCAAGTTGAATCAGAATGTTGGATTCATGAGATATCATGAGGTATATATATATACATATATACAGTATTTTCTGATATTGGATGTGGCATATGTGGCCAGTTATATTTATTATGTACTCTGGATTGTGTGCTGGATGTTTGTGCATGCTATGTGTTAGGCTTGCGGCTAGGGGGAAACCCTTATGTCATGCCGGTCATGTGTTCCATCATTTGGGGCCGTGACAGAGTTGGTATCAGAGTATTAGGTTTCCCTGTGTTCATGGAGTAACGGACCTTTAGGTAGGACTTTGAGTATGGGTATGAATCCGGACATGCTTATACTCACGGTGCTGCTAAAGGGGTTCGATAGGATGTTGTCTTTTTGTTCAAGTAAGTCAGTTTATAGTATGCTATGTTGGCATGGTTAAGTGACGGTTGGGGTATATCTGTTTTATAGCGAGATGCCAGTTATATGAGATTTTATTTGTTTTCCCTTGCTATGTGTTTGGGAAAAGACCCACAGAGTCTCTTCGCGTGTCCTCTTGAATGGTAGTAGGGCAAACCTCAGCGGAATGCTGAGTTTAGGCAAATCCTATACCACCAAGGTACGGAAGGGGTCAAACTCTGGTACGATGATTTCTGAATGTGACATCCGTTATACCCGGTTGTCTAGATATGGTAGATTGTGATGTGATATTGAGAATGAAGTTGTTGGCATTGTGTCATGTCATTTTGAAATGTCACTAGAAGGTGATTAAATTCAATATTCTTGGAGAATTTTCTCTTTTGATACAAAGAAATCTTAGTGAGATACCCAGTAACCTAATCTCTGCTTTAGCAGTCCAGAAGTGATTACAAAAAGGTGCCAAGGATAGTTGGCAGTGGTGAGAGATGCTGATATAAAGTATACCACTGTAAATCAAGTTTCAGTGATTAGAGAATTTTTTGATATAATTCCTGAGGAATTGCCAGGATTACCCCGAAATAATAAATAAAATTTGGTATTGATTTATTTCCTGGCTAGCGTCTATATTTTCATATAGAATGGCATCCACTGAATTTAAAGAACTGAAAAATAAATAGTTACAAGACATATCAGACAAGGGATTTAAAAGCCCTAGTATTTTTACTTGGAATGCTCCAGTTCTATCTGTGAAAAAGAAAGATGGATCACTATGACTATACATAGATTATAAACAGTTGAGTAAAGTGACAATGTGGAATAAATACTCATTACTTCGTATAGATGATCTATTTGATCAGTTAGGAAGTGCTCAACATTGCTCAAAAATTTAACTTGATTTAATATTTAGATATCATCAATTAAGGATAAGAGAAGAGGATAAAAAAAAAATTTGCTTTCAGGATTCGACATGGACACTATGAGTTTATAGTTATGTCATTTGGATTGACAAATGTCCAGTTGCATTCATGGACTTGATAAAAAAAAATTGAAGCCATCCTTGGATTACTTTGGTATTATATTTATTGATCATATATTAGAATATGTCAAGAGTTTAGAGGATCATAAGCAATATTTAAAGATAGTATTACAAACTCCAAGGGAGTATCAGCTATATGCTAAGTTCTCAAAATATGAATTTTGACTTAGTAATAGTACTTTCTTAAGGTATGTGGCTAGCAAGATGGTGTCCAAGATAACCCTAAGAAAGTAAAAGTGGTACAGCAATGTCCACATCTTGCTATAGTTACAGATGAAGATCCAAGTCCAATTTGCACTTTCTGCTGTGGTCTGTTGTCCATTCTATTTGAGCTGTGATTGGATCAGGTACATGAACATATGCTTGTAAAGCATCAATCAGCTCCTCAGCATCTGAAGCTGAGATGAGAATTCGCCGTGCTGAGTGTGGGATAAACTTCTGTTCCACAGCATGATCAAGGAAAGATAACAGACCATCAAAGAAGTGATTAACGTTTAACAAACCTATCGGTTTGTGGTGCATAGTTAGTTGTGCCCAAGAGACTATTTGAAAAATTTCTTCTAAAGTACCAAAACCCCCTGGTAAGGCAATGAAAGCATCAGCATTGCTCATCATTCTAGCCATGCGCTCATGTATTGATGCAACCCTCAACTCTTCCCCAATTGTTTTTCCTACAATGTTAGATGCAGCTAGAGCCGTAGGAATAATACCTAGAACTTGGCATCCTCCTACATGAACAGTTGTAGACACACACCCCATTAACCCACGGTTACCTCCACCATACACTAAATGAATTTTTCTCCTGGCCAGCACCATACCCAGGTTTTGTGCTGCTTTCACATATTCTCCATCCTTTCCAGGACTGGAACCACAAAAAACGCAAACATTTCGAAATTGACGAAATGCAATTCCCTCCATAGTTGCACACACCCTAATTTTGAGTATGAAAATAAAGATACTAAGGTGTACATTTACAGAACTCAGAAAAAGACATACTTATAATAGCTATGCGAATAGGCTAGACATAATGAGAACAACTATGTGAGTGATTGGCGGAGATCAGCTAAATTGAAGATGAAATTTCAAAAATGTCGGCAAGCATGTATATGTACAGTAGTTATGACTGTGACCCATATTAAGCACGTAAAGAGAATAAGGTCAAGAATGGCAGTGATATTGAATTTATTGTAGACTCTGAAGGAATTCTAAGATTGGGCAAGCGATTGTGTGTATTGAATAAAGAAGAACTTAAGGAAGAAATTTTAGAGGAAGCCCATAGATCCATATATACAATTCATCCTGAGGTAACTAAAATGTATAAAGATCTAAAATAAATTTATTGGTGGGACAGTATGAAGAAAGATATAGTTGATTTTGTATCTCGATGATTAACTTGTCAACAGGTAAAAGTATAACATCAAAGACTTGGAAGATTACAATATCAGATAGAGATACCTGAATAAAAATGGGTGATTATTGATAGGTTCAAACTTGTCTTTGAAGTAAGACTTCATAAGGTATTGATATCGATTATAGCTGATCGAGAACTATAGTGCACAGATTGTTTTTAGAGAGCATTTTAAGAAGTTTTGGGCAGAAGTTTTACATAAAATACCGTAAGTTTTCTAATAGATGAGTGAGTAAATGACTATTTCGTTTGTCAAGATTGTGACTTGGGTGATGTTTGATATTTGGATAGTATGTCATGAAAATATATGAATGTGTGAAAAGTAAATTGAAATGGATAAGTGGCAGACATGATATGAATAGTGAAAGTAATATATGTTAGGATTGCTTAAGGATTGGATAGTGGTGGAAAAATGTTATAAGAGGAGGATGTGAACATATTGGGTTTACTGGAAGATAGATAAGACAAAAGTAGAAAATTTGTGATTTCAATTGGTTAGAAGTGACTAATGAATGAAATCTTGGAAGAATATAACTTAAAATAGTGAGTTTGGACACCGAACTATATAACGATTTTTTAGATGAAAGGAATAGAAAAAAAATGATGGCCCTTATGGTGCTTTGAGGAATGTAATAAAGTGAATTAGTGGTACTGAAGTTCTTGAGGGATAAAATATAGAAAGTAGGATTTAATTTTATCTTTGAATTATTAATTTGGAAATATGGAGAATATTTTGAGAATCATCTCTGAGAATAATGTAAGTGATTAAGATATTTGTGTTAATGATTTATACCTTGCTAAATTGAGACTAATATCTAGAATGTAAATTATGTTGAGATTGGAAATTCACGTATGGATAATTGTTGAGAAAAGAGATTTCAGAAAAAGCCATAGATTGTAAATATGGATTACCCGAGGTAATAAGGATATACTAAGATAAAAAAATGGTACTAGTATAATGGTAAAAAGAAGATACAAGTGAAATTTTTCATTGGCAGGTATGTTGGCAAGTTATTCAGGAAGTCTAAGGTTCTTTATTAGATTATAGTATGACTGATACTAAATTTAAATGATGTGTTTATACATTAGAAGTTATGCTTTAAGTATCTTTATATTATTGTGGTGAAAGTTTGGAGAAATTAATTGTCCTTAGTTGAACTTGCTCATAGCAGTAATTATCATGCCAATATAAAATGACAATCATTTGAAGTTTTACATGAACATTATAGGTTTCTTAATATGTGAGTGAATTGAGAAAAGTTAAACTTTGGAAATCTAATTTGGAATAACATGCAATAGATAGCATATGAATTATTAAATTGATGATGCTAGCTTGGAGAGCATGCTTCAAGCATATTTGTTTTAAGATTGGTGAGAGATTCCTTAGCAGAATCTGTCTATAATAAAATGATATTAGAAGATTTAAGCCTTATGTAAGAGGTGTTACAAATGTTCTGTTAAATGACTCAGTGGAGTTATATTTATTATAAGATGTCATTGATAAAGTGAACTTGATTAGAAAAAGAATACTGGAAACTCAATACAAGTCAAAAGTTTACAAGGACTATGAATGTTGAGCACTAGGAATTATCAGTTGGTGATCACATATTCTTTAATGACTCACCAATGAAAGAGGTAATGAGATTTAGAAAGAAAGAAAAGTTACACCCTCAATATATAGAACCATTTGAAATTCTTGATAAGATCGGTTCAGTGGTTTATTGTTTAGTTTTACCACCTGCATTGGATGTCTAGTTTTTCATGTGTTTATACTACGAAAATATTTACCGGATTCTACACATGTTATACAGTGTCCATAGATTCAGTTACAGAAAGATTTAACCCATGAGGAATAACCAGTAGCAATAGTAATCAGACAAATAAAGAAGTTACGGTCAAAAGAAATACCTACAGTAGATATGAAAAAATTATTCTTCTGAGAAAAACTACTTGGAAAAGAGAGGAGGATATACGCGCTAGATATTTGTATTTATTTGAACAATGAGATTAGTATTTATCTGCAACTATAGTGATGAAATTCGGGGACCGAATTTCTTTAAGGGGGGAAGAATGTAATAACCGTAAAAATTTAACAAAAATTCCAATTAAAGGAAATTTAGAATAAAGGAGAGAATTTTGACAATAGAGATAAGAAACGTAGAAAATATGAATATTTATTACATGGATTAAAGAATTACAAAAGAAATATGAGAATTTATATTTTGGCGCGCTATTAGTAAAAATATGATTATTTATGTAGAAATAATTATGATTTGTTAAAAGTAAGTGGACTTTTAAGTAAAAGAAGTATTGTATTGCTTAAAATAATTATACCGGCCTCTATTGAATTATTATGGTATTTTTAGAAATATTCTTTCTTTTAATATGAATTAAGATATTTGTTTTGAAATTTATTTTATTATGATTTTTATTAAGAAAAATTATGATTTAAGAGTTTAACTAAAGATTTATGAGAATGGAAATTTTTAAGAATTTTTGGGATATTTTATGATGAAAAACAGAATTTATATGAATTTTTATAAAAGAAAATCTTATTAATAATTATTTAATAATTATTATTATATTTAAAAAAAAAATGAAAGTTGATAAATGAAAACCGGGGGCGGACGATTTCAGAAGAAAAAGAAAGGAAAAAAAAGAAGAAGAAAGGAATAGTGCATGCATAGTGAGTGAATAGTAATATCAAATTTTATCTTTCGATTTGGAGTGTTTAAGGACTTCCAATCTCAAAACTGAAAGTGTTATTGGATTCAGGACGAAGAGTACTTCAGTTTTGACCGATCAGTTTTTCAAATCAACCGTTGAATCGCCGTAGATCTGAAGTAGAAAATCTCGGTAAAAGGTAAGTTCTGAAAAACTTTACTTAGGGATTTCTAATTAGAAATCTGACTCCGTAGATGGATTCAGAAACTAGATAAATATTAGGATATGAAATTTTTTTTTTGATTCGGTAAAATTTTTGTGACAGTGAATAGTGTTTTCCGACGATGAATAGTTGCGGTGAATAGTGTTTTCCGGCGTGAATAGTATTTTCCGGCGGTGAACAGTAACCAAGCTCGTTTAAGGTTTTTGGACCTTCCGGACTCGATTTTGGGGTCTGTTTTACCGAATTCAGACCAGGAACTAGGATTTTAGGGCTGTCCAATCTGGAGCTCTTACCTGTGAGTGGGTTTTTCATACTATAGCGCATTTGTTTTTACGAAATCAGTTTATAAATCTTTCATATGATTTTAACTAGTTGGAATGTATGCTAAATTGTTTACCGCTTTGAAAACTAATATGTTCCAACCATGTTAGAAATTGTAAATTTCAATCCTAGTTGAACCCTAGGTATGCAGGGCAAACATCTAGACTGATAATTCTCCATTTGAGCTAGATTTATAGAAATGCGAACTTAGTCATAGAAATGAACTAAGTTGGCCATGAAATGATTTGATGCATGATGAGCATTTATGCGACGTCTACGGACGATCTATGTTTAAAATGATTTGATGCATGATGAGCATCTATACGACGTCTACGGACGATCTATGTTTAAAGAGAAAGTTTATGATGATAAAGGTCTCCATGGGAATACATGGATGAAACATATTTTTGAACGGAGTTTTATGCATGAAAAGAGCTAGATGGAGAATTATAGCTTTATTATAATGTTATTGAAATGTTTTACTTTAAACGCTTTGAATAGCATGTTTTCAAATGTTTTCTATTGGAGGAACCCTTTTAGATCACTGTTAGCTAGCCGCAGGTAGTGCTAGCCCTGGTGCACCATGATCATGTTAAGGCTTCGGCCTAGGATACTGTGACGAGCATATGACTGCCTAAGACACAGGGATTTAGGGTGGACTTATGTCTACGCCTACAGTAATTGCCATACCCTTGCTATGTGCTTGGGGGAATTTAGGGTGGACTTATGTCTACGCCTACAGTGATTACCCTACCCTTGCTGTGTGCTTGGGGGAGATGATAGATCTGTTAGGAAAGACCTCCAATAAACTAGTGCATTTTTCTTAAAGATTAAATATTTCTAAATTACCTCATTCATCATTGTTCTTGCATAAGTATCTTCATTTATTACTTACCATGCATAATTGATTTGTTTACAGTTATTGATTTAGTCCTGATTTATCATTTGAACTGTTTAACATTCTTTCAATAAATTACGGTTAAATGTTTAATGTTTTCTATACTTTGATTTCAATTATTTAATTAATTGTGAAACACTCGTGCTTGATTTGCCCTGTTTCTGTTATAGTATGATTTACCCATTCACTGAGATGTGGTAATCTCACCCCTCTTTTGTTCCCTCCCCACAG
Source organism: Gleditsia sinensis (assembly GCA_037074535.1). Taxonomy (NCBI): domain Eukaryota; kingdom Viridiplantae; phylum Streptophyta; class Magnoliopsida; order Fabales; family Fabaceae; genus Gleditsia; species Gleditsia sinensis. The sequence goes on from CM073472.1 coordinate 16,874,657, forward strand.
ATGGTCAAAGAGATTTTGATCCAGTTACAGCTTCGTAGAAGGCTGAATATAGCATTGGTGAGCCCCAGTTTGGGCAAGGCTATTTTGTAATGGTTGTTTAGTTTAGTTATGTCTAGTGTATCTCTATGAACATACAGGCAGGATCCTCGCTTCTTGCATATTTTGATGTGTTGTTTGGAAAATAGTTTTATGTTTTACAACGATGTTGTATTATGAGGCCATGGGCCAAGTTGAATCAGAATGTTGGATTCATGAGATATCATGAGGTATATATATATACATATATACAGTATTTTCTGATATTGGATGTGGCATATGTGGCCAGTTATATTTATTATGTACTCTGGATTGTGTGCTGGATGTTTGTGCATGCTATGTGTTAGGCTTGCGGTTAGGGGGAAACCCTTATGTCGTGCCGGTCATGTGTTCCATCATTTAGGGCCGTGACAGATTTAGTTAATAAAAATTTTAAAAAAATTGTAAATTGTAAATTGTAAATTTAATTTTTACTGTTATTTAAGAATGAATATTAGTCAGATTTAATGTAACCTGATTAAATAATATTCAGATCAAAAATTAATATTTAAACTCAATTAAAATTTCAAATTATTAAAAAAATTTGATTATATTAAATCAAATTTAAGAAAATTATTAAAAAAAACTACACTAAAACCATTTAAAACTATTAAACTCATTAATCCAATTTGATCTATTTTAAATTATCATTTTACTAAATTCGGGTGAATTTAGTCAAATTAATTAAGTTATATCCACTCTTATTATTAAAAAATATATTTAATAGATGATTTGTAAACATCCGTGTAAATCTTTATTAAGACTTGTGGAATACTTTATTGATAGAGTTTGAATTAAGGTCATCACAATAATCATAATATTTCAGAAAAAGGAAATAGTAGCAATAAAAAGCCAAACTATTTAAAGCAACGTGTTAGGCCATAAAATTCCATTATATATGCTGGAGGTTACTATGATTCATAAACCCAAATTAGTAACTTTCTTAAGGTATTTTATTGATCACTTTGAAACGTTGGCCAACCGTAAAACAAGTTAACTTTTTATTTTTATTTTTATAAAAATATCCAACAATATATCTAAAATAACTTTATTTTTTCTTAAAATTGAGCATTTGTATTAATTAGTTTTTCAAAGTTTATAAGGATGATAAATTATTTTATTTCAACGTATGAACATACCACAAATTTCAATGAAAATTTATAGTAATACTTACATATTATTTATAAAATAAAATTTTTAAGAATAAAAAGCAGACTTAAATTTTGAAAGTAATATACTTTAATATTTATCAATTGAACTAATCTTTTAATAAATATTATATTATTTGATGTTTTTGGACAACCCCGTTGGCTAATGTTATTTGACGTTGGCTTTTTGAAACTGTCACTCTTTTTTTTTTTTATCTTTTGAAAAAATACATCAGGCATAAGATAAAAAATAAATCAAAAGAAAAACACAAATCAACTATCATGTGACTTCTAAAAATATAAAAAATAAAATATCAGATTTTACAACTAGAGAATATAAAAACAACACATTTTACAAACACTAATTTATCAAATATTACATATCAAAATCTCATATACACAATAATATATTAAAAAAATAAAGACATTTTTAAGAGAAACACTATACCTCTCAAATCTCTTTGAAAATTAGGTCTTTTTGATTTTTTTTTCTCTAAATAAATTTATAGTTATAAATTTGATCTTTCTCTACTCAAATTTAAAGGTAGAGTCATAGATTTGACTTCAAAGTTATAGATTTAAACAAAAATATGCAAAATCTTTAAGTTCTACCACCTCTTGTAGAAAAAAAAAATTCTTTCCATTAAAAAGTAAAAAAACTCTCCAATGAGTGAAACAAGCTTCCCTAAGAAAGAAACCAATAAAAAAAATAAAAGGAAGATCTCTCTCTCTCGCTCTCTCTGGTCTAAAACAGCCACTTAAAAAAGGAATTTGGTGGATATGGGCCTACTGCTACTCCTATATGGGGCTTCTGGTTTGGTTTTGGGCTACATTCATGATCTTACCCTTCAAGTTTCATTTGAATAAAAAATTAATAAATTTAAGAATATGTTTAATTTATATATTTTTTATTTTTATTAAAAATAAAAAATATATTTGAAATATATTTTTAGAGTTAAAAAATATGTTTAATAATTTTCAAAAATAATCAATCGTATTTTTATAATTTTAAGAGAATACATTATAATTATTAAATAAAATTAAAATAATATCTTAATTATAGAAAATTAAAAATTATTAATATTTATAATCATCATTTTCAATTAAATTTAAAAATTAATATAAAAAAATTTAATTTTATAAAACAAACATGTTTTTAAAATAATGAAATTTTATAAATAAAAATATGTTTTAAAGAATAAAAATAATAAACAATAACTGAAAATATTTTTACAAGTCAAACACATTCTCAATTTAAAAAAGAATTATAATTTTTTAGTAAAATAAAATATTAACAACATCTTATATATTTTAGGCATTTTAAATATTAATATATTAAACATAAATATTTTAAAATTCTCATTTGGTCACACAATATTCTCAATTCCATGCTCGTGCATTCATCAGCTATTTTTTCTAAGAGAAAAATAGAATTTCTGACCTTTTATCCAAACCTCCACCCTCTCAACCACCTAGCTGCCTTCAATATACGCACTATGAAAATTATCTTACTAATAATATAACGAATATTAAAAAGTCTTTATTAAAATTAATTTAAATAAAAATAATAATTAGATCAAAATCATTATTTATAATTAATCCATGTCTATTTATTCTAGTTCATAATCTCTTATTAATGTTAAGTGCACCTTAAAAATATTTTGAAAAGAAACTTAATCTTGATTGACTTATAGGCTATGTTTGGCAAAAATAGTTTATAAATTAATTAAAAGTTTAAAAGTTAGCTGAAAGCTGAAAAGCTAATTTTAAGCTGAAAGCTATTAACTGTAAGCTGAAAACTGTTAAACTAATTTATTGAATTAAAAGTGTTTTGGTAAAATTAACTATTGAATTAGCTGATAAATGTAAAATGACATAAAAGGATATACTTATATGAAATTTATCATTTTTTGTTAGTAATTACATTTCATTATATAATCTCAAAAAATACAAAATAAATATATCATTTAGAGTCACACAATAAATTAGCAATATTGTTGCGAATCTCTTTCATTTCAGTAGATATTTCTAAATTTTTATTCTTTGTATCACTATTAATAATATTTGAAAGTTCATTATGGGGTATGTAATTTGGATGTTACTCGAATATAGTAAAAATAATATCATCTTGTGAATAAGATAGTGTTAGAATTTGAATAAAATAATAAGGATAAAAAAGAAATAAAATTATAAAAACTATCAACTAAAAGTTATACGCTATTTAAAGTAACGTATGATAAAAAGTTATAAACTACTCAAATAAGTTTGTTTACCAAATACCTCTAATTTGGTAAAACGAGCTTATAAACTAGTCAAATAAGCTATAAACTAGTTTATTTGACTTGCCAAACATACTCATAAATTAATTTGAAAATATTTTTATTGTACAAAAAAAATTATCTATTATTGATAAGCATCTAAAAATCATGAAACATTATGGCTATATTTGGCAAAAATAGCTGATAAGTTAGCTGAAAGTTGAAAAACTAATTTTTAGCTGAAAACTGTTAAACTAATTTATTGAATTAGAAGTATTTGGTAAAATTAGCTATTGAATTAGCTGATAAATGTAAAATGACATAAAATGATATATTTATATAAAACTTATCATTTTTTGTTAGTAATTATATTTCATTATATAATCCCAAAAAATACAAAATAAATATATCATCTAGAGTCACACAATAAATTAGCAATATTATTGTAAATTTCTTTCATCTCAGTAGATGTCTCTAAATTTTCATTCCTTGTATCACTATCAATAATATATGAAAATTCATCATGTGATATGTAATTTAGATGTTGCTCGAGTATAGTAAAAATAATATCATCTTGTAAATAAGAAAGTTGAAAAGCTAATTTTTAACTGAAAACTGTTAAACTAATTTATTGAATTAGAAGTATTTGGTAAAATTAGCTATTGAATTAACTGATAAATGTAAAATGACATAAAAAAATATATTTATATAAAACTTTTCATTTTTTGTTAGTAATTACATTTCATTATATAATCCTAAAAAATACAAATAAATATATCATCTAGAGTCACACAATAAATTAGCAATATTATTACAAATTTCTTTCATCTCAGTAGATGCCTCTAAATTTTCATTTTTTGTGTCACTATCAATAATATCTGAAAATTCATCATGTGGTATGTAATTTAGATGTTGCTCGAGTATAGTAAAAATAATATAATCTTGTGAATATGATAGTATTGGAATTTGAATAAAGTAATAAAGATAAAAAATGAATAAAATTAAAAAACTATCAATTAAAAACTATACGCTACTTTAAGTAGCGTATGATAAAAAACTATAAGCTACTCAATAAACTTGTTTACCAAACACCTCTAATTTGGTCAAACAAGCTTATAAGCTAGTCAAATAAACTATAAGTTAGCTTATTTGACTTGCCAAACATACTCTATGTCTTAGAGTTGAAATAAAATATTTACCTTTTAAAATTTGTATTAAAAAAAGAATTATTAATTTAAGAATTTTAATATAATAATAAAATAATATTCCTAAATGTGACTAAACACAATTTTGAAGACATACACAAATTTAAGATGTGAATTGGTGTCTTCAAACTAACACGAGAGAGATAAAGAAAACTAAAGAAACACCAAGTTTAAGAAGATCATCGTCACAACAAAAAGTGGGTAAATGTGAAGCAATTCAGATGTACCTTTGATTATTCCCATAATCTTCAAAGAATAGGACCATATTTGGTGTGAATGAATTAACATACAAGACATTACGATATTTGATAATATTGAACTTAAGAATGCAAATTAAGTGCAAGAAAAAAACATCAAATCAATTCAAGAGTATGTTTAGTTTTGATTAAGTGCAAGAATGCAAATTATTATTATTATTATTATCATTTTTGGGACAAGTGTTTGCTAATATTATTTGATGTTGGCTTCCAGAAACTAGTACCACTCAAAAAGGGAATTTGGTGGATAGGGCCTACTACTACTCTATAGAGATATACAAAATCGACCCAAATTGATTCGAACTGATTGAACCAAATCAAACTATCTAAAAAATAAACAAACAAAAAATTGATTTTGAACAGTTTAATTTGATTTTTTTTAATAATCAAGTAATTCGATTCGATTCTCGGTTGGGATGAAATCTAAATCAAACCGGACCGAATCGACCGACCCATTTTTAAATATATTAAATTTATTTTTTATTATATTTTAGTATTTTACAGGAAAAAAATTGAAATTGGCAAAAAAAATCGAAATAGATCCAAAAAATTAAAAAAATGAGCTCAAAAAATATTGAAATGGGAAAAAAAAGAAATGAATCTAAAAAATAAAAAATCGAACCAAACCAAACTATTTTTTAATTACTAGATCGGTTTAGTTCAGTTTTACAGATCTGAACCGAAACAATAAAGTCCCTTTTTTGCTAAATTTTCTTATATCGATTTGATTTGGTTGGACCTTAAAAATCAAATCGAACCAAACTTTGTACACCCCTGCTACTCCATATGAGACTTCTAAGATTGGAGGTTACTCGTATGGCCCATAATAGTTTTGAAACATATTACATATGGTTGGTTTTAGGCCAATATTCATGATCTTACCCTTTAGAGTTTCATTTGGATAAATAAAAAAACTCAATAAAATTAAGAATATGTTTAGTTTATTTTTTATTAAAATTTAAAATATAATCAAAAATATATTTGTGGAGTCTAAGAGAAAATATTTTTTTGCAAATTTTCTAAAATATGATGAAAATAAGAAATGTTTAAAATATATTTTTAGTATTTTTAAAAAATAACCCATAGCATTTTTTATAATTTTAAAAGAGAATATATTATAATTATTAAATAAAATTAAAATAATATATTAATTATATAAGATTAAATTCAAAATTTAAGTAATATTTATAATTATTTTTTCAAATAAATTTAAAAATAAATATATACAAATTTTTAATTTCATAACAAAATTATTTTCAAAATAATAAAACTTTAAGTAAAAATATATTGTAAAAAATAAAAATAAAGTATAAAACCTGAAAATATTTTTACAATTTAAACACATTCTAAATATTTTGTAAAATATAGAATTTCTATAATTTTTAGTAAAATAAAATACTAGCAACATCTTATATTTTTTAGGCATTTTAAACATTAATATATTAAACACAAATATGTTAAAAGCTTCGTTTGATCACACAATATTCTCGATTCCATGCTCATGCATTCATCAGCTATTTTCTCTAAGAGAAAAATAGAACTTGTGACCTTTTATTCAAACCTCCACCCTCCCAACCACCTAGCTACCTTCAATATAAACACTATAACGAATATTATAATTAATTTAAATAAAAAATAACCAGATCAAAATCATCATTTGTAATCCATCAATGTGTATTTATTCTATAGTTCATGCATGATCTCTTATTAGTACTGAGCGCATTTTGAAAATCATTTCAAAAGAAACTTAATCTCAATTAACTTATAAATTAATTTGAGAATATTTTTATCATATAACCAAAAAAAATATCTCTTATTGATAAGCATCTACTAATCATGATACATCATATCTTAGAGTTGAAAAAAAATATTTACCTTTTAAAATTTGTATTAAAAAAGAATTATTATTTTAAGAATTTTAATATAATAATAAAATAATATTCCTAAATGTGACTAAATACAATTTTGAAGACATACAGAAATTTGAGATGTGAATTGGGTCTTCAAACTCACATGTAAGAAGACAAAGAAAACTCAAGAAACACCAAGTGTAAGAAGATCATCCTCAAAACAGAAAATAAAAAAATATGAAGCAATTCAGATGTACCTTTGATTATTCCCATAATCTTCAAAGAATAACACCATATTTGGTGCGAATGAATTAATATATAAGACATTACGATATTTGACAACATTGAACTTTGAAAATGCAAATTAAGTGCAAGAAAAAACATTAAATCAATTCAAACTCAGATCATCCTCTGTGATACTTTACGTAAAAAGGAGATAAACAGAAAAGGATAAGATCCACATGAGATATGATTAGGGCCAGTGCAATACTGTACGAAATCCAAAACTAGAAAACTATGCACTTGATTTCCTCCTCAATAAATTCTCTTAAGGTGTGTTTGGATGAAGTAATTTAAGGGGAAAATTAATTTTATAGAGTATTTAAAATACCCTAACACAAAATATTTTGTTTGAATAAATAATTAAATAATTTTATAATTTTCAAGTAATTTAATTGATGGAATTATTATTTTATCAAAAATAAAAAAAATTTCAAATACTTAAAAGATAGAATTTCAAAATGTTCTTCCAGTTTTCTCCTACCAGCCTGATTTGAAACAGACTAAACTAGACCAGATCCCAACATCAAATTAGAACCAACTTCTTGTCACAAAACCCGACTTCACCATGCACCTGGACCCCCCTGCCTTGGATCCTAACATAGCCCGGCCCAGATCCTGGACATTACCCCAGACCAAACTTTATCCTCAACCTAAAATTGAACCTAGTTCCCAGCCCTGAACCCCAAATCAGACTTGGACCGAACCACATACCTGGACCCTCAACCTTGACACGGGCCTGATCCATGAACCCCAGGCCCAACCTGAACCTGGACTCAGCCTTGAACCATGAACGAATGGTTTTGCCCCAGCACAAGCAAATGGAATAAAGTTCACAGAGAAGAAAATATTGACATTAAAAGTTTATCTGGGACTGAACAAGACAGGTATATATATATAGTGAGGTACCTTTTTCAGACATGGGATCAGCAGATAGAAGAGGAGGTGAGAGGGGCGGCAAATATGGTGGTGCTGGTGCATCATCATCTTCGTCAGTTTGAAAGAAGCTGTAGGTCTCATATCTAAAGTTGCAACTTGGTCTAATCACTCTACCCCCTCTCTTTTGATCACAACAGATTGGGATTTCTGAGATAGCGCCATCCAAGCAAACGTTGCACTCCTCGTTGGATAAGTCTGGCGTGCACTGCACTAGACCGTATATGGTTTGATTGCTCGGACCACTTGCTTTTGCGGTTGCAAACTTACGACGTGAGTTACCGGAAGCAGCTGTGATTCTTAGGGTACCCAACAACTCCAATAGCACTTGCTTGAACTCATTTGCCTGTGATTAGAGCTTACAATTATAATCCATGACCATTTAACCATCATAACTTAGAAGCATAGATACTAATATAGATAAAATATATGATGTGAAAAGAATACTGCGACTCTATAGCACGACAAAATATTTAATATTTATATACAATTTAAACTATAATATTGTATCCTATATGAGTGTCCATGATTGAAGTATGGTTGCTCTATAGATTATAACCCCTTTTTTTTATGAGTTAAAAAGTACTGGTGTTTATTAGAAGATTTTTCAATAGAATAATGACAGGTGAATTTTTTTTAAGGAAATCAATAATTAAATGATTAGTTGGTAAAATTGTCCACATGTGATGTTATGAGTTTACTAGAGATTTTTATAGAAAATAGTTAAAGAACATTAGCTAATTCTTTTTCTTAATTATATTATAGGTTGGGCCATTAGATAAACTACAGATAAACTCATGGTTAAGTATTAACCCATTCCTTATTACTTCCATTTTTCATTTTCCCAAGCTCTCCTTCTCTCTTGCTAAGGTGATGTTTAGAACTATGAAGTATAATATAATTAATATTTTAACAAAAAATTAATATGTATTGATAAAAATAGGAATAAGAGACAATATAATATAAAGAACCAATTTATGAGTTATATTTGGTGAATATGGGACAAAAAGGACAGAAATACAAGTCTCAAATTTATTGAATAAATAAAAAATAAAATTTAAAGAATTAAGAAAATGAAATTAAAAAAATTGAGAATTTAAACTTTTAATTTTACGATCTGATCTTTGCCTCCAATTGTAATTTTTTCCTTAATTTATTAGTTTTTTCAATTTACTCACTAATATGTTAGCCGTTGCATTTAACCTCCTGCTACATTCAAATTAGACAAGAACTTTAATAGTAACTATGTGAAATTATCAAAATATCTTTCCATTTGCTTGATATTTCATTTTATCTTCTTTTTTTATGAGAAGAATATTTCTATACATACGTAACTACCGTTAGAGTTAACATATAATTTAAAAGTTAGAGAGTTAAATGCAACATGATAGATAGATTAGGGAATCAATTACAAAAAATTACAGATTAAGGAGAAATTTCTATTGAAAGTAAAGATCAAGGTAAGAAAATGAAAATTTTCCAAAAAAGATTGCAACATGTGAATGATTAAATGCCTAAATATAAAAAAAAATTATACAGAGAGTCAAGGACGTTGTTTTTTTTCAAACTAAGTATCATATTACTAATTGCTTAAAAGATACTCCAACTCGTGTCATAATTCGATTGAAAAACTTTATTGCGAACACATAAAAACCAGTCATACCTGCAATGCTACTTCTGGGTTCCACATATACAAATAAGGGGATTTTTCCATGATGCCAAATATTGATCGATTTGAGTACCGAATAATGCAATTATCATACCACTGAATAGCCTCCTTCTTGTTATGGCACAACAGGGGAAGAAGGGATGTTGATTCTGTTAGGCAAGTTCGGCAATCTTGTGGCGTAACATCTCCTCTACACAGTGCAATGGCGTTAACTTTGTTAGCATATTCTCCATAAGAGAAATTGTAGAAGCCATAGTCAATTTCTGTGTTGGAAGATATGTTTAGTAAAAGGGTATTGAGGTTGGTTTGGTAGGTATTACTAGAGGTGGTGTTGCTACACGAGAATTTAAGGACGCTTTGCTGGGCATTGCCTTTATGATGGGATATTAGGGTTAGGTTAATGAAGAAGAGATATGAAAGGAGCTTTAAGGAAACCATAATTTCCATTGTAATTGGACTGTCTCTCTAGTGTTTGAGATTTGGCCGAGTGAAATTTGTGTTGTTTCTTTCTATTTTATTGATGTCTTCCAAGTCTATACGTAGTCCATGCCTTCTTTGAAACGGTGCATTTTTTTAAAGGCTTTGATTTATAAAATTAAACCTATTTAAAAGTGGGCTTGGATAGGTTTGAGTGGTGTAGCTGGCAAAAATTTAAAGATAAAAAGAAATAAATAATAAAAAGGGTAAACTGACAACTACACACATATTTTTAATGGAGTATGTATCTTCAACTGCATATATATATATATATATATATATATATATATATATATATATATATATATATATATATATTGTCTCTGTGTGTGTATGTGTGTGTGTTTAATACTATTTAACTAAGTTCGGACACTTAAAATTTAAAAACTACGAAGAGTGTAATTTAAAATTTTAAAATAAACACAATTTAACAATTATTACATTTTATTCAAAAAAAATAAAAAAATAAAAATTAAACACTCTTTAAAACAAGAAAGTGGATTAACACGCCTTGGTAAGTGTTAATAGGCTAGTGTTTATCATATATGTTTTTTTTTGGCTAATGCAAAAAAATTGATTTTTAAATAGGATTAGAATATATTTGGTTGTTATCTGAGAGAACTAATGAATTAAAGTTTATTCTAGAAGTGCTTTTAGGAAAATAACTTTTAAATTTTTTTAAGAGATCTGAAGTTTTGGAGAAGCCCTGACTTTGTCAAAATTTGATAGAGAGCTAAGAAAAAAAAAACAGCTTTAAGAGTTTAAAATGATAACTTTTGAACAACTATTTTAGTTTATCTAAAGTCTTTTGAGCTTAGGCAAAGAAAAAAGGAAGAAGTCTATTTAGTTGATCAAGCAGGTCCAGGTCCAGGTCTACTTTGAGGAGAATGAAAACTCACCAACGCACTAACCCCTAATTAAGGTTAGTAGAATAACATTTTTTAATAAAATAATAATAATTAGAAATAATTCTTTAATCTGTGTCTTTGCCTGGTCTACTTTGAGGAGAATGAAAACTCACCAACGCACTATACCCCTAATTAAGATTAGTAGAATAACATTTTTTAATAAAATAATAATAATTAGAAATAATTCTTTAATCTGTCTTTGCCTGGTCTACTTTGAGGAGAATAAAAACTCACCAACCCACTAACCCCTAATTAAGGTTAGTAGAATAATTTTTTTTAATAAAATAATAATAATTAGAAATAATTCTTTAATGTGTCTTTGCCTATTCTTATGAAATTATAAATATGACACTGATTTGGATTACATTTTTTTTATATGACATGACCATCATGTAAAGAGGAAAATAGATACAGAATAATTAATTATTTGTATTTATTTCTCTTTTTATGTGAGGGTAAATTTCATTAATTTGTCTTTTGTCTTGATAAGTAGTGTTGGAGTAATAAATTCTTACCACTAAAAAAAAAAAATACTATCGTGGTGAGTGAGAAAGAAGTGGTTGAGGACAAAGCGTAGAAAGGCCGACGTTGATTTCCATTGTCAAATAGCAATTGTCTTCGATGAAAAATTTAAATTAAGAGACCCTCTGTGCCCAGTGGCGGATCTTGAACAAAATTATTGAAGGGGCAAAATAGATGCTTAGCATATATATATGTACACACATTAAACTTGATTTTTCATAGATATCAATAAAAAAATAATGTATCTCACAAATTTAGTTCACTTTATAATATATCAAATATTAAGATTGAAAAATATTATAATACAATTAAAAAAAATAAAATGTTAGATGAGCTAATTAAAATTTACCTCCACTTAAAGTGCTGCCCTCCTATTTTTTAATGACGTGAAATCATCAATAATAGAATCAAAAGTAAAACTTGCAGCTATTTCTCTTTTAATATGAATCACCAAGTTATCAGCAAGAAAATCATCTTCCATCTTGTTACGCAACCTTGTCTTGATTGTTTTCATCGCTGATAATGAGCGTTCTGTTGTAGCTGTAGTAATTGGAAGAGTCAATATGAGACGAATCAGTCGATCAATCAAATAATACACTTTGAATTTCTTTGTTTCCACCAAAGCACAACACAATTAAGGTATTATTGATAGATTCTTTAAACTTGGATGAATGTAAGCATCAATAATAAAATGTTGTAGCTGAGATTTCAAAATCATCTTCTCTTGCTCAGTAAAATATCAGGATAGTATTTTTCCACAAGAGTGCAAATATTCTCAATGTTGAAAGCCTTATAGTCATCCTTAGGAACTAAATGAGAGCTAAGTGTCAAAAGCTCCAATGCTTTGTCATTAAACCTATTATTCAACTCAAGCAATTGTTTATCTATGGTAGCTAAAAATATTTCAACTTTGTGATAATGTTCTAATGTAATATGTTCCCTTTGTTGACGAGAGCGCCCTTTTTGTAAAGAAATATTAAAGTTGGGAACATCAATTTCATGTTGCTCACAAAATAATATCACATTTTTCAATAAATCTTGTCAACCATCATCTTTCAATTTTTGAGTGAGAACTTTTGTAGTATGAATTAAATTCATTGCATTTACTATATCTTGAGATTGTTCCTGTAAAATTTGACAATGGATATTTGTTACTCCCATGATCTCTTTCATAAAATGTAGAATAAATATAAACTCAAATGAGATCAAAATATTATAAGCACCATCAGCCTCTGCTTGTAATAACCGTAAAATTTAACGAAAATTCCAATTAAAGGAAAATTTAGAATAAAAGAGAGAATTTTGACAATAGAGATAAGAACCATAGAAAATATGTATATTTATTACATGGATTAAAGAATTATAAAAGAAATATGAGAATTTATGTTTTTGGCGCGCTATAAGCAAATATATTTTTATTTATGTAGAAATGATTATGATTTGTTAAAAGTAAGTGGACTTTTAAGTAAAAGAAGTATTGTGTTATTTAAAATAATTATACCGGCCTCTATTGAATTTTTTATGGTATTTTTAGAAATATTCTTTCTTTTAATATGAATTAAGATATTTGTTTTAAAATTTGTTTTATTACGATTTTTATTAAGAAAAATTATGATTTAAGAGTTTAATTAAAGGTAATTGAGAATATAAATTTTTAGAAATTTTTGGGATATTTTTAGATGTAAAACGGAATTTATATGAATTTTATAAAAAAAAATTCTATTATTAATTATTTAATAATTATTATTATTTAAAAAAAAAAAACAAACCTGCAGAATGATAAATGAAACTGGGGGCGGAGAAAACAGATTCGGAAAAAAAAACGGAAAGATGCATAGTAGTGAATAGTGAGTGAATAGTGATATCCAATTTTATCTTTCGATTTGGAGTACCGATTAGCTTTCGATATCAAAACTGAACGTGTTATTGGATTCAGGACGAAGAGTACTTCAGTTTTGACCGATCAGTTTTTCAAATCAACCGTTGAATCGCCGTAGATCTGAAGTAGAAAATCTCGGTAAAAGGTAAGTTCTGAAAAACCTTACTTAGGGACTTCTAATTAAAAATCTGACTCCGTAGATGGATTCAGAAATTAGATAAATATTAGGATATGAAATTGTTTTGTTGATTCGGTAAAATTTTTGTGACAGTGAATAGTGTTTTTCGGCGTGAATAGTGTTTTCTGGCGGTGAACAGTAACCAAGCTCATTTAAGGTTTTTGGACCTTCCGGACTCGATTTTGGGGTCTGTTTTACCGAATTCAGACCAGGAACTAGGATTTTAGGGCTGTCCAATCTGGAGCCCTTACCTGTGAGTGGGTTTTTCATACTATAGCGCATGTTTTATGAATTCGGTTTATAACACTCTCTCTCGTATGATTTTAACTAGTTGGAATGTATGCTAAATTGTTTTACTGCTTTGAAAACCAATATGTTCCAACCATGTTAAAAATTATAAATTTAAATCCTAGTTGAACCCTAGGTATGCAGGGCAAACATCTAGACTGATAATTCTCCATTTGAGCTAGATTTATAGAAATGCGAACTTAGTCATAGAAATGAACTAAGTTGGCCATGAAATGATTTGATGCATGATGAGCATTTATGCGATGTCTACGGACGATCTATGTTTAAAATGATTTGATGCATGATGAGCATCTATACGACGTTTACGGACGATCTATGTTTAAAGGGAAAGTTTATGATGATAAAGGTCTCCATGGGAATACATGGATGAAACATATTTTTGAACGGAATTTTATGCATGAAAAGAGCTAGATGGAGAATTATAGCTTTATTGTAAAGTTATTGAAATGTTTTACTTTAAACTCTTTGAATAGCATATTTCAAATGTTTTCTATTGGAGGGACCCTTTTAGATCACTGTTAGCTAGCCGCAGGTAGTGCTAGCCCTGGTGCACCATGATCATGTTAAGGCTTCGGCCTAGGATACTGTGACGGGCATATGACTGCCTAAGACACAGGGATTTAGGGTTGACTTATGTCTTCGCCTACAGTGATTGCCATACCCATTGCTATGTGCTTGGGGAAATTTAGGGTTGACTTATGTCTTCGCCTACAGTGATTGCCATACCCATTGCTATGTGCTTGGGGAAATTTAGGGTGGACTTATGTCTACGCCTACAGTGATTACCCTACCCTTGCTGTGTGCTTGGGGGAGATGATAGATCTGTTAGGAAATACCTCCAATAAACTGATGCATTTTTCTTAAAGATTAAATATTTCTAAACAAGCTCATTCATCATTGTTATTGCATAAATATCTTCATGTATTACTTACCATGCATAATTGATTTGCTTACGGTTATTGATTTAATCATGTTTTATCTTTTGAACACACATTTGAACTGTTTAGCATTCTTTCAATAAATTATGGTTAAATGCTTAATGTTTCTATTGTTATTTTTACATTTGGATTTCAATTATTAAACCCATTGTGAAACACTCGTGCTTGGTTTGCCCTGTTTCAGTTATAGTATGATTTACTCATTCACTGAGATGTGGTAATCTCACCCCTCTTTTGTTTCCTCCCCACAGATAGTCAAAGAGACTTTGATCCAGTTACAGCTTCGTAGGAGGATGAAGATAGTGTTGGTGAGCCCCAGTTTGGGAAATGCTCTTTTGTATTGTTTATTTAGTTTAGTTATGTCTAGAGTATCTCCATGAACATACAGGCAGGATTCTCGCTTCTTGCGTATTTTGATGTGTTGTTTGAAAAATGGTTTTATATTTTACAATAATGTTGGTATTATGAGGCCTTGGGCCAAGTTGAATCACATGAATATTATGAGGCCATGGGCCAAGTTGAATCAGAATGTTGGATTCATGAGTTATCATGAGGTATATATATATATATATATATATATATATATATATATATATATATATATATATATATATATATATATACAGTATTTTCTGATATTGGATGTGGCATATGTGGCCAGTTATATTTATTATGTACTCTGGATTGTGTGCTGGATGTTTGTGCATGCTATGTGTTAGGCTTGCGGCTAGGGGGAAACTCTTATGTCGTGCCGGTCATGTGTTCCATCATTTGGGGCCGTGACACTGCTCTTTGAGAATAAGTAGACCCATCAACAATAATCTTTTGAAGAACATAACAAGTTGCACCAAACATATTTATCATACTACAAATTGAGTTAAAATGAGAGCTCCAACGAGTATCACCTGGCCGTTTCAAAGTGCCAATTTGATTTTTCCCCTTACCACTTGCAAGTCCACCAATCTCAAGCAAATATTCAATTTCATCTAACTTCGCAACTTGCAACTCATCATGTTGTTTACTAGATGAACACATAATATTCACAATGAGAATTAAATGATTGAAAAAGTGATGAACGGAAAAAACTTCTCTAGAGGCAGCAACCAACACTAGTTGTAATCGATGGGCATAACAATGAATATAATAAGCATAAGGACAATCCTTTAAAAACAGTGCTTGCAATCCATTCCATTCCTCTCTCATATTACTAGCTCCATCATAACCTTGACCACGAATATTACAAACATCAAGACCGTGTCGAGAAAAGACATCACACAGCTCTCTTTTAAGATTTAATGCTGTAGTGTTTTTAACATGCACAAGATCAAAAAATCTTTCTCGTATAAAGCCACTTTTATCAACAAACCTCAAAACAAGAGTCATTTGCTCCCTTTGTGATTCATCACATGATTCATCAACAATGATGCAAAATTTAGAATCTCCAATTTCTTTTCGAATGTGATCATGAACTTTACTTGACAGGATATGCAAATTTTTTTTTTTGAATTTTATGTGAAGTATACTTAGAATTATATGGTGCATTTTCTAACACAACATTTGCAACTTCATCATTGAACAATGATAAGAGTTTTATCATCTCAAGAAAGTTATCTCTATTTGTGGACTCTAGAGTTTCATCATGACCTCTAAAAAGCACAAGTTTGAAATGCTAACCAATGAACTATAGCAATAGAGGCCTTAAAGCGTAATCTATTATTCATAATCTGGTTTGAACTTTGCATATTAATGATATTGCTAATGTGCCTAGACTGATTTAATAAGTCTTCACAAGATTTTACTGCTTTATTATGTTGTGAGCCAGGATCTCTTCCTATATGATTGAGAAAAGCACAATTTATTTAAATTAATATTTTTATTATACGAATATCTTATATATTATAAAAAAATATAAATTTATTTAAAAAAATAAAATAAAATATTATTTTTTTATTAATTAATACTTTTATTATATTATTTTTTTATTTATTAAAAATATATATAAATTTATTTTAAAAATAAAAATAAAATATTTTTTCTTTTATTAATTAATATCTTTATTATACAGTTCTCTCTTTTATTACAAAAATTTATATGAATTTTTTTTAAAAAATAAAAAATACTATAATTTAAATTAAATGTCTTAAATACTTTTTATAAAAGAGAAATTGACAATAAATAAATAAATAAAATATCATTATCCCAAAATTTCTTTCTTCTCAAATTTTAACCATTTTTTTTAAGTAAATGGAAATGATATTTTGATAGTAAAAATCATTTTACAATTATTCTCAAAATGAATAATTGATATTTGAGAATAGTGGATTAAAAAATAAATTTAAAAGAGTATTTTTTATTATATTATTTGTTTATATTTCACCAAAAAATATTTGAGACATTTACATTATATTTTAGCATATTATTTTATTTTTAGGAAAAATTCATATATATATATATATATATTTTAGTATTGTAATAAATGTATTAATTAAAAAAATAAAAATATTTTATTTATATTTTTAAATTTAAAAAATTTGTGTATATTTTTAAAATAAAAGATAACTGTATACTAAATATATTAATTAACGAAGAATAAAATAATTTAGTTTATCAATGAAAATAAAAATAAAAAACAAACAAATCAATAAAGAATACATGTTGTGTGAAAAATTTACTTTTCGTTAGACTTTTTGATTTAGTCTAAAATGTTGATAAATAGCTAATTAGGCTGTGTCCACCAGTGAACAAAAATCACACTATTTGATCCTTGAACAATGGAATCATATTATAGCAATTTAAACGGAAAGAAACTAAATTCATATTTTATTTTTTTCAAAAATTAGTAATTTGAATTTTTATTTTTGAAAATAAATATAATATAGTCATTTCAAATAAAATATAGCATATTTCACAAAAAAAAGTTTCATTTAAATTAAAGTTGAAAGTTTTAGCGAGAGAGTGTAATGAAAAGGGAAGGAAAAAACACATGCATAGGGGTTTGTTTTCACACTCTTCTTTCCTTCTTATCGTTATTTTTGGTAAAAATAAAAATAATAAGAAAATTAAAAATAAAAATATATTTAAAATTAAAATAATATTTATAATTTTTTAACATCTTATTAAGAGAATTAAATGACAAATGATATTTTAAAAAATAAAAGAATAATTTAATTTTTAAATTTATAGAATTATTTAAATTTTATTTTTATTTTTTTGAATATGTAATTTATTTTTCAAAATTAATAATTCATTATAAGTTGTTAATTTTTTTTAAAATATCAAAATTGTTATATATTAATTTATTTAAAATTAATATATGATAAATTTAATATTTTAAAAATTAATTTTTATATAAAAAATTTCAAAATTTAAAATTAAATAAATTTATAAATATGTAAAATAAATTGTCTATTTACTCAAATTTTAATTCTTAAACAAAACAAATTCATTTCCAATTTTCATTAGGGCGTTGGGCATAATATTTTTTTTTTAATTTTTTAGAAATCTCAATAAAGTAAAATTATCATATATAATAAAATTTTATTTATAAAAAATTAAGATTTTTAATAATAATTTTTAACAACTTTTTTACAAAAATATTATAAAATATAAAATCTTAATTTCTTAATTATAAATTTTTTTATATAATATTAAAAATAAATGTATTATTCATTAATAATATAATTATAATAATAACAAAATTTTTTTTATTCATTATCTTTCCTCTCAGTCTATCTTTCGTATCCTTTATTTATTTGTATTTTCTTTTATTTTTAGCAAATTATTGAAGATTTTTAAAAAAGTTAAATATAATTAAATATAAAAATAATTTTTTTAAAATATTATTTACAATTTTTAAACAATTTTAAATTTTAATCAAAATAAAAAAAAACATAAAATTTTACGCTACAAATGACCTCTCAATTTTAATGCCGTATTGCTCATGCCTACCTCCGAACATGCCTTGAATTCGATACGCTGCCGTTTTTCTTCGAGCTCTCGGGCGCTTGTCATCTCAACTACAGCAGAACTCCTCTCCACAGTTATCTATGCAGAATGAAGACGATGACGGAAGGAAAGCTCACTCCTCGAACTGATTTTTGCATTTCCTCTCTTCCACCTCTATAGTGTCAGGTATTTTCGTTTTTTTAAGGGGAAGGGGAGAATTGTAACAACCTCAAATTTTAATTGTTGTAAAATTTACACCAAAAATATTTTACAAAATATAAAAGAGGAATATATCATTGAAGATAAGATTTATTTTAATTATCTAATATTTTAAAATATTAGATAAAATTGCAATTTGTAAGGAAGTATATATATATATATATATATATATATATATATATATATATATATATATATATATATATATATATATATATATATATATATATATATATATATATGATAATAAGCAAGAAAGGAAACCATAACATCAGGGAAAACATAGCATTGAAATACACACACACACACACACACACACACACACACACACACACACACAGAGGGAGCATAAAATGGCATTAACTGAGGATAATATCCTCAGCTAATCATCATTGCATGTAGGAGGCTAGGATAACACATAACTCTAACAAAGTAAATGTATAGAGTGACAGCTAATGAAATTTGTAATGAAGGAGCAGAGAAATAATCACTTCTTTTGTTGGGTGAAGTTACGAGGAAAAAAAAACAGAAGTGTAGAAGAAGGGAGAAGACGAAGAAAGGAAAGAGGGAATAAGTTGTGGAACCAGAGAAGAGAAGCAAATGTTAACTAGAGAGGGAAAGGAGAAGCAAGGAAGATTTTGAACCAAGCCTCTAGAGGAGTTTTAAGGTAGGGTTTATAGAAATCTTTATTTTAGAAACTTTACATGATGCATAGGTTATGGAAGTCTTCTAGTGTTTTTATGAATTCTTACCTCTTTTCCCTCACAGAAGATTACTCTATATGAGTTATTGAGTAGCTATAGGAGAAGCTTTAGTGTGTATATATATATATGTGTGTGTGTGTGTGTGTGTGTATGATATACTACATGGAACCCCTATTTTGGGTTTATTTAGTTTTATGCTGGATTGGGTTGAGTTGTAATCTTATGGGCTACTAATATGGGAATGTTTATACATATATATTGTGTTGGATCAAAACGGGGAGCACAGACATGCAACACGGCTGCGGTGCGTGCAGGCATGGGAAAATCATGCCAGGACACAGTGGCCGTGTTCCTACACTTTAATGAATGGGTGTGGGTAAAAAAGTTAGTTCATGAGAGTAAGATCTATTTTAAAACTTAGAATGTAGGCAAGCTTTTAAGAAAATCAATCGAAATAGTTAATACCATGATTAGGAGAATTATCAATATCATGTGCCTATAAGAAACTAAGTGAGTATGAGAAAAGACAAAGGAATTAGATACTTTGAGTTTTAAGTTTTGGTAAATTGACAAGACAAGAACTAGTAATGGTGTAGGCATAATAATTGATAAGACGTGGAGGAATAATGTGGTAGAAGTAAAAAGATTAGGAGATAAGATTATAGCTTTAAAACTTGTAGTAGAGAGGGACACTTTTAACGTGATATGATTAGTGTATATGCACCATAAGTTGGATTAGAGGAGTATCGCAAGAGAATTTTTTGGGGAGGATCTAGAAGATTTGATTCAAGAAATACCTTTGGGAGAAATTTTTTTTTCTAGGAGGGGATTTAAATGGACATGTAAAGTGAATCTAAAGGATACAGGAGTATACATAGAGGTTTTGGGTTAGGAGAAACAAATAAAGAGGGTAAAATTATTTTAGATTTTTTTAACTTTTAATTTTACAATAGCAAACACTTATTTTAGGAAGGGGGTAGAACATCTTATGACGTATGAGAGTGGAGGAGCAAGCTCTCAAATAGATTTTTTTCTTGGTAAGAAAATCAGATAGAAAGTTTTGCATAAATTGCAAAGTCATACCTAGAGAGAGCTTGACTATTCAACACAGAATTTTAGTTTTGGACGTACGGATTAAGAGAAGAGTTGAAAAAAAGAAGTGTTGGATCAAAGGGTAAAGAATCTTGGTGGTGGGATGTAGATGTGTAAGATAGGATTAAGGTTAAAAGGGAGTGTTATAAAGTGTGGCACTTATGTAAAGATAATAAAATTTGGAAAAAAATATAAAGTTGCTAAGAAAGACATTAAGAAGGCTGTGAGTGAAGTGAGATTTAGAATTTTTGAAGGGCTATATCAATCTTTAGAAATTAAGGATGGAGAAAGAAAAATCTTCAGGTTTGTGAAGGGTAAGAAAAGAAAGACAAGAGACTTAGACAAAGTGAAATGTATTAAAGATAAAGAGGGTAATGTCTTGGTAAGGGAGTCAGATATTCAAGCATGATGAAAGAGTTATTTTCAAGAGCTTTTTAACAAAAGACATGACAACCCTATGAATCTGATAGATTAAATGTTACAAAGGAAGACACAATTATATTTTTTATCTTAGAAATCAGGAACTTGAAGTAGAGAAAGTTTTGAAGAGAATGAAAAATGGCAAAGCAGTAGGACTCGATAATATACCTATTGAGGTGTGGAAAAGTCTAGGCAGGAAAGGTATAAGTTGGCTCACTAAGTTGTTTAATGTAATAATAAGATTTAAGAAAATATCGGATGAATGGAAGAGAAGTACTTAAATCTCTATCTATAAAAATAAGGGGGACATACAGAAATGTGCCAACTATAGAGAGATTAAATTCATGAGTCATACTATGAAATTATGGGAGAAGGTCATTGAGCAGAAATTAAAACAAGAGATTCAAATTACAAAGAATCAATTTGGTTTAATGTTAGGAAGGTTAACCATGAAAGCAATTTACTTACTGCGGAGATTAATAGAAAGATATCAAAAGAGGCAAAAAGATCTGCATATGATTTTTATTGATCTAGAAAATGTATATGATAGTGTGCTGAGAGAGGTTTTATAGAAGACTTTGAAGAAGAAAGGAGTACGTATTGCATATATTTGAGTAATCAAATATATGTACGATAGGATCATGACTTGTGTGAGAACACAAAATGAGGGTACAAAAGGTTTTCTCATAACTATTAGACTACATCAAGAGTCATCTCTAAATCCATATCTTTTTAACTTAATTTTGGACGCAGTTACTGAACATATGCAAAATTTGGGTCTCGATGTATTATTTTTGCAGATGATATAGTCTTAATTGGTAAATTGAAAGAGGAAATAAATATAATGTTAGAGTTATGGAGACGAATTTTGGAAACACATAATTTTCGTATAAGTAGAAATAAAATAGAATATATAGAATGTATTTTTAGTAAAAGGCGAACAAATAGGAATTCAGAAATAAAACTTGGAGACCATGTATTAAAACAAGTCATAAGTTTTAAATATCTTGAGTCTATTATACAAAATGACGGCAAAGTAAAGTAGAATGTAGACCATAGGATTCAAGCCGGATGGATAAAATAGAGGAAGGTTTCGAGTATCATTTGTGATAGAAAAGTGTCGTTTAAAGTTAAAGAAAAATTCTACCATACAGTTATAAGATTTGTTATATTGTATGGTACTGAATGTTGGGCAGTTACAAGACAATATGAAGATAAATTCAATATTGCAGAAATGAAAATGTTGCACTGGATGTGTGAACATACTATAAGAGATATGATTAGAAATGAGTGCATTAGAGAGAAAATTGAGATAACATCTATTCTGGAAAAAATAGTAGAATCTGGTTTAAGGTAGTTTGGTCATGTGTAGAGAAGACCTGCAAAAATTATACTGAGAATAGTAGATTAGATGGAGATCAGTCTGATAATTAGAGGTAGAGGGGAGGGAGGTCAAAGAAAATAATAGGTGAAACTATTAAGAAAGATTTAATAGTTAATAATTTTTTTTATTGATTTTATTTATAATATATTACTGTAGTTTCGTTTGATCTATGTAGTTGATTCCACTTAATGGAAAAGACTTGGTGGTTATTGTTGTTGTTATTGTATATTGAAGTAAGAAGGAAGAATTTTTAATTAAACATATATACATATGTATATAAGGTTATAAATTAAACATGGTTAATGAGGGAGTAGTAATGATATACACACAAAATTATAGGAAAACATTTTATATAGAAGGTAAGTGGGAACCTAAAAAGTATAAAAATTCAATTCGGTGTGTTTACAAGGAAGTCTTTGTAAATATGGGTAATGTTAAACCATACTCCAAACTTATGAGCCATTTCTACTTGTGACATGAATAGTACATGATATATGAGTATAACTTTATAGTGCCTAATGTTCCATAGAATTTGTTTAATTTTAATACAATATGCTTATGTATGATTTTAAATAGTGATGTGCATTATTGTCTCTTATTAAATTTGCGACTATACTATCATGCTATATTAGTAATTGAAAGAATTTCATCTGAATTTGGCTGGTTTTATGAAAAGAAAAGAAAAGTGGAATGATCTAGCAAGGTGACCCGATAAGGTCTTATGGCCTCCGTATTGATATCAAAATAGGGGACGCTTTATTCACGTGAGGTGACTTGATAAGATTTCATGGCCTCCGTATTGGTACCAAAATAAGGGATGCTCTATTCACGGATTAAAAAATATACATCATGCTTGGATGACGTGTTGTAGCCGCATCCAGGAGTAAACCGTTTGCTCATTTGACTCGACGACTGTGAGTCGAAGCTCACTTTTTTTTTTACTAATTCAGTAAATTAGCCAATTAAAAAAAATCTTTGATATTAGAATGGTGATGAACTATGCATATTTTTTATAATTTTAATATATGCATTTGACTTAAAGTAAAATGCTTATAAATACTAGGTGTACATTATACCATATGCATTAACATAATCATGCCGATGACTATATACACTCTGTAGCATATACAGTTGGACATGATAAGATATTGAAAATCTATCTGCATCTTAATCATTATAAAATCTACTGGAAATTGTCATTCTCATTATTGTTTCTTATCATGTTCAGATTAATAGATCAATATGCTTATCTATATTATGACTCTGATCATCGTAGTACACTGGGTAGAGCTACCATATCTCGAACATATCCCGGTTGTATAGGAGCTATATGTGGCTCACTTATCTGAGTTTTCAGTACACAGACCACCACCACCACTAATAGCATGTGGGAAACCAAATGATTAGGATGGTCTCGTATAGGAGTTAAATACTTTTATTCTAACTTAAATCCCAAGAAAGATATTTTTTTGAATAGAGATCGGGTACTTGCCTATTTTTTGTGATACACTTAGTACCCCGTCTGTATGATCTGTGTATTAAATATCTTCTTTGAAAGTTATTCTGATGTAATGGTTGAAATGCCATCCTTAATCTGATAATATAAATGAAAGTAAACTTTGCTAGTTTGTTGCTGTACTTTGTTAGTTAAGAATTTAATTAATAGTTGTATCCCGTCAGTAATACAGTTGAGATAAAAGAAAATGTAATGGCAGCAGAGATGCTATAAAAAACTCGTACCTAGTAAACAAAAAAATTCTGAGATCATTACAATGTGAGCCTTCACTAGTATTCAAAATGGTTATTTGTACTGTAGCCAGCCATTACTTCTAGGGCTGGATTTGTCCTTTTCTCTGTATTTTTCACATTCAAATGTTGCTTTGGGCATTAGATAATAATGTTTAGAATATCAAGTTGTGATTAAAGTCAATGATGGAAGCAGTCCCGGCTTAATTTAATCAATGTGAGCATATTTCATTAGTGAGAACTGTCCTGGTTTAATGTAAATATTATGACATGATTATATTTTAATTAATGGGCATTGTCCTGGCTTATGTGTTCTGTTTTAGAATGCCAATAAGTAATAGACCCAAAGTGAAGTAAGAAGTTAAATTTCTTGATATCTATATATTGTACTTAGGTTCATTCACGGGCCCCGATTTAACCGTGTGCTGGATGCATTGGCCTCAGATCAACCCTTGCTAAGATCCTGAGTTTTGGTTTTGCTCACCTCCTTAGAATGTTATTTTCTGGGACTATAGGACAAGTTGATTAATTATTTTTATCAGAATGTCTTCATACTTCATAGATCCCAGTTATACTGTAAAAATCATAGGATCTGATATCGTGTTTCTTTCCTTATGCACTCCTGTACATTGGAACAATTGTTTGGCTTGTTTCCATTATCTTGTGAAGGCCATAAGGTTGATTTTGTATTGTGATGTTTTACCCTAAGAAGCATGGATATTGACACAAGCACGGGACAACACGGTGACATGGATATAGTGACGCAACAAGATTTGAAGTGTCTAGGTGGCTGTTTGCAGTGTTGCATTCTTTTTAGGTTTTACCATTCAGCTATCAAGTACTTATGTGTTTAGTTGCTTATACTTTTCATAGAAATTTCTTGTTTCCATAGAGCAGGCTTGCTCTATATGCTTTCTTGTCCTCTTATCCCTTGACTTTTTCTAGACTTCAGCTGCAAGTTTCGGATATTGATTGGTCTTTACCATTGAGTCTTCGTGAATATTAGTATGCTCAAATATACTTTTTTCTTGTTTGTTTTAGCTGTTGATCAACAGGTATATTATATTTATGCCAACTGTTTTATTTTATGTTAAACAAGTTTCCTAGATTAAGATCAGTGCCTTTTTTTTAGACATGTGCATCTAGTCCATTTTAATTTGCAATAAGTGAATGCCATTATAATACAGTAGGAATTATCTGCCATTTTTCTGTAGTTGCTTTTCTGTGGCTAACGTACTAAATGCTCTCTGTTTTGCTAGGATGGCACTTTCTTTTGTTAATGGCTTTTTGGTGGCCTCTGCAGAAATTATCAGTCAGACTGGTGCGTCCTATGAGGAGAGTGCCAGTCCAAGGGATTGTTCCCCCATGTAGACCTCCACATTGACTGTTGCTTTATCAATTTTAAACTGCTCCCTCTAAACTTCATTACGTTACAAGTTTTCCTTCTCCCTCTATGTTTCACACGCTGTGCCCCACCTTACTCCCTCCATCTCTCTTCCCCCTTCCGCATTGGTTCTGGTATGGCTGTTATGAGGCATGCCTGAAGCCAGTCAGCAAATTTCTTGTTTCCTTTTGGCATTTTTTTAATGCAAATTTTTTTAACAGATAGAGAGAAGTTTTCATTTTGGATGGAGGAACAATACTCAGACGATGCCAGTAAGGCATCTTTGGTTATTGCTGCCGCTATCTTTGCATCTCTTGGTATTTTCATCACTATTTAAAATTTTATCTACTTTTTTCTTTGTATAATTGGAGGTAATAAATTGAAAGTAGTATTTGAGAAAAATAAATGGGGGAATACCTATGATGTTGTGAATTGTGATATCTTTTTCCACAATTTTTTTTTGAAAAGTTATTCTATATTTAGATAGCCAGTAAAAAATGGAAAAGAATTATAACGAAAAGTAAGTAAACTTTGCTGAATATAGTCAAAATATTTTCAATGCAGTAATTTTTTTCAACATTTCCTTTTTAATTGTTGAACTAAATTTTGATATATTCAAATAAAATTGAAATAGGTGGAAAAAATTGGGAGAGATTTTTTTTCCATTTCTTTTGAAATCTTTGTATTCTATATGTAGTTAATTAAAAAATAATGGAAAATATTGATTACAAAAAGCTGAAGATGGATTGATGAATTACTTACAAAGTTTGGTTATAAACTTTGTCAAAACAAGTACCAACTCCCCAAATGTTGCTGTGGTGAGATTTTTTTTTCTTTTCAAGTTAGTTAACTTTGATTAGTAATTTTTGTATTTATTCATGTTTATAGGGAAATTTTTGCCACTTGAATTATTCAATGCGTATAATGAGTTGCTTATGTGGTGGGTTTTAGTAATATTGAAATTTGTAGTATTTATAAAATATTAATATGTAGGGGTTGTAACCATAGTTATTAATAGAGCATAGAGCCCTTGTAGCATCTGGGGCTCCAAAATGCTGTAGTGCGTAGCGCATAGGGTTGTGCAAACTACATGAAAATGTAGCACACAATTTAAAAAAATCATAATATAATTCATAATGATTAATATAGAAAACCGAACTCACAAAAAAAATCATAACAACATAATAATCATCTTTAAATCACAACATCATGTACTTACATCATAAAGTACATTAATGTTTAACAATATTATGAGTCTTAAGCTTTATCCTAAAATATTAGAAACTATAATTTGTACCATTATCTATAAGAAATAATCATTGCATAACACTATTAGATTTTCAGTAATAATATTTCCATAGTTTTTTAGTGGCTTGTTATAAATATATCTAGTTTATCTATTGCACTGGCAATTTGATGATTGGGATCCAGTCATTTGAAACGGCCAGCTCTAGTTCTATTAGAATTTAGACACATACTCCTCTATCTACCATGCAAAAGTGCAGATTGATTAGGAGTAGTGAGGGGTAGGAGGAGAAAGTGAAGATTGATAGGAAGGCCTCCAAAAGAGATTTGAAATCAGAGATAAATAGAAAAAGAAAGAAGTTTTTGAAGTGGGTAGAAAGTGAAGGTGAGGCAGATTACGCGGAATCAGGGGAAAGAAGCAAAAAAGACTGAATGATAAAGGAAGAAAAGAGAAGGCTTACATGATTTCGGTGGTTGCCACTGGCTAAAAAGTGTCATAGATAGTCACTTGAAATACAAAATGCGTTGATGGTCTGATGGAACCCCCCCCCCCCCCACACTAGTCTCTTATAATATCCAGGAACAAAACAATCTCTCCTCAGTGCTAATGAAAGATAGATGGATAGAAATATTCCTATAGCAAATAAGCAGAGAAGTAGTACACCAGTATTTAGCTATATCAACACCCGAGAGTGTTTCTCTGAGTAAATACAGCAGCCAAGAAAATGAAAGAGAGAAAAAAATGGAAAGATAGTACCATATATAGAAATTCTGACACTAAACAGTCAGCAGCTCCATGTCTTACTCCAATTCACCCCCTCCCCTCCTTGCAGCCAGCTGAAGCAACAAATACCCCCGAGCTCTAACCCGTTCCTTCCTCTCTCTCTGCCACCTCATCCTCTTCATTTCTCTCTTTGTAACTAACTACTCCTCCCCCACGTGTTTTCCCTGTCCTTTCATAAACTAGTAAAGGTTTTGGCCCTGTTGACCTGGCCTCCTCCCTTGCTTCACGTTTATGCTGCCTTCTTGAGTACACAGAGGCATAGGGAAACAATACTGGTTCCCATCACTGGGTTCCCATCACTGTCCAAGGAAGGATCAAAGGTTCTGATCTCCAGCCTTTGAAAATCTTTTAAATTAGGGTTGTTGCTCTATTTATCTATGGCACCTAGCATATGCTACTGCTACACAGAAATAGCACTTGTAGCCCAGCTATAGTGAAGCTATGTGTCACGCGCCTAATTTTAGGGCACGTGAAACACGTATATTATGAACATATATTTTCTATAAACATGAATATTCCAATCCTTTATCAAGGAAACAGATACATATAGGTTTTCTCATATAAATACCATATACAAATCAAGTACATATACATCAGAGTACAGTAGAAGCAGGGATCCTGCCTGTGGCGTTCAGAGCAACTCTAGAGTACAATTAAATTATATTTTTAAACACTAAGAGCCAAGAAACAATTTAGACTCACCACAGAAGTACGACACCTAGTCGATTAAGAAGTTGCAGGACCAAACTCTAGGTCTTTAACTGAAAAATATGTCAACCACGTGTAGTGAGTTTTACAACTTAGTGAGCAGATAATACCTCTTATGACCTCTTAGGTCAACATGTGGATATATTCTTTATTTTTAAACTTTATACATTGAAAATCACAAATCAGAGGTACATCCATATGGGACCCGTATTTCAAAATAATCTCTATTCAAAATTTATAATTAGGTATTTCAAACCGTATGTGGTACTGTATAAACAATATTCAGATCAAGTTCAAAATCATATTTAATACTGTAAAACCATTAACCAAATCATGTTATGCATCAAAACACTTTTTATAAAATATTCGGAGGATCACATATCAGAACCACTATACCAGAGTTTGACCCATTCCGTACTTTGGTGGTATAAGATTTGCCTAAACTCAGCATCCCGCTGAGGTTTGCCTTACTACCATTCAAGACGACACGCGAAGGGACTCTATATGGGTCTTTCCCAAGCACACAGCAAGGGATGACAAATAACATCTTATATAACTGACATCTCGCCATCATCTAACTGGCATCTCGCCCATATATAGGAGGCATTCCGCTCTCCTTCATATATACTCTCCCGTGTGTTGGCCTTCACACGAGGCTAGCACCACCTCCCCTGCTAGCTGAGGCAATCAAGGTGCGCACCAGGGCTAACATCACCTGCTGTTAGCAGACAATGTTTCCAATAGGACTCCTCCACAAAATCATACTCTCGTATATTTCATATTTATTAAAACAGAGGTTTTATCATAATATAACATTTTTTATCTTAGTATATTTCTTCTGTCAAAATTTCCCAATCAAGGGAATCATATACACAGGCCTATATCTGAGGCAAAATATCATTGTATAAATCAATATCACATGCATAACATATTTCCTCTGTCATATAATGAGAAATGTATTCAGAAATCACGTATTCACTGCCACTATTCACTGTCGGAAATCACTATTCACCGCTACAAAAAATTTACCAAATCACCGAAATGAATTCATATCCTAATGTTTATCTAACTTCTGAATCCATCTACGGAGTCAGATTTCTAATTTGAGACCTCTAAATAAGAGTTTCAAAACTTACCTTTTACCGAGATTTTTTACTTTAGATCTACGGCGATTCAACGGTTGATTTGAAAAATTGATCGTTCAAAACTGAAGTATTCTTCTTCTTGAATCCAGTAACACCTTCAGTTTTGAGATCGGAAGCCAATAAATACTCCAGATCGAGAGATAAAGTTGAATGTTACTATTCACTCACTATTTGAAATTCTCGACTTCTCACAAAATTTTTTTTTTTGGCCTCTGTAGTCATTTCTCCCTTCCCCTTTTATTTCTTTTTATTTATTATTATAATAATTATTATTATTTAATAATTAATAATAAGATTTTTTATATATAAATTCATATAAATTCTATTTTTCATCTTAAAATATCTCAAAAATTTCTAAAAATTTACATTCTCATAAAACTCTGGTTAAACTCTTAAATCATGATTTTTCTTGATAAAAATTGCAATAAAACAAATCTTGAAATATATATCTTTATTCATATTAAAAGAAAGAATATTTTTAAAAATACAACAAAAATTCATTAAAGGCCAATACAATTATTTTAAGCAAAAAAAATACTTATTTTAATTAAAAGTCTACTTACTTTTAGCAAGACATAATCATTTTTAAATAAATAAAAATATATTTGCTTATAGCAAAATATTATTATTTAAAAATAAAAAATACGCGCCAAAATGTAAATTCTCATATTCCTTTTGTAATTCTTTAATTCATGTAATAAATAAACTTATTTTCACCGGTTCATATCTCCATTTTTTTCAAGATTCTCTCTTTGATTCAAAATTTTCTTTAATTTGAATTTTCATTAAATTTTACGGTTATTACACTATGTGAAATTTGCAAGGCTACGCGTGGCGTTGTGCTGCCGCCCATTGTTCTAAGCTACAAGCTACAGTGTGAGCTGGAGTAGGCTTATGGTTGTAGCTAATGTGCTGTTTTTGTTTCTAAATTTGGTTCATTCAGTAACATATTTTTTGAAATCCTTTTTTGTTTTTGAACTTCTGTGTTAAATGCACTAGTCGCAAATGTAATTATTGTCATGGACTTTTTCATTAGTGATTCAATTCTCCGGTAAGCATTGGTTTAGTTGTGGATTTAAAGTTTTTTGTATTTTGAATTTATAATTAGGTTGTTGAATGGAATATGTTAATAAACTGGTTAAACAAGTTTATAAGTTAGTTTCATCATGAAGAGAAAACTTTGCCATATTTTTTCCATACAAATTAATTAAAGTTATTCTATGAGATTGATGGGATCTAGTTCATATTGATTATGATGTGGCTCTTTTAGTATTGATGCCTAGATAATTTTATATCTTGTGGTTCTCTGTGACTTCCATTTTGTTTATTATTGTTACTAAGGTGAATTACAATTTTTTTTTTGTTTTTTTATATATGTTTTCATAGTTATTTAGGTCTTCTATGTCACTGCTATTTAATGTGTTGTTGCTATAAAGGCCAGTAACAATTTTATGATTTTGTTATTTATGTTTTCTTGGACAGTTTTCGGATTTTGAGGTACAAAATGAGCAAAGCAATGCTTGCTTTAGTTTTTTTCAAATGGCAGCATGTATGAAGGTTTAGAGGGTCTCATGTATGATCGTCCCAGCCCTAAAGTGTTGAACATTCAATGTAGCATTTCATTGGACAGTTTAAAGCAGAGGATCCATTCCAAATTGAAACTCGATGCCTACCAAGTTGTGTCTACTGTTATTTACAGATTTCCAGTATGGTGCAATGTGTTAAAATTTATAGCTCTTAAGCTGAAGGATGATGAAGATGTTATATGTATGTTTGATAGTTATGAACAACAACCTAACCTAACGTCAATGGATTCGTATATTGAAGTAGAGGGTTCTCCTAAGAATTTTGACCCAGCTGGTGTGATAGAAAATGAAGGTTTGAGTGCATGTGGATTGTCCCTAGAAAGTAAAGCTCCTCCAATTAGGGATGAATTGCTTGATACCACAAAAAATGAAGCAATTGTACCTGATGAGAGTGATGATGATTCCTCTAATAGTGATGTGGATGGAGATTTTGATGTTGTGAATTCACAGCGAGAAGGTCCATCAGGAGAGACTGGAGCACAAGATTTTAGTCTAGCTATGGTAGTTTCTCCAGTTTCTTATGTGCCTCCATTAGGAGAAGCTTCAAGCTCGAAAGCACATGGTCTGACATTTCGGCCACTGAACCCTGGCCTAGATGATCCATCATTGCTTATCTCAGAGTGTTCATTGCTCTAAGCATATATGAAATGGATAGGTGAGACGAAATATTGTATTACACTTAAAATTTTGTTATAACTGTTAAATATTGCTTCAGGACTGCACGTGAACTTCTCTGCTTCTTTTTACTGTTTCAGATATTTTGTTTCCTGTTAAAAGTTAGTCCTAGTCTTTAGGAGTTGTTATTTTGATTTTTGTTTTTATTGTGCTTCAGCTTTTTTCTTTTGAAAAGGCTTGGAATTCGGCTATTCACTTGCTTTTCAGTTTTCTTTTCAACTATTTAAATGTAAACATGTTAATCAAATAAAGCTGAACCCCTTTGCTGCTGCATTTTCGTGATATCTTTCTTTGATATTTCAGTTTCCTCTATTTGTTTTATTTCTCAAAACCTTCAATTTGTATCAGAGCACTCTTCTTATAGAATTTGTGTGTAACGATGGAAGAAAAAACGAGTTGTTTTCAAATAGATCCCACTATCTTCAGTGGAGAAAATTACCAGCTTTGGGCAGTGAGAATGGAAACTTTCCTGGAGGTTTTAGATCTATGGGAAGTTGTAGAAG
This sequence comes from Gleditsia sinensis, assembly GCA_037074535.1. NCBI lineage: Eukaryota > Viridiplantae > Streptophyta > Magnoliopsida > Fabales > Fabaceae > Gleditsia > Gleditsia sinensis. The sequence goes on from CM073472.1 coordinate 16,907,085, forward strand.
AGGACTACGAAGTTCCTCTACTGCCAAAAAATCCCACTGTGGCCCAGATCAAAAGTCACAAGGACAGAAAAACTAGGGAGTCAAAGGCAAAAGCAACTTTGTTTGCTGCTGTTTCAACCACCATTTTCACAAAAATCATGTCTCTCAAAACAACAAAAGAGATTTCGGATTATCTGAAGGAAGAATATGTAGGAGATGAAAGAATACGAGGAATGCAAGTGCTGAATCTAATAAGGAAATTCGAGCTGCAAAAGATGAAAGAGTCTGAGACAATCAAAGAGTACTCAGACAGATTGCTTGACATTGTCAACAAGGTGAGGTTACTTGGCACTGATTTTATTGATTCAAGAATTGTAGAAAAAATTCTTGTCACTGTGCCTGAAAGATATGAAGCTTCAATAACTGCTTTGGAGAACACAAAGGATCTGTCCAAGATGACCTTGGTAGAGCTGTTAAATGCCTTGTAGGTTCAAGAGCAACGAAGGCTTATGAGACAAGATCGTATTGTTGAAGGAGCCTTGGCAGTAAAACACCAGAATGCTGGGAGGAACAACTGTAGGCAGAACTCTAAGAAGAATCAGACTTCAAGTTGTGAGAGCACTTCAAACAATCACAATCAAAACAAGGGTGGAAGTTCAAAAGGAAATTATCCTCCTTGTAAGCATTGTGGACAAATAGGTCATCCACCATTTAAGTGCTGGAGGATACCAGATGCAGAGTGCAGCAAATGCAATCAACTTGGACACGAAGTTGTGATTTGCAAAATCAAATTTCAAAAGTAAGAAGTAGATGCCCAAGTTGCCGATCAAGATGAAGAAGACCAGATTTTCGTGACAATGTGTTTTTCAACACAGAGCTCTTTAGAATGTTAGCTGATCGATAGTGGTTGTACAAACCACATGACTTATGACAGAACTCTCTAAAGAATTGAAGCCTACTAGAATCACGAAGCTCAGAATTGAAAATGGGGGGTATATTCCTACAAAAGGAAAGGGGACCATTGCAATTACAACAAGCTCAGGTACAAAAACAATTTCTGATGTTCTTTATGTGCCTAATATTGATCAAAATTTGCTAAGTGTAGGCCAGTTAATAGAAAAAGGATTTAAAGTGTCCTTTGAAAATTGGTATTGTTGTATCTATGACACCGCTGGACAGGAGATTTTACAAGTCAAAATGAGAGGTAAAAGCTTCTCATTTGACCCAATGGAGGAGGAGCACAAAGCTTATTCCACTAAAGTAAGCATCACTTAAATCTGACACAAAAGGCTTGGGCATTGTCATCTTCAAGGAATGCTGAAAATGAAGAAAAAGGACATGACAAGAGGCTTACCAATTCTTGTTGATTATTTACCATAGTGTCATGCTTGTCAATTTGGTAAACAGAATAGGATGTCATTTCCTAAATCATCCTGGAGAGCCTCACAAAAACTACCACTAATCCATACAGATGTGGGAGGACCACAAAGAATGCAGTCACTTCAAGGTAGCCTTTATTACATTCTCTTCATTGATGATTTCACAAGAATGTGTTGGATTTTTTTTCTTAAAATTCAAGTCAGAAGTAGCTGGGGTTTTTTTGGAAGTTCAAGAAAATGATGGAAAATCAAAGTGGCTACAAAATTCAAGCTCTAAGGTCTAATAATGGAAAGGAGCACACCTCAAAAGAATTTAATTTATTCTACAAAGAAGCTGGCATTGTACATCAACTTACTGCTCCTTACACTCCAGAACAAAATGGAGTTAGCGAAAGAAGAAATAGATATGACATGGAGATGGCTAGAAGCATGTTGCATGAGAAGGAGTTACCAAAAAAGTTTTGGACAGAAGCAGCCAATTCAATAGTATTCTTGCAAAATTGACTTCCAAACAAAGCTTTGGAAGATAAAACTCCATTTGAGGCTTGGCATGGGTATAAACCTTCACTTTTCTTAAAGTGTTTGGTTGTGTGTGTTTTGTTCATGTTCCACAGGTCAAGCGGGATAAACTTGACAAGAAAGCAATTCCAAGAATCTTAATTTGTGGGTTATAGCTCAGTTTCCAAAGCATACAAAGTGTATCATCCTCAGACAAGAAAAATAACAATAACTAGAGACGTTCACTTCAACAAAGATGAGCAATGGGAGTGGGAGGATTAACAAAGAACAAGCAGACTCTTACAAGAAGAACTCAAAGGAAATTTTGTTGGAGAGCAACCAACAAACCAGCGGCAAAATGAAGAGGAATATGATTCTTCAATCAGAGGGACAAGACCACTTTCAGACATTTATCAAAGATGTAACGTGGCAATATATGAACCTACTAGACATGAAGAAGCTCTTAAAGATCCAAAGTGGAAGAAAGTAATGGAGGAGGAGATGTCAATGATCCAAAAGAATAGAACATGGAAAATAGTTGAAAAACCTGAAGGTAGAAAAGTCATTGGAGTAAAGTGGGTATACAAAACAAAGCTCAATGTAGACAGCTCCACCAATAAATACAAGGCCAGGCTTGTCATTAAGGGGTATGCTCATATTTTTGGTGTAGATTATTCTGACACTTTTGCTCTTGTTGCTAGATTAGACACAATTAGATTGTTGCTAGTCATAGCAGCACAAAAAGGTTGAAAAGTGTCCCACTTAGATGTCAAATCAACTTTTTTAAATGGTGTTCTATAGGAAGAAATATATGTTGAGCAGCAAAATGGATTTGTGGTGCAAGGTGAAGAGGATAAGGTCTATTTACTCAAAAAGGCTCTTTATGGCCTAAAGCAAGCACTTAGAGCTTGGTACAACAGGATAGATGAACATTTTCTAAGCTTAAGCTTTATAAAAAGCTTATTTGAGACTACTATTTATTTTAAACTAAAGGGCAATAATGTTCTCATAGTGTCTCTTTATGTTAATAATCTTTTGGTAACAAGAAATAATGTACAACTAATTGAGGAGTTCAAACAAGAAATGATGTAGGATTTTGAAATGAAAAATCTTGGTCTTATGACTTACTTTCTTGGGATGGAGGTCAAGCAAAGCCAAAATGAAGTATTCATTAGCCAGAAGAAGTATGCAAAGGAAATATTGAAGAAATTTCAAATGGAAAAGTGCAAAGCAACAAGCACACCAATGAGTCAAAAAGAGAAGCTGAGTAAGGAAGATGGTGTTGATAAAGTTGATGAAAGTTGTCACGCCCCTACTTTAGGAATGCGAATACCTCTAATATCCGATAAAATTTACTATTATGCATTTACAAATAGTCTCACAATATCACATATCCGAGTATTATCACACGTTTACAAATTTGCAATACTAATAATTATACATGACAAGCCTATATATATATATATATATATATATATATATATATATATATATATATATATATATATATATATATATATATATCAGGTTTACAGTAGAAACAAGGATCCTGCCTATGACATTCAGAGCAACTTTAGAGTATAAATATATTACAATTATAAAATATTGAGAGCCTGAAAACAATTTAGACTCACCACAGAAGTACGACACCTAGTCGATCAAGAAGCCGCAGGACCAAACTCTGGGTCTTTATTCGAAAAACATATAAACCATGTATAGTGAGTTTTACAACTCAGTGAGCAGATAATACCTCCTAAGACCTCTCAAATAAACATATGGATGTACTCATATAATAAAATTTATGTCATATAAAAAAAATTACGTTTCAGAAGTACATCCACATGGGACCCGCATTTTCAAATATTCTCTATTGAAAAATCATAATCAAGTCTTTCAAATCGTATGTGGTACTGTATAAACAATGTCCATATCAAGTTCAAAATCATATTCAATACTGTAAAATCATTTACCAATTTATGTTATGCATCAAAACATTTTTCATATAATATTCGGACTCCCATATCAGAACCACCACATCAAAGTCTAACCTCTTCCGTACTTTGGTGGTATAGGATTTGCCTAAACTCAGCATTCCGCTGAGGTTTGCCCTACTACCATTCAAGAGGACACGCGAAGGGACTTTGTATGGGTCTTTTCCCAAGCACACAGCAAGGAAAGGTAAATAAAATCTCATATAACTGGAATCTCGCCCATATATAAATAGGAGGCATTCCGCCCTCCTTCACATATAATCTTCCGTGTGTTGGCCCTCACACGAGACTAGCACCACCCCTTGCTAGCTGAGGCAATCAAGGTGCACCAGGGCTAACATAACCTGCTGTTAGTAGACAGTGTTTCTAATAGGACTCATCTACAAAATAATATTCTCATATATTCCATATTTACCAAATAGAGGTTCTATCATAATATAACATTTTCAATTTCAGTATATTTCCTCTGTCAAAACTTTCCAATCAAGGGAATCATATACACACGCCTATCTCTGAGGCAAAAATATCATTGTATAAATCAATATCACATTCACAACATGTTTTCTTTGCCATATAATGAGAAATGCATTTAGAAATCACGTATTCAAAGTATTTAAAAATTTATTTCAAAAATCATACTCTTCTTGAACTAGATACCATGTTTCAACCGTTTCAGAGATTTTAAATCATTTTAAGAATATATGAAAGTATAAATAACCTGTAATCATACTCATTTACCAACATAAAGTTCAACAAGAGTAAAAACAAGTCAAAGGAAGAATCATCTATTTACAAATTTAGGGTACCAAGTTGAATAACCCTAAAATCCTTGTTTCTGGTCCGAATTCGGCAAAATAAAACCTAAAATCGAGTTTGGAAGGTCCAAAAACCTTGAAAATGACTCCAAATTTGCAAAATTTGGCCTTTAGGAGCTCGGTCAACACAAAGAGTTTCTGCTGTCATGCGCTACACGCGCCGCCCAAGGAGCTGCGCGTGGGATTCACGCGCCGAGAAAGAAGAGGCACGTGGGGGCGCGTGCGGTGGTGGGTTGGCCTGAAATTTGAGATTCAAAGGTTTCGGTACCTTCTGGATCGATCTACGGTGTTAGTTTTTGCATTAGACAGCCACATATAGGAGTTTCGGGGATTAATTTTTTAGGCAATCTTTTCTTCAATTTTTCGGCCAATTTCTAGCCAATTCTTCAGAAACCAATTGGATGGATTTGTAGAACTCTTCGTCTTAAGTCTGTTGGCGGTGATGGTGTCGAAATCTAAGGTCCGGTTGCAGAGAAATCTTAGAGAGAAGTTATAAGGTTTTCAAGAAGAAAATTGGAGAGAGAGAGAAATATCTAATTATGTGGTTCTAGAGGTGGCTAAGGCCCTTAAAATATCTCGAGGGACCTTCATGCAAAAATTTACTTTTAGAGGGAGGTCCTTGCAAATTTTTCTTATTTACACTTTGACCTCATAACTTTTAAGAAATTACATTTTGACCCCAGAACGTAATTTCTCATATTACTTTTGTAATTCTTTAATCCATGTAATAAATAAACTTATTTTCATCAATTCTTATCTCCATTTTCAAGATTCTCTTTTTGATTCAAAATTATCTTGACTTTGAACTTTATTAAATTTACGGCTATTACAAAAGTTATTATAGAAGTCTGATTGGTTGCTTGATGTATCTTAGTGCAACAAGGCCTGACATTCTCTTTACTGTAAGTCTCTTATCTCGTTTTATGCATTGTGCTAGTGAAATGCATCTAAGAGCAGCTAAAAGAATATTAAGGTACTGTTGATTATGGTGTTAAGTTTGAGAGACATCAAAACTTTAGTTGTGTGGATTTTTAGATAGTGATTGGGCTGGTCTGTTGATGATATGAAAAGTACTTTATGATACTATTTCAGTTTAGGTTCAGGAGTTTTCTCATGGTGTACAAAGATGCAAGAGATTGTAGCACAATCTACTGTAGAGACAGAATTTATTACTGCAACAGCAACAGTAAACCAAGCTTTATGGCTGAAGAAAATTCTATTTGATCTACATAGGAACAAAAGTACAACACTGAGATTTTTGTTGACAATCAGGCAGCAATTGCAATTTCTCATAATCCGGTATTTCATGGAAAAACTAAGCATTTCAACATCAAGCTCTACTTCTTGAGGAAAGTGCAGCAAAATGGAGAAGTAACATTAGTTTACTACAAGTCTGAAGATCAACTGACAGATTTGTTTACAAAAATGTTTCCAGTAAGCAAGTTCGAGCTTCTAAGGCATCAAATTGGAATTTGCAGTCCCTAAAGTAAGGAGGAGTGTTAAATATTGCTTCAGGATTGCACGTGACCTTCTAGGAGTTGTTTTTTTTATTTTTTATTGTGCCTCAGCTTTTTGCTTTTGAAAAGGCTTGGACTTCGGCTATTCACTTGCTTTTCGTTTTTCTTTTCAACTATTTAAATATAAACGTGTTAATCGAATAAAGCTGAACCCCTTTGCTGCTGCATTCTCGTGATATCTTTCTTCGATATTTCAGTTTCCTCTATTTTTTTTATTTCTCAAAACCTTCGATAACAAAGTTGGTCAATTATTATGGTCTATTAATTTTGTATAGGCAGATTGTGTACTGCGAGTTAGATGTGCCCAAAAATAGGGCATGATCTACCACCAGATGCAGTAGTTCCATGCCTACAACAAGCTGACTTCTATGGGGTTGCACGTTTGGGGTTCATCCAGATGGACCATCATCTCATTAGTGCTTTTGTAGAGCGATGGCGGCCTGAGACTCACATTCCATGTGCCCCAGGGTGAGTGCACGATCACATTGCAGGATGTCTCTATTCAGATGGGTCTTCCAATGGATGGGTTTCCAGTTACTGGCCTTACTTCTGATGATTGGGCTGGGCAATTTGGCCGACTGTTGGGGGTTATACCACCATCTACTGCACTCCATGGTGCGCGACTAAGCATGGCATGGTTAGACAACCAATTTAGGGAGCATCCAGATAATGCATCAGAAGTGATGGTGCAGCAGTTTGCTCGTGCATACATTTTGAGATTGATTGGAGGTGCATTATTTGTATACAAATCAAGTCGATTTGTGCACCTTGTGTACCTCCCCGTTAGAGGATTTTCAGGTGGCAGGGTCATATGGCTGGGGTTCTGCATGCTTGGCGTTCCTATTTCGAGAGTTGTGTAAAACCACAGACTATGATGTCAAAGAAATAGGAGGTGCATTTATTTTATTGCAGTTTTGGGCATGGGATAGATTTCCTTATATTGCACCTAGGAGGTTAGGTTTACTTTTGGTGGGGGAGGCATATAGTCATGCTTTACCTGGCCCACTTGGATGTCGGTAAGTATAATTTTTCTTTTACCATGTCTTTCTGAAATTTTTATTACAGATGTAGTATTTGTCTTTTGGATAATTAAACATTAATAGATGGCGAGGCCGCAAGAGTGTCTGAGGTCCCAAGAGTGCTATCTCAATATAGGCTACAGCTTGACCGCCTAAAAGTTCTTGAGGCAAGTATCATGTATTAAACCTATATCCACACTACATATAAATACTCATTTTGGTTTTCTGCAGATTATATGGCAGCCATACACTCATGATGTGACCAAGAATCTCCCAGGTTATTGTTTCACTGAAAGTGAGATTTGGTGTGCTGTAGTACCACTTATCTGTTTCCATGCATATTGTTAAGTGGCACCAGCCAGATAGAGTTCTGCGTCAGTTTGGACTTAGTCAACCTATACCTCATCGTCCATTTCAGCCACCTCACCTGCATGATGTATCCTTGAAGGGACGAGTCAGATTGGCCATTTGAGCATAGGGAGTATATAACCCTTTTTGCAAAATCGTCACAATCAAATTATCAAAGGTGAATTATTTAGTGGATATTTGACTGCTAATTCTGAGTATATGAGATGGTATTGGCATGTGACTAGAAGATGGATTCGTCAAGTTGGTGCAGTGCCTGGGGTGGTGGTAAGATAATTGTTTTTTTATTTTTTATTTTATTTATGTTCATATAATGTTCATTTTGATGATCTACGAATCATATATACAATAATTTATTCTAGGTTGATAATATAGAGATGATGCATAATTGGAGTACACCTGAAGGGCGAGATACCTTCAGTTTTGACAGCCTTCAGCAGTCATGTATGACGATATTAGGTGTAATGGATGAACATGATCGTATTTCTATAATATCCCAAAATTTTTATTTTTAAATAATAATGTTTTACTAAAAAATATATATATAATATATATTTTTATTGTAAATGATTATGTTTTGCTAAAAGGAAGTATATTTTTATTTAAAATAATTATTGTTTTGCTCAAAATAATTATATTGGCTTTTAATGAATTTTTGTTGTATTTTTAGAAATATTCTTTTTTTTATTATGCATAAAGATATTTATTTTGAGATTTTTTTATTACAATTTTTATCAAGAAAAATCATAATTCAAGAGTTTAACTAGAATGAAAATTTTTAGAAATTTTTAGAATATTTTAGGATGAAAAACTGAATTTATATAAAAGAAATCTTATTATTTAATTATTAAATAATAATAATAATAATAATAATAATAATATTTTTTATTAAAAAAAAAGGGGAAGGAAGGAACGGCAAGCAGGATGCACGACACAGCAGAGAAAAATTCTCTCTCTCTCTCTCTAAATTTTTTTTAAAATTTCTCTCTAAGATTTCTCCAATTCTAGACGTCCAATTGAGATACCGGAGGTACCGTTGGACTCGTGGCGAAGAGAGTTTCAAAACCCACTGATCATTTTTGCCGGAATTTTGCCGAAATTTTTTGAATAGTAACTTCAAAATAAATTTCTAAAATACTGAATTTTTGATAGTTTTTCAAGATTCTAACTTAGGGGTTTTGTTAAGGATGTAGAATATTAGTTGTAGGATAAAATTTACGGTCAGAAAATGTGATTTGGTAGTTTAATTTTGCAAAATTTACTTGGTGAACAGTAACTATGAACAGTTCCAAACAGTGCCTGTGAACAGTGCGCATGAATAGTGCTTTCAGCCGCGCATAAACAGTGTTCCGGCCGTGAACAGTGCCAGCATCCCGGGGTCATTTGTTTTAGGTTTTTGGACTTTCCGAACTCATTTTTAATGTTTAATTGATCAAATTCAGATGGAAAACGTAGATTTTGGGACTGTCCAATCTGGGGCCCTTACCCTGTGAGTGAATATAATTTACTATAACGCATTTTTAAATCTCTCTCATGTCCATGCATTTAAAACAAAGTTTTAATTGTGAAAAGCATAAATTGAATTTCATGTTTATATTGATTTATATTTTTAGAAGCTATAGGACATGCAGAACAGACCTCTAATAAGTCTCTCCTGAATTTATGATGAAAATGTGGTATTATGTTACACTTTATTAAATCTTATAATTGTATCATCTTTCATATTGTTTCATATGATTTGTGTTATAAATGATACCTCACTGTTTCATGGATATGGTGAAATTGAATTTGTATTTGAGTTTCAAATGTGTCATTGATACTGGATATTATGGTTTATCTGGACTGGAATGAAAATGTTGTATTTCTGATTTTGAAGAATGAATTTCTATGCCGGAACTCTGCCTGAGGAATATCTTGGAAGGGAGGGATATATTTTGTCTTAAAAAGAATTTTAACCTCATAATTTTTAATTTTTCTTTCAGCTTATATTTTTTATTTATTAAACTAGTTTATTTTGGAGGAATCATTGATTGAAACACTGTTAGCTAGCGACAGAGATAGCTAGCCTTGGTGCACCATGAAACTTTAGCTAGCAAGAAAGTTGCTAGCCCTTTGTGCGAACGGGCACATGATGATTGAATTATGAATAAGTATAGAGTTGAGTATGTCTCCTCCAATAATCAGTGACAATTGGCCTGGTTACTTATGATGAGAATGAGGTGATTTATCCGTCCTATTGCTGTGTGCTTAGGACAGTTAACATATGGAAAGGTTAGGGAGTTGAGGAGAGCTCCTCCCAACCTTATGATATGAATTATGAGAATATGGTGATTTACCCATCCCATTGCTATGTGCTTGGGATAAAACAATGTATATGGTGATTGCCCTTACCAGGCTTTGTGCTTGGGTATAAAAATTATAATTATGGATCTACTTTGCGTCCTCCTCTAAACATTTTTTTTTATATAAAGAGTTATCTTTCTATTTCCTTATTTGATTTTGAAATTATTGTTTATTATACTAAATCTTAAGATTTTAGATTTTCTTTTAACAAAATTTAGCTTCTTTAAAGCTTTAGTTTGTTGTTATATACATTGATTTAGATAATGTTATATTCTACCATAATTTCTATTTATGAAAACTCGTGTGAATGGTCTGTTCTGTTTCAGTTATAGTAAACTATATTTGCTCACTGAGTTGTCAAACTCACTACATGATATTTCTATATTTTTTTTTTCAGATAGTTGACCAGCTAGATGACATGATCTCTGGGTGAGCCTACTTTGTTTTCAAAGCTCGTAGACTTTGATTTATATTGTACTTGTACTCTACAGTTGCTCCATATATCACAGGCAGGATCTCAGCTTCGATTTGCAGAATGTTTATGTATATTTGAGATAATTGAAATTATACAGTATTAGATAATTAAGCTCTTAAATGAATGTGACTATTTATGAGAAAATCATTTATATGTATCATACTAGAGGCTTACGGGATGAGATTATTCTCAAAACCCGTGCCAGTTACGTACTCCTATTTTTGGGTCGTGACAAAGTTGGTATCAGAGGATTAGGTTTCCCTGTGACTATTGGAGCAAAGGATTCTTTAGTAGAACCTTTAGTATGGGTATGAGCTGGACATATTTATACTTCTGGTGCTGCTGAAGGATTCTATAGGGTTTCGCTTTCCTTTCTATTCCAAGATTGCTAAAGTTCCTAGTATAAGGTTTATTGAATATTGTGACATTTTTTTCAAAAAAAATATCTATGGGTCAATTATTGCCTGAAAGTGAAAGGGATAGGCATCCTTGAGAATTTAAAGAATTGAGACAAATGTCAATTACGATCGTTTCTGAATATAATATTCATTTTTACCCCGTTGTCTAGTTATGATAGACTTTGATGTGATACTGAGAATAGATTGGTTGGTATCAAGCCATGCCATTTCAGAATGTCACTTTAAGGTGATTAAATTCAATATTCTTGGAGAATTTTCTTTCTTGATACAGAGAGACCATAGTGAGATATCCAATAATCTAATCTTTGCTTTAGCAGCCAATAAGTGATTACAAAAAGGTGCCAAAGATATTTGGCAGTGGTGAGAGATATTGATATGACGTATGCCAGTGTAAATCAGGTTCTAGTGGTAAAAAAAAATTTCTGATGTAATTCCTGAAGAATTGCCAAGATTACCTCGAAACGTAAAATAAAATTTGGTATTGATTTACTTCTTGAAACCTAACCAGTGTCAGTCTATACCCCCTTATAGAATGATATTGACTAAACTTAAGGAAAAAAATAGTTACAAGACTTGTTAGACAAATGATTTATACTCTCCTTGAGGTGCTCTAGACCTATTTGTGGAAACGAAGGATGGATCACTATGACTATGCATAGATTATAGACAGTTGAATAAGGTGACAGTGTGAGAAAAAAAATCCATTACCTCGTATCTGTTTAACCAGTTATAAGGTGTTTAGTATTTTTTTTCAAAAACAAAAAAAAACCTTGGTTTGGGATATGAGTATCATGAAATGAGGATAAGGGAAGAGGATATTCGAAAAATTTCTTTTAGGACTTATTATGGACATTATAAATTTTTGGTTATGTCATTTAGTTTGACAAATTTCCAAGCTTTATTCATAGACTTAATAAATAGAGTACTTAAGCCATTTCTGGATCAATTTGTTATTATAATTATTGACGATACACTAAAATATTACAAGAATTCAAAGGATCATAAGCAACATTTAAAGATAGTTTTACAAACTCTAAAGGAGTATGTTTAGCAAGGATGGTATCCAAATAGACCCTAAGAAAATAAAAGTGGAACAACAATGGCTACGTTCTACTACAGTTACAGATGAAGATCTAAATCCAATTTGCGCTTCCTGCGGTTGTCTGCTGTCCATTCTATTTGAACAATAGTTGGATCAGGTACATGAACATATGCTTGTAAGGTATCAATCAACTCTTCAGCATTTGAAGCCGAGATAAGAAGTCGTCGTGCTGAGTGTGGAATAAACTTCTGTTTCACAGCTTGATCTAGAAAAGACAACAAAACATCAAAGAAATGATTAACATTTAACAAACCTATCGGTTTGTGATGCATATTCAGTTGTGCCCAAGAGACTATTTGGAAAATCTCCTCTAAAGTACCAAAATCACCTGGTAAGGCAATGAAGGCGTAAGTATTGCTCATCATTCTAACCATGCGTTCATGCATGGAAGCTACTCTATATTCTTCCCCAATTGTCTTTCCTATGTTGCTGGATACAACTAGAGCTGTAGGAATAATACCTAGAACTTGGCATCCTCCTACATGTGCAGCTGTAGCCACACACACCATTAACCCACAGTTACCTTCACCATACACTAAATGAATTCTTTTCCTAGCTACCACCATACCCAGATTTTGTGCTGCTTTAACATACTTCCCATCTTTTTCAGGACTGGAACCACAAAAGACTCAAATATGTCGAAACTAACGAAATGTGGTTCCCTCCATAATTGCTCTTACCTTAACTTTGAGTATGAAAATAAAGATACTAATGTAAGCATTTATAGAAATCAAAGAAGGGTATATTTATAATAGCTATGCGAATAGGCTGGGTATTATTAGAATAACTATGTGAGTGATTGGTGGATATCAGCTAAATTAAAGATAAAAAAATTTCAAAAAAATGACGGCAAGCATGTATATGTACAATAGTTATGACTATGACCCATATTAAGCACATAAAGAGCATAAGATAAGATATCACCAGAAATCTGTCTTTTTCTTGTTGTCTTTGATGATGTCTTGATTCTTGTAGAACAGTTGTAGGTGATAGCCGTCATTGTAAAAAAAAAGAGTGAAAATACAAACCAATTAATTGTTGAAGAGGAACAATCAAATGGTTTATTTTGTTTTCTCAATGTTTTTGCTAGTCGACTATCGGTATTATTAAGTCGACTAGCTATTTTGAGAAATTTTAATTTCGACTGGTTAATTTACAGTTGATTGATTACATCTATCCTGAAGCAATCAACTGCATCCTACCAGTTAGCTACGTACTCTTTGTTTTTCACAGACTTTTATAAGTTCGGAAATGTTTCTTTTCCACCGAATATCAACAGTTTTAAAGTAGATTCTGGCACATATATTCAAACTTTGCGGCCACCGATTTTTGCCGAAATCGTAGATAGATTTTGTTTACAGATTTTCAAGAATTACGGCCACCGATTTTAATGTTTTTCAATGTTTTGTCCAAATTTTTGACTTTCTATTTTGGCACCATTCTCTATTATACTTTTCATTTGTTTCACTGCATTCTCCCTCATTAATGGTTGGCATTAAATGCAAGGTTATTTTCCCTCATTGCAATGAAAGATAATTTCTTTTCTTTGAAACTCAGTTAATATGGTGTCCAAGTGGTTAGTAGGTAAAGTAATGAAAAGTTTGAAAGACATAGATAGATGACGACCTTATGGTGTTTTGACGACTGTAATCAAGAGAATTAGTGGTGTTGAAGTTCTTGAGGAATAAAATATGGGAAGTATGATTTAAATTAATCTTTGAACTCTTAATTTGAAAATATGGAGAATATTTTGAGAACTACATCTGAAAATAATGAAAGGATCAAGGTACTTGAATTAAGGGATTATACCATGCTAAGTTGAGTTTAGTATCTAGGATTTGAATTATGTTGAGATTGAAAATTTATGTGTGAATAATTGTTGATAAAAGAGAAATTATTTGTCCTTGATTGAATTTGCTCATATCTGTGGTTATCAGGCCAATATACAAATGACATCATTTGAGGTTATATATATAAAATAGTATAGATCTCCTAATAAGTTAGTACGTTGAGTAAAGTTAGGTCCACAGTATATAGGATCGGCCCAGTAGCTTACCGTTGGGCTTTGCTATCTGAATTGAGTAATATTCATCCCATCTTTCACGTGTCTATGCTACGAAAGTATCTACCAGGCTCAACACATGTTATTCAATGTCAAAAAATTCAGTTAGACAAAGATTTGTCATATGAGGAAAACAAAAATCAGTGACTATAGTAGATAGAAAAAAAAATGTTCAAAAGAAATACCACGGTAAAAGCCATGTAGCAGAATCACTTTTCAGAGGAGGCTACTTATGAAAGAGAGAATAATATGCGAATCAGATACATATTTTTGAGTGATAAGGTTAGTATTTATTTGCAATTATGGAGATGAAATTGATTAGAAAAAAAAAGAATATAAGCAACTCAGTACAGGCCAAAAGTTTATAAGGACCATGAATGTTGAGCACTAGAAATTATCAGTTAGTTAAAGACTCACCAATCAAAGAGGTAATGAGGTTTGGAAAGAAGGAAAAAGTTAAGCTCTAGTATATAGACTCTTTTGAACAAAGTAGGCAAAGTAATACATTGTCTAGCCTTGCCATCAGGATTGAGTAATGTGGATATAGACTTTCTTGCATCAATGCTAAGGAACTACTTATTAGATTCTTCTTATATTGCCTAATTCCAAGAAATTTAATTGGACAAAAATTTAGCTTAACTATGGGTACAATCGATGTTTATTGTTGATCGACAAGTGAAGAACTTCTGGATGAAAGATATCCCTAATTATTTGAGTAATAAGGTTGGTAACTTTGAATTATGTCTTGACTTCATTCCCTACATGTGGTAGGATATGTTGAAATTCGGGGACCAAATTTCTTAAGGGGGGAAGAATGTAATATCCCAAAATTTTTATTTTTAAATAATAATGTTTTACTAAAATATATATATATATATATATATATATATATATATATATATATATATATAATATTTTTATTGTAAATGATTATGTTTTGCTAAAAGGAAGTATATTTTTATTTAAAATAATTATTGTTTTGCTCAAAATAATTATATTAGTTTTTAATAAATTTTTGTTGTATTTTTAGAAATATTCTTTCTTTTATTATGCATAAAGATATTTATTTTGAGATTTTTTTATTACAATTTTTATCAAGAAAAATCATAATTCAAGAGTTTAACTAGAATGTAAATTTTTAGAAATTTTTGGAATATTTTAGGATGAAAAACTGAATTTATATAAAAGAAATCATATTATTTAATTATTAAATAATAATAATAATATTTTTTATTAAAAAAAAGGGGAAGGAAGGAACGGCAAGCAGGATGCACGACGCAGCAGAGAAAAATTCTCTCTCTCTCTCTAAATTTTTTTTAAAATTTCTCTCTAAGATTTCTCCAATTCTAGACGTCCAATTGAGATACCGGAGGTACCGTTGGACTCGTGGCGAAGAGAGCTTCAAAACCCACTGATCATTTTTGCCGGAATTTTGCCAAAATTTCGTGAATAGTAACTTCAAAATAAATTTCTAAAATACTGAATTTTTGATAGTTTTTCAAGATTCTAACTTAGGGGTTTTGTTAAAGATGTAGAATATTAGTTGTAGGATAAAATTTACGGTCAGAAAATGTGATTTGGTAGTTTAATTTTGCAAAATTTACTTCGGTGAACAGTCCAAACAGTGCCTGTGAACAGTATTTTGTGTGTGAATAGTGCTTTCAGCCGCGCGTGAACAGTGTTTCTGGCCGTGAATAGTGCCAGCGTCCCGGGGTCATTTTTTTTAAGTTTTTGGACGTTCCGGACTTATTTTTAATGTCTAATTGATCAAATTCAGATGGAAAATGTGGATTTTGGGGCTGTCCAATCTGGAGCCCTTACCTTGTGAGTGAATATAATTTACTATAACGCATTTTTAAATCTCTCTCATGTCCATGCATTTAAAACAAAGTTTTAATTGTGAATAACATAAATTGAATTTCATGTTTATATTGATTTATATTCTTAGAAGCTGTAGGAAATCTTGACATAATTCATATCTTAAAACTAGACTCAATTTAGATTGGACATTGGAAGTGAAAGGAAAAAGGGGTTGCCCTCCATGAATCCCTAAAGTGTGAGTGGATATAGTTTCCTATAACGCCTTTCTAAATCCATCTCATGTTCATGCATTTAAAAAAAAATTTTAATTGTGAATAGCATAACTTGAATTTCATGTTAACATTGATTTATATTCGTAAAAGCCATAGAAGATGCAGAACAGACATCTAATAATCTCTCCTGAGTTTGAGATGAAAATATGGTGTTATGTGACACTTTATTGAAAGTTATAATTATATTATTATTTTTCAAATTGTTTCATATGATTTATGTTATAGTGATACCTCATTATTTCATGAATATGGTGAAATTGTATTTGGATTTATGTTTGGAATGTGTCTTTGGGACTGAATATCATGATTTGTCTGGACTGAAATAAAACTGTTGTATTTCTAATTTTGGAGAATGAATTTCTATGCCGGAACTCTGTCCGATGAATGTCTTAAAAGGGAGGGATATATTTATGTCTTAAAAAGAATTTTAACTTCATATTTTCCAATTTTCTTTTCGTTTTATATTTTTGGTTTATAAAATTTGTTTATTATGGAGGAATCATTGTCAGAAACACTGTTAGCTAGCGACAGAGATAGTTAGCCTTGGTACACCATGTAACCCAAGCTAGCAAGAGAGTTGCTAGCCCCTTGTGCGAACGGGCACATGAGGATTGAAATGTGAATAAATGTGGAGTTGAGGTATGTCTCCTCCAATAGCCAGTGGCAATTGGCCTGGTTACCTATGATGAGAATGTGATTATTTACCCGTTCCATTGCTGTGTGCTTGGGACAGTCAACATATGAAAAGGTTAGGGAGTTGAGAAAAGCTCCTCCCAACCTTATGATATGAATGATGAGAATATGGTGATTTACTCAACCCATTGCTATGTGTTTGGAATAAAACATGTATGTGGTGATTGCCCTTACCAGGCTTCGTGCTTGGGTATAAAAATTATAGTTATGGTTCTACTTTGAGTCCTCCTCTACACATTTATTTTTAAAGAATTAATTTCTTATTTGATTTTGAAATTATTGTTTATTATATTAAATCTCAAGATCTCATAATTTCTCTTAATCAAATTTATTTAGTTTGTTGTTATTTACATTGATTTAGATATGTTATATTCTTGCATACTTTGTATTTATGAAAACTCGTGCATATGGTCTGTTCTGTTTCAGTTATAGTAAGCTATATTTGCTCACTGAGTTGCGTAAACTCACCCCCTCATATTTTATGTTTTCATATAGCATTAAAGAGTCCAACCCGCATCCATCCGAACTTGAATAAAGTAGTAGTTCCAGTGGTGAGCCCAATTGTTCTTAGGGCTCCTTAATATATCTTTGTAATCTTGTTTATTTTCTTTTGTAATCTAGATTATGCTCCGATGATCATGGGTAGGATCCTGCTTCTGTTGTGTACTTTATGTATGTTGGTTAATATTATCTATATACAAGGACTGTATGACATGAATTAATAAGAAGATGATTATGTATATAACTGAAATGTTCATTTATGATATTGTGTGCTAGGTTCTAATTGTCTATTTTGTGGCTTACGGTTTAAGGGTCATCCCCTTATGCCGTGCCAGTCATGTATCCCAAATTGGGGTCGTGACAGAGTGGTCATTCTTTTATATAAATTCATATAAATTCAGTTTTTCATCTTAAAATATTCCAAAAATTTCTAAAAATTTATATTCTAGTTAAACTCTTGAATTATGATTTTTCTTGATAAAAATTGTAATAAACAAATCTCAAAATAAATATCTTTATGCATAATAAAAGAAAGAATATTTCTAAAAATACAACAAAAATTTATTAAAAACCAATATAATTATTTTGAGCAAAACAATAATTATTTTAAATAAAAATATACTTCCTTTGAGCAAAACATAATAATTTACAATAAAAATATTATATATATATATATATATATATATATATATATTAGTAAAACATTATTATTTAAAAATAAAAATTTTGGGATATTACATGGACAGACCCAGCTCCTCCAGCTGACGATATCCCAGGGCCATCTGGAGATGATGGGCCACAGCATGAACAGAGAGGACGGAAAGGACATGGACAAGCTCCCAAGAGGAGACAGGTTGAAACCCAAGCAATTACCTTAGACATTCCATCAACCCTTAGAGGACAAGGCAGACCCAAAGGGCATCCTCGAAAACATAGTGGATCCATTGTGGTTGTTGCGTCATCAGATGTAGATGAACCCAAGGGCCCCTCTGTAGTAAATGTATCATAGGTTGTAGATGTACATCCACTGCCAAAACCTCCACTTCTTAGCCAAGCCTTGTCATCTGGTACCGACTTAATACATGTCACGTCCTGGATTTCATCCGAGCACGAGACCTGCGTGAAATGAAAATTTCTCCCCACTCCGTAAGCCTTATTGTTGCATTCTGAATCTAAAACTCAATAATCAGTCTGGTCATATGATTACATACTCACTCTTTAAAATTTTAAGCACATATAAAAATAAATAAAGATCTAGCCTCAAAACTATATCGATTACATTTTTTATTTCTTGCTTTACATAGGGTTTACCTTTTGTTTTCACGCATTGGAAATGGGGATCCTGCCTGTGGTAATGTAGAGCAATTCTAGAGTACAAATACATAAGACAATAAAAAATTAAGCCCATCAAGACAAATTTGGGCTTACCTAAAAAATTTTACTCCTTCAGCGCATGCCTTCAATTTTTACCTTATCTGAAAGCATTTAAAAGATTGGGGTGAGTTTTGCGATTCAGCGAGTAAATAACACAATTATAACATATAGAAAAATTTATATTATATATTAGGTTATGATTCAGCTTATGAATATTTTGAAATATTTTTGTTAGTTTTGTTTACTTATTCTCATTAGAAATAAATTATGAATAGTATCTTTATTTTAAAACTTATTCAATATTATTGAAGATTATTAATTCATTCATTTACCTTAGTTTAACCTATTCTCATACTTTTCCTTATCTAGTTTTATCATCATATACATACAGGTCTCTAAGGGACTTCTTGACTTTTTTCAGTCACTTTCCTTTGTCGTTCTTCTTTTAAGTAAACACTTGAACATCTTTACGTGCAAACATTTGCATACACTGTAACAAATGAGCTAGATCCACTTTATCATTTTTTTTAAATTATGCCACTATATTATTATGCTCCTACGTCATATAAAAATATTTTATGTTATTTGTGTATATATAGATATGTATTTAATACTCAAGCTATATATATATATATATATATTCAAGAGTATAATTAAAGTAAAATAATTATATTAATTTATTATATATTAATAAGACTTATTCTTTTATTAATATCTTTTAGTTTTATTCTTAAATTATTATTATTTTTAGCGTATTTTATTTAGTTTGGAGGATCCCAATTCAGAACCATTTCAACATACCCAAGCATACAGCCTAGTAAAGAAAAATCACCATTTTACCCAAGCACACAGCAAGGGTGGATAAATCACCACATACATGTCTTATCCCAAGCACATAGCAATGAGACGAGTAACATCATCATATTCTCATCATTCATATCATAAGGTTGGGAGGAGCTCTCCTCAACTCGCTAACCTTTCCATATGATGACTGTCCTAAGCACATAGCAATAGAACGGGTAAATCACATCATTCTTATCATAGGTAACTAGGCCAATTGCCACTGGCTGTTAGAGGAGACATACCTCAACTCCACATTTATTTACATTTCAATCCTCATGTGCCCATTCGCACAAGGGACTAGCAACTCCCTTGCTAGCTAGGGTTACAAGGTGCACCAAGGCTAGCTATCTCTGTAGCTAACTGACGGTGTTTCCGAAAAGGATTCCAATGTAATTATTATTAATCTTATTTAATTATTTCTTTGTTTTCAAGTTTTAAGATAAAATATTGTTTAAATCAATATCTGATAATAACCCATTATGATCATATCATCATACTCATTATATCCTCAATGGATACTTTACCATCACTAAGTACCAAATTTAATAATCATCACACTTAGTCATATCACTTTCATTCATTCCTTTTCTTTTGACTCATTTATATTTTTAAAGTGTACGTATGTATATATATCCATGTGCTTACTTGAATAAAGAAATTTCAATTTGATAGTCATACCTCATTTCATTGTATATAACCTTATATTCTTGTATCATTATTTATTATTTTAATATCCATTAGGGTTGCCATCATTAAATATTATTTGAGATGTCATTATACATAAATATTCACATACTTATATGTATTCATAATATAAGTATCATATATTACGGAAGATCATCATATTAAATGTCACGCCCCTACTTTAGGAACGTGAATACTTCTAATATCCGATAACCTTATCATTATCCATTTGCCATTAATCTCACAATATCACATATCCGAGTATTATTACACATTTACAAATTAACAATACTATTAATTATACATGCCAAGTCTATATATATCAGGTTTACAGTGGAAACCAGGATCCTGCCTGTGACGTTCAGAGAAACTCTAGAGTACAAATATATTACAATATAAAACACTGAGAGCCTAGAAATAATGTAGGCTCACCATTGAAGTACGACCCCTAGTTGATCACGTGGCTGTTGGACCAAACTCTGTGTCTTTATCTGAAAAATAGATCCACATCGTGTAGTGAGTTTTACAACTCATTGAGTAGATAACACCTCCTATAACCTCTAAGGTCAACATATGAATGTACTTTTCATTTCAAAGTTTCTCATAAAGAAAAGTTACATTCAGAAGTAAATTCATATGGGACCCGCATTTCAAAACATCTATGATAACAATTCATATTCATATTCAAAATCATATACAAAACTGTAAAATCATTTATCAAATAGTGTTATGCATCAAATATTCCTCATATAACTTATTCGGAGGATCCCATATCAGAACCACCATACCAGAGTTTGACCCCTTCCGTACTTTAGTGGTATAGGATTTGCCTAAACTCAGAATCCCGCTGATGTTTGCCCTACTACCATTCAAGAGGACACGCGAAGGGACTCTGTATGGGTCTTTCCCAAGCACACAGCAAGGGATGACAAATAACATCTCATATAACTGACATCTCGCCTACATATAGGAGGCATTCCGTTCTCCTTCACATATAATCTCCCGTGTGTTGGCCCTCACACGAGGCTAGCACCACCTCCCCTGCTAGCTGAGGCAATCAAGGTGCGCACCAGGGTTAACATCACCTGTTGTTAGCAGACAGTGTTTCCAATAGGATTCCTCCACAAAAAATACCATATGCACATATGCCATATAATCTAGTATAAAATTCTCAATATAAAATAGACTTTTTAGTCTCAGTATATTCATCTGTCAAAACTTCCCAATCAGGAGAAACATATAGTCATGCCCATATCCGAGGCAAATGTATCACTTTATAAATTAACGTCACATGCATAACATAATTTCTTTGCCGTGTAATGCGAAATACATTTAAATATCACATGTTCAATGTGTATCAAAATTTATTTCAAAATTCATACTCTTCTTGAACTAAATATCATGTTTCAATCATTTCAGATATTTCAAACCATTTCAGAAACATATGAAAGTATAAATAACATGTAAACACACTCATTTAGCAATGTAAAGTTCAAGAAGAGTAAAAACAAGTCATAGGAAGAATTATCTACTCACAAATTTGAGGTACAAAGTTGGAGACCCTTAAAATCCTTGTTTCTGATCTGAATTTAACAAAATAAACCCCAAAATCGAATCCGAAATGTCCAAAAACCTTGAAAATAACTCCAGATTTGCTAAATTTGGCCTCTAGGAGCTCGGTCAACGCAAGTCAACGTATGGAGGTACTATTCACCACCGGAAAATACTATTCACCGCCACTATTCACCGACACAAAAATAATTACCAAATCACCGAAACAAATTCATATCCTAATGTTTATCTAATTTCTGAATCCATCTACGGAATCAGATTTATAATTTGAGATTTCTAAGTAAAAGTTTCAGAATATACTTTTTACCGAAATTTTCTACTTCAGATCTACGGCGATTCAACGGCTGATTTGAAAAATTGACCAGTCAGAACTGAAGTATTCTTCGTCTTAAATCCAGTAACACCTTCAGTTTTGACATCGGAAGTCAATAGGTACTCCAGATCGAGAAATAAAGTTATATGTTACTATTTACTCACTATTTGAAATTCTCGATTTCTCTTTCGAAAGTTGCAGACAACCATATGCGTTCCCCTTGTCTTCATTTATTATCCTTTCTTTTTAATAATAATAATAATTTAATAATTAATAATAGGATTTTCTTTTATATAAATTCATATAAATTCCGTTTTTCATCCTAAAATATCCAAAAAATTTCTAAAAATTTTCATTCTCATAAATTTTTAGTTAAACTCTTAAATCATAATTTTTCTTAATAAAAATCGTTATAAAATAAATTTCAAAATAAATATCTTTATTCATATTAAAAGAAAAAAATGTTTCTAAAAATACCATAAAAATTCATTAGAGGCCGGTATAATTATTTAAGCAACACAATACTTCTTTTAATTAAAAGTCTACTTACTTTTAGCAAACCATAATCATTTTTAAATAAATAAAAATATATTTGCTTATAGCAAAATACTATCATTTAAAAAATATAAAAAAGTACATGTCAAAACATAAATTCTCATATTTCTTTTGTAATTCTTTAATCCATGTGATAAATAAAATTATTTCCACCGGTTCTTATCTCCATTTCCAAAATTCTCTCTATTATTCAAAATTTTCTTTACTTTAAACTTTATTAAATTTATGGCTATTACATTAAATTTTTCGGTTAGAACATTTTATACTCTTAGGATAAAATATACCCAATACATTATACATATATAGCTTATCCTAATAAATTCTCAAACCATTATGGATCATCTTCACTAATTTCTGAACTATCCTCAAATTCGCATATTTTTATCCACAAGTCGATATAATTAAGAACCATAAACATAAAAGAATATATACACATCCATGTAGGGTATCCAACTTTTGTTATTCTAGACTTCTATCAAATTATCTTTGATTCTCTCACATGTCAACATCCTCCCATTAATCTCAAGCCTTTCTTACTTTTATTTCTAAAAGCATATCATTCTAGTTCCTATCAACTTCGTTTAACTAGTCCGTTCATTCTAAGACTTTCCTCAACAATTATTCACACATAACTTTTCAATCTCGACATAATCCATATCCTAAAACTAGACTCAATTTAGCATGATAATTCTACTTCTAATATTTTATTCCTCAAGAATTTCAATACTACTAATTCACTTTATTACATTCCTCAAAGCACCTTAAGACCATCAAACGTCTGTTTCTTTCACCTAAAAATTTATTATTCAGTTCGGTGTGCAAACTCACTATTTTAAATTATGAATAGTTTAATGTTCACTGTATACCATTCACCTAAAATGGATGTTTTTAGAGAGAGAAAGAAAAAATGGATGTTTTCTCCTGCCCGAGCTTTTGCTTTCTTTTTTAATAATAATAATTATTATTATTATTTAATAATTAAATAATAGGATTTATTTTTATATATATACATATAAATACTATTTTTCATCCTAAAATATCTCAAAAATTTCTAAAAATTTACATTCTTATAAAATTTTAGTTGAACTCTTAAATCATGACTTTTCTCGATAAAAATTTTAATAAAAAAAATCACAAAATAAATATCTTTATACATAATAAAAGAAATAATATTTCTAAAAATAAAACAAAAATTTATTAGAGGCCAATATAATTATTTTAAGTAAAACAAAAATTATTTTAATTAAAAGTATATTTACTTTTAGCAAAAATATAATCATTTAAAAATAATACTTGTTTATATAAAAAAAAATATTTATTTAAAATAAATACAGGATATTACTACATGTCTTGTGTATTTATTGTATATAACCTTCTAATCAAATATATAATAATCTTTTCAAGTTTCAGAAAATTATATGTTCATCACTAATGAGTTTGTTTTTTCATTAAGTCATCTACTTTTTTAAAATTGAGTTTTAGTTTTAATTTTTTTTTCAAATCACATAATACTAATGCATGGTTTATACTCATAAAATTCTGTCTATTTATAAACTTTCTAAATTTATTGTCAATTTGATACATGAGCACTGAAATTAAAATTCAGTAGTGCAAAAAAAAATATATTAATCACTTGTACAATTTGGTGAAAAATATTACAGTTCTTAGATAAAATTTTTAAAACCATTGACATAAAATTTCGTAGTCTACATTAAATACATGCATTATAATTATTAACTATTAAGTACCAAACATTTTTTTAAAAAAAAATTCATTTATAAATGTTTACATCTATATGAACATGCACAGTATGAAAATTGCCAATGTTATTGGTGTTAGAAACTGAGGTTAAAACTTGTTTTCCTAATAAAAATTGCCACTTGAAATTGCAGTTTGTCATTGCAGGTGATAATTTCTATAGTGAGCAGGAAAAAAAAAAGTGTAACAAAATGCAGCATATTTGTAATATCTATGCAAATTGCATAATTTTATCAAATTGTTTGAAGCCATGCATTATTAAGGTCTCTCCTTTTGAAATTTAGTGGTTGAAAAGATACCTAAGTGCTTGGGTACTCTCTGAGACTGCATCACGCTTATCATTATTGTTTATTCAGCATCCTTGTCTTTAACTCTTTATCTTTCTCTCTTTTGGATTCTGGTTGGTGTGGGCTAAGAGAATTGAGAGAGTTATGAAGAACTTTGTTTGGTCAGGTGTAAAGGAGAGAAGTAGAGATCATTTTATCAGTTGAGAGGTTTGTTGTAGGTATAAAAAGGAGCAGGGGTTTAAGTCTTGCAATTTTACTAATAAAAACGTCCTGGTGATATGTGCCAAAATTCCAAAACCAAAATCACAAGAAGGAGCTGTTTAGATTACCATTTAAGATCTGTTATGTTCCTATGAAAGATTGGAGAAGCTTTTCTTAATTCCGTGTTCGTTATTATTATTCATCCTTACAACAGCACATAGTGAAGCTATGCCATGCTAGCTACGAAGTCCAATAAAGGGAGTAGAAGAAACGAAAAATAGCACTGCAATTAATCAGTTTTCTTTATTCTTCCTCATAGATCTCCATGTTACTTTTTAATGATCTGGACTAGCATTAGAAGAGATCCTCTTAGATCTCAGTTTAAGATCTTACTAGTGAACTTTTCATAGTTTCCTTGAAAATTTTGGTAAGCTGGAGAAAGTGCATTAATGGGTCTTAGCTTCAGTTATACCATAAGTTGTGAAGACTATTAATAGTCTTTATTTATGGGTTTTAGCTACTGGTACGTTTGTTTTGAATCTAATGACAGCCTTATACCCTAGTTGTTCAGAACTCTTAAATAGACACTACCTGTGTTCCCGATGGCTCTTCAATCTCTGCAGTCTGTTCTGCAACTATTGCTTCTCATTTCCCATTTCATAAAGGCACCCTAGCTCTAGCATGTCCCCCCCCCCCTTTTTTCCTTTTATTTTAATTGACAACCGAATTATGCTTTTGTACTCCACTAGGAAATAATATAAGGAAAGCTTTCAATATTTAACAGTGTGGACCTTCGTCTCGTCAGCTAGACTCACTAGTGATGCTATAACTTCAAATGCAATTCATGTACTATGTAGTATGTACCATTGCCACTTGTATGCCAACTTCTGGATTCTCTTTCTGGTAATTAAATTCATTTTTGAAAGATGATGGTTCTAGGTAGAAAGTCTTGTATAGACTTTAATAGAATTTGTTCAAAAATTAGTAGACTAAGTTTATGCAATAATTTCTCCAAGGCGTCTATTGCATATTTTTTTGTTTTTTTTTTGTACAACATGTGGTCAAACACCTAAGTAATGGGAAAGTAACCATTTTTCAATAATCAAATACCAATCATAATTACTTGTGAACCAAAATACTCCTCTTGGTCTAACCTGTTGGCATACTATTTTCCAAAATCATTTATAAATCAATAGTACTGAGAACCTTCAATTTATGTCTGATGAATTGTTAGGTTAGGGCAGAGGTTTTAACTTAAATTCCTCAGTAAACCAAAACAAGATTATGATATTACTTGACATATGGGGTTTTAATCTTAGTATTTGCTGAACTTTGAGCCATCAAACTAATACTTATTGAACTTTACTCAAAACTAAGAAACAAGAAAGGTAACATTAATAAATGGTAAGCCGACATTATATGGTAAAGAAACATAATATCCATCTTAATATTACGTGACACATAAGAACCTAAATAACACACACTAGCTGAAGACTTAGATGTAAATGTAATGCCTTAACTCAATAAACTGACACATTAACAAATCTAGATCAGACTCCAGGCTTCATTCTCCCCTCATTGGCCATCCTGAAAAGGTGGGCTTGTGCTGCTGCTGCCTTGTTTGAGTTAAGTGATGAAGTAAACCTGTCCCTGACTTGCTTGGTTGTATAAGGGAACCTCTTGTTCACTAAGGAGTTGAGGAAAGAAGCTGTTCCTTCTCTGTAGAGTGCTCCAAACCCATCATTTCTTGTGTTGGAAAGTGATTGTGGCAAGCTGAGACCGGATCCGAACCCTGGAACATTAGTGACACCAAATGCACTTCCTAAGGTACCCCACCATCCTAGCAATCCCCATATGATTCCTGGGTGGTTCCTCCAGTAACTGCAGATTGGTGAAAATGGTGCTTTAGTGCAAGTGACATTAGTAGTTTACAATGCACATACATTAATATCGTGTAGCAAAAAGAACTTACTTGCATGTACCCGTGAAGGGAGATGGGGAAGGAAGAAAAGGAGGCGAGGGGATAGTGGGGGTGCCTGGGTCAATGATAGGGGTGGTTGGTGGGCTTACTGTGATTGGTGTTGGTGGTGTGTCACCTCCATAGGTTGGGGGTGTCTCACCTCCATAAGTTGGTGGTGTGTCACCTACAGGTGGTGTGTCACCTCCATAAGTTGGTGGTGGCGAGTTATAGTAACCACCTCCTGATGGAGGGTCTGAAGGTGTGGATGGTGTAGATGGTGTTGATGGGGTTGATGGGGTTGGAGAAGGTTCATATGGAGGTGATCCACAGTTCCCACCTGAGGGTGGTGATGGGCTTGGATTATAACTTCCACCCCCACCGTGTGATGGGGTTCCATGAGAAGGTGGACTGCTTCCATAGCCATGACCTCCAGAGCCATGACCTCCAGAACCATGACCTCCAGACCCATGAGATGGAGGACTCCTGTGTGAGCCTACAAGAAGTGAAGACATTGTATATTATCAAGGTGAGAGCACAAATATTTAAGTAGTTCTCTTAGCCCAAGGTAAATGCGTGAACTTTCTCTATATTGCATAAACAATGGACTTTAAGAGGCATTTCAGTTAGAGAATTACATAGAGAACTAGAGAGACCTGTGGGTGGGCTTCCTGCATGTGGGTCTGAAGAGTAGTAGTTCTTCTGGTCTTCAACGGTGGTGGATATAACAGGGATTACGAGGTTCTGAGAAATCAAGCAAGCTAGCAGTGTGCACACTATTAGAGAAGCATGGCTGCTTCTTTTCCTCTCCATATCTGGTTGTTGCTTAGAACACTTTGTGAAAGAAGAGAGAAAGGATTTGAAGTGCTTTGGAGAAAGGAGCAGACAGTGAATATAAAATGGTTCACAGAGTGTAGTTGTAGTAAATATTAGCAGGTGGAGGAGTATGTGGTTAGTTGATATATTGCAGGGTGCATTAACTCTCACTATTTACTACTTCCTGCAATAATGCTTGATTTTTGTAAAATAGTTAAAGGACGCAGAACTTGAATTCAGTTGACCATGTCTAACATCTGTGTGTATTAACCCATGCTTTGTTTCCTGTTGATCATAAGCTTAAGTTAGATTAGGTGCAAATTTATCTGATTAGATGTGTTTTATGGGGTATATATGGTTTTAAGAAGATTTTTACCAAACCAATTACGAAGAGATAAGTAAACATATTAGAGGTAGGTTTCACTAAATAGGATGCACATATTTATATATCTCTTCATGGTTAGTTTGATTTATCTATCTTTTGTAAATTGGGTCTAATTATAATTCTAGGGACCCTCCACTTGCTACGTTTATTCTTAAATGAAATTAGGAGAGCCCTCTTGAAGATTATATCAAACACTAGGCAGGGAAATCTGCAACACCCCTACATTTAAGGGGGTTGATGGATATGTACCCGCGGAAAGATTATCAAAGTCCATACTATGGTATTCTGAAAACAGCTATGGTTGATCTACAGACTGTAGCCATTAATACATAGTAGATATAGGAAAACTAAGATTCAATAATAGATATAGGAAAGTTGATAGAATTCATATCAGCAACCCTTCATTTTTATACTCTTTGCATAGGAATTTGGGTGTCACTGAAATAAATCAAATTTAGCTTATTTACCATTTTCCGTGTTCCCTGTTTTTCTTTCCTTCTGTCAATCTTAATTTAACTATGGTGCCAGCATATTTATGTAAAATCTATTACAAATTTATACATCAGCAAGGAAAAGGAAACATATCTGCTATGCTCCATAAGTAAAACATTTGATGTTGGCTTTGAGTATAATTGGCCACAATTAGAACCCAAATTAAGACTTAGCATGTTTCATGTGCGAGGTTTGAATCTCATTTGGTGATTAATCCTTTCTAAAGAGATCCTCTAGCACTCGAAGATTAGCTGAGTTACTTCTTTTAAGGAGGTCATTCTTAAAGTAATCGTTTGAGTTGTCTTTCTGTTTGACGTAGACCTAAACAAGTGGGGGAATCCTTCCTTAAAATTGATTTGTAAAGGAGAAGAATCTTGCCTTTTAAGTATTATATAAATTACTCATAGGTCTCTAATGTGAGACTCTATCATAGCACTGGTTTTGAAGAGCCGAGGTCATCAATAGATGCGCTCTATGGCGCTAGCTCGTCACTATTTGAGGCACTCTTGCTTGTTGATAGGGTTTGGACCTTGGGTCTCACTTTCTTTGCTTGCTTGTCATGTCACACCCTCTGTAGATAACTTTTTTTAGGAGATCTATCTAAATAAACTCTAATACCAACTAATGAAGACCTAAGCAAGCAAGGGGAACATTTTCTTAAAATTGGCTTGTAAAGGAAAAGAATCTCATCTCTTAAGTATCACATGGATTACCTGTAACTCCTCGACGTGAGACTCCATCATGCCCCTTTGGGATCCTAACTGACACCTTAATTTATTCCGAGTACCATTTTATTAAAAAGAAAAAGAAAGAAGAAAGCTGGACGCGATGCTAATAATGTTGCTTACCTACATTTCTACCATAGTATTGTATTTGTGGCCCAGATATCTGTTCCAGATTTTTTTTCCAATGGCAAGTCCTATAATCAACAATGTATATTCCACAATTGCAGCGAAATATTGCAAAAAGGGAAGGTCACAGAAAAAAGTAAAGAGAGTGACCCATTTACATTTGGGGTGAGACAAATGGCAAAACAAAGCAGAAAAGGGTCCCAAAACACACAAGTTACTACAGTGGTGAGTTATTTCGAAGTAAATGGCATGGACAGAAAGTAGGTGAGGCTGCACAAAAATGCCGGGAGAGGAGTGAATAGGGGTAGCAAATTTGGTGTTGGTGCCCTCTCTTGGGACACCATACTCTATGTAACCCTTTCATTGACTTGGTTTTGCATGTGAGAAAGAAAGAGAAGAGAGGAAGTTCTGATTCAGAATTTAATTAACATAAATGACTATGACCCAGAACATCCTGAGCTGTGTCCCATTAGGGCAGGACCATTTGTAAGGGAGCGTAAAATATCTGGGGAAAGCTCGTTAGTTTTTAAAGAATTTATATTTAGAATTTAAGTAAACGACGTTTAACTTTTATGAGGTTTGTGACTTTCATTGAAATTTATACTAACTTTTTTTATTTTAAATAAATATTAATATGATTTTTTTGATAAAGTGTATTATATTAAATAAAATATAAAGTTCATTAACAATTTTGTGAATATATTTTTGTATAAATTAAAACTAAAATAAATATGGGTGTAGATTTAAAAAAATTGGGCGGATGTAATTCAGTCAAAAATTTTAATAAGTTTTTATATAAATTAAAATTTAAAACTGGACTTACAATTATATCTAAGTAGGCTATGGTTACCTATTTAAATACATTAGACTATTAATTAATTTGTATCTTTCACATGCTCATATGATTATTTTTTATTGATTTTATATGAAAAATTCTTAAAATAGGTTCGCTTTATTATTAAATTGATAGCTCTCAATCACATGCTCATATAATTTTTTAAAATACTTTTTTTTAAAAAAATTAAATAAATTTGATTTACAATTAAATTAATTATAGATGAATATTTAAAAAAAATGCAAGTATAGAATTGGGCTGTAGTCATAACTTAATTCTTTCAACTAAATCATCTTAATTTTTTTTTAATTATTTCCAGCATTTGGGTTATATTATTGTGCTTATTCTATCTCATTTCTAGAATGTCAACTTTCCATGTCAATTTGAATTAGTAATGCAATCAATGTATACATATATGGAAAAAGAAAAATAATAACTTTATCTTGTAATTTATGTGATAAATATGTTTGCTTGTAATTTATGTGATAAGTAAGTTTGAGTAAAGTCACTAAAGAATTTTTATAATAATAGGAATTCAAATTTGTAAAAAAAAAATTACAGATAAAATTTTAATACTCCAAATAAGATTATTTTTATATTCAAAGAATATAAGAATACTCGTATTAAAATAAAAAATAAAACAAAAAAATTAGTTTCTTCATACATTTTTATTTAATAAAAAACTCTTAATTTATGTAAATATATCTCTGAATGGATGTGGGATGATTTAAGTAAGGTAGGTCAACTAATATTTTTATTTTATCTGAATCTCCATGAAAAGGAAAAGAATTAAATGATTTCAATGATGTTGGTGGTTCATTTACTTTCAAAATTGATGGGTTTTGATGAAATGCTTTTAATTTTTTTTTATTACGTAATTCCATTACAACAAAAATAGATTCTAGCGACGAAATTTTAGTGACGGTTAAAAAAAATTCTCCCTAAAACATAAAATAACGATGATTTTTAAAGCTATAGTTATTTAGCGACGGTTTTTTTAAGAACCGTCACTAAATAAATTTAACGATTGTTTTTAACAAACCGTCTCTATTTAGTAACGATTTTTTACACAACTATCGTTAAGTATTGTTAATTTTTACTATTTTTTAAAACCGTCAACTTTTAACAATAGTTTCTAAAAATCATCGCTAAATAATGACAATTTTTTAAAAATTGTAGCTAAAAATTGTTATTTTTAACTCACATTTTAATTTGTTAATTTTTAGTGACGGTTTTCTGAAAATCATCGCTAAATAATGATGATTTTCTAAAAACTGTCGCTAAAAATTGTTATTTCTGCTCACATTTTATATTTTTCAATTTTTAATGACGATTTTCTAAAAACGGTTGCTAAATTTTTTATTTGAATGTTAATTTTAGAGCGTTTTTAACGACGATTTTAAGAAAATCGTTGTTAAAAATTGTTATTTGAATGTTAATTCTCGTGTGTTTTTAACCACGATTTTTTAAAAATCATCGTTAAATACTCTAATTTTTCTATAAATTTGGCACTTCTTTCCCTCATTTTTCACCTTCATCTTCCCTCTATTATTTTTCATTTAAAGAAGATTTTTCCTTTCGATTGTGCGCTTCTCTCTTTATTTTGTTTCTATTTTTTTCACGAAGAAACAACAATGATGCAAGTCTTTGTGAAGAATACTTCTCCTTCATCTTCTTTCTATTTAAATATCAGTTTTAATTCTAAAGTTCAATCAAATTTTTATTGTTGAATTTGTTTATGGATATTATTATTATTGGAGATACAATTATAAGAATCTTAAAAAATATTAAAATAAAAAATAAAAATAAACTAGCAATCTATAAGCAAAAAGTATAAAATATAGTCTAATCTCCGTCAATGGCTAAAGGATTGACTATTTAATTTCTTTCTAAAAAAAAGTGTAAACCATCGCTAAAGTAAAATATAGGTTTAGCAACGGTTCAAAACCGTCGCTGAAAAATCGCAGTTAAAACATCGTCACAAAAAAAAACCGTCGTTAAATTATTGATTTTACGACTGTTTTTATAACCGTTGTTAAAAGTTTTAATGACGGTTAAAATTGTCGTTAAAACCACTAAAAACCGTCGCTAAATACTATTTTTCTTGTAGTTCAGTGGTCATTAATTTTCTAGGGGAAATAAAGATAGCGGTTGATTTATGCATAATTTTCTTGAAAATTTAGTTTTTTTTCCTTAATTTATTTTAGATGCATTCTAATGGATTTTTTCAAAAATAAATTTTAAAGATAAAATTGAAAAAATAATAAAGATTCTTCGTATTAATTGATATAAAAATAACAAGAAATTCATAAATTTAGCATGTACATTATTTGTCACCTACCACTTCACATTTTTTTTATTCATAATTCTTCACCTTAATTTTGTGGAAAACACCAATGAATTAGCAGGTTCAATAATATAAAGTCGTCTTCAAAGTTAAGAATCTGAATTCAAATATCAATTGGAGCTAAAAAAAAAAATTCTTGAAAATTATAACATTATAAACTAATATGTGATACTTATATAGGGAAACTTTCACATTAAGTTCTCTTTTTGTATTTGGCTTGATTTCATTATTGTTCACCTTGTGGCTTTAACTTTTCTCCCATGAGTTTCTTTTTGTTAAGATAGCATATGAATGAATTGTGTTCAGAAAATAATAATAATAATAGAAAAATAAATAAATGAATCAATCAATGAATAAATAAATAAGTATACTTATCTCCTATTTGTTTTATAGAAAGATTGACATAATAAAAAAGAAGTACAAGGGTATTAAGAATGATACTTAAACATGACATGATTCACTTAATAAAATAGGAGAAGAGCTTTGTAGTCATTTATGATATGTACGTAGTTTTGAATTATCTTAATGTCAGGAATTTATATTAGTGGTCAATCGTCCCTAAAGAGATATTTTATCGCTCGGTCTTTCGTTAGATTTTTATGTGTTTTTTTCTACGTTAATCTCTACAAAAAAATTTCAAATATAAGTGTTATAAGTTTGGTAGACGTAGGTGTAAGACTAAAAAAAAAATTAATATGTCATTGATATCTTGACAAATAATATTAAAGTAACTTATTTGTATTATTACTTTTCTTTTTTGATTTTTTATAAAAAGAATGAAGCTTGAACTTCTACTTCCATTTTCTATATTTGAGGCTGTGCATGTATTGGGTGGGTCAATCTCAAACCACAAACCCAATCAAAACCCAAGAGTTTTGGGCGTCTAAATAGGTTTTCGTTTTAGCTTTTAAAAACAAAAATCTCAACCATTATATTTGGTTTGAAATTTAGAGCATGAGATTTTAAATCCATCCAAACTCAATAATAATTGACAAAAGTGAACTCCTATAAGAATTAAATATAAAAAAAATACAAAAAGAATGCCAAGAGTGAGGATTGAACTCCTTTATCCAAAGTTTAACTATACTCACAAGAACTATAAGTCTAATTATATAATCTGCAAATAAATATACAATTTTATTGTTCTATATATATATATATATTAGATAGAATTAAATTAAAATTGCAAAAAAAATCAACTTCCTTTAATTCTTTTTTCATTTTACAGCTTTTTTTATAAAAATAATTAGCACAAATCTTTCTGAAATTGGGAGGGTTTTGAAAATTAAATTAGAACGTTGTATAAATTCAAATTTAAACTAAAACTTGGTTTTTTAAACAAAAAATCTTGTAACTTACTGATAATATAATAATATTGTATATAATGGACCACTGTAACAATTTACAGGCAGCAGCTCACTTAAAATTGCTTTCACATACAAAAACAGGCTGTAGATCCACAAAATCCTGCTTCCTAACATGACTTTGATACTGAGCTATCCCCATTTTATTCTTGGCCAATTTAAAGAATCCACTCTCCTACATTACCGTAGTGCATTTTGAATTTCACACGAGAGATGACCTTGTATATTTAGTATTATAGTCAGACTTTACACAAAACAAAATTTTTTTTGGGTTATCTGAACGGCTCACTCTCTAGTATCGGTATAGTGTATTTTGAATTATACTCCGAGAGTGTTTCTTAGAAGAATCGAATTTGGTTGATAAAGAGATATGTCATTATTTTTTACTAACTGATTTAATCTTTTAGGTATGCCTTATAATTATTTTAATTAAGGTAACAGTATACCTATAAAAAGTATTCGATCTCTCTCAAGATCTGTGTCTGTGTACAATAATATTATAAACAAGCTCAGATCTTAAAGAAAAAAAAATCCAACCATTGAGAACACTCGAACTTTCTGTAACAAAATCTTTCAGAAAACTAATTATTCATTTATGTGCAACACAGGATCACCCTAGAGATGAAATGAACATGCCGTTGTAATTAGCTTAAGGTAATAATGCAGCAGAGGTTCAAAGGAGGATGATCCTACATCATTATCTATTGCTGCATCAATAATTATCAGCAATAATAAGAGCTGGAAGTGGGGCGTTCCAAAGCCCACACAGAAAAATGAAACTTCACCAGATTTTTTGGGATTTTGGGTAATTTAAAAGCTTCCGATGTTGATTGACTCATGAAGAGCTGTCTCATTTTTCATTTTTTTTAAGGAATTTTTCAGGTACATTATGATGATTACGTGTGATTCTTTTGGGACAATGAACCTGCCATTGTCAAGATTCCTTCATACTATATATCCCATGTCAATTATTCATGGGCGGTGTTAAACTACACTTTCTGAAAATTCTCAGCTACATCCTATCTATGAAAGATAGAGACGTATTTCTAATTAGACAAATAAATATATTATATACACTTTTTTAAGAAGACTTACATATGACATCATGGTTGTCAAACTTAAGATTTTAAGTAAATTAAAAAAGGAAAGGTAAACTTGAGTCATAATTTCGTAAGGGTTTACACATGTCAATAAATAACTATATATATATATAATATTAAAATTATATGTATAGTAATTAAAGTGAGAAAAAAGAGAATTGAAATGTTACATGAGGCAAGGCAAAGAACTGCTGCAGCATGAGGAACAACTCAATTTTGCATAAGAGTTTTATAGTAGAAATGCTGCTTTTTGAAGTTTACGCTGTTGAAGGAAACTTTAATGGACTAGGTTGAACAATGTGAAAGTGAGCTTTATTTTTCCCTCAACAAAATGGCTCATTATGTAGCATTTGATAAGCTTGCCAGTTAATCACGAGTTTATGAATTTACGGGTTTACATACGAATTAACTAATTTTTCTATCCTTAACTTGTAAAATCGTACAATTTATGAGTTACACCTCATAATCATATCTGACATAATCATTTTGGGCTACTTACAGATTTACTTAAGAATCCCTGGTTGTTCCTTCCTTATAGTCAAATCCACCATTTGATACATTTTCAAATTAAATATTCATGAGGACGGTAATGACTTCAGGAATGGTTGACTTTGTAATGAGAATCAATTGGGTTTGACAATTTGTTCCTCTTACTTCATAAGAAATCGGTTTCCTATAAATGTATGAAACGAACCAACATTTAGCCTTAAGACAATCTAAAGGAATAATGAGTTCAAAATTTTCCAACTCCTTAATCCTCAAACCTTCACCAATGGCTATAGATTTTATGTATTTTCTCTTGTGGGTCTTCTTTCCCTTGGTTGGATTATTTTCTTACAATTTCTTGAGGCAAAAGCAAAGCTGCAAGAGCAAGAAAAGAAAGCTTCCACCAGGGGAAATGGGGCTTCCATGGATAGGGGAGACCATGGAGTTCTTCAATGCACAACGAAGAAACCGATTGTTCGAGGAGTTCGTTGAGCCTCGGATTCAAAAACACGGCAAAATCTTCAAGACAAGGCTAATGGGGTCCGCAACAGTGGTTGTGAATGGAACCGAGGCTAATAGATTCTTCATGTCCAATGAGTTCAAGCTGGTGAAAAGCTCTTGGCCTTCTTCTTCAGTTCAGCTCATGGGCATGGACTCAATCATGGAGAAAGATGGCGATAGGCACCGGAGCCTCCGAGGAGTCATAGGCACGAGCTTCGGCTATTCTGGGCTTAAGGTACTAGTTCCGAAAATTTGCAGCTTTGTTCAGATTCACATCGCTAAAAACTGGCAGGGCCAAGAAAAGATACACCTATACCGTTCCACGAAATGCCTGACTTTTAACATAGTGTTTGAGTGCTTGTTGGGGATCAATGTGGAGACAGCAATGCTTGATACTTTTGAGAGGGTTTTGGAAGGGGTTTTTTCTCCAGCAGTTATGCTTCCTGGGTCTAAGTTTTGGAGAGCAAACAAAGCAAGGGTGGAGATAGAGAAGATGTTGGTGAATGTGGTGAGAGAGAAGAGGAAGGAAATGGAAGGAAGG
Organism: Gleditsia sinensis; assembly: GCA_037074535.1. NCBI lineage: Eukaryota > Viridiplantae > Streptophyta > Magnoliopsida > Fabales > Fabaceae > Gleditsia > Gleditsia sinensis. The sequence continues at coordinate 16,943,599 of CM073472.1, forward strand.
TTGAAGAAGGAGGAGGATGGAATGCTTCTATCTAAGTTGGTAGCTGGGATGATTGAAGGGGAGATTAGTGAAAAAGAAGTTATAGATAATGTGGTGCTGCTAGTTTTTGCAGCTCATGATACTACTTCTTTTGCCATTGCCATGACTTTCAAGATGCTGGCTCAGCACCCTGGCTGCTACAGCAAACTCCTTCAAGGTACAAGATTTTCAGATTTCCTGCAATTCAAAATCAACCATTTTCGTAGTGCATGCCTGCACACACTATCAATTTTGCTTATTTTCAAAGTGCTTTAGTTTCTCAAACAGTGCTCAGTGCTGTATCAAAGAAAGAGTTAGCGTTTAGCCAAATAATTTGATAAGTATTTTGATCATAGTGTTTGGCCTGTCTTTTAAAAAATTACATTTTACTATTAAATTACTAAAAATTTCATATTTAATGAATAATAATAAAGTTGGATAATATTTAAAACTTTATATTTTGATTGAGTGTTTTTTGTCCCAATGAAAAATAATTTCTAGTTATAATTTTTGCTTTAAAGAAGAAGTTCCAGTTTCCTACTTCTCTCTCACAAAAAAAAAACTAGATTCTTCTATAATTTAAAAGTAATTATACGTCTTGAACAAATACATATAAAAAATTACGAAGGTACTTCCTAAAAAATTAAGCAATTTCCTCTTCCAAAGTCAGGCCAAAAACAGGCTTAGTATCCAATTATAGAAGTAAATATATTGAAGTACGCACTTAAATTTATGCAGAACATGCTGAGATAAGGAGCAGCAAAATATGGGGTGAGAATCTGACGGTGGAAGACATAAAGAAGATGAAATATACTTGGCAAGTTGCTAGAGAAAGCATGAGACTGTTCCCTCCTATCTTTGGCTCTTTCAGGAAGGCAATTGCTGACATAGATTATGAAGGATTCACAATACCCAAAGGATGGAAGGTGAAACCACTTTCTTTCTTCCTTATTCCATAACGTGAAATCAATTGCATACAAAGCTTAGAATTAGTCAGTTTAATTTCAAGGGATTAGTCTAGTGACAGAGATGAACATGTAATGTATGGATGGGAGTACTCTCACAAGTTCAAATCTTAACTTTGTCAATTTCTTGAGTTTAGGCTGCAAGAATTTTTCCTATCAATCCCTAAATTTTGATGTACATGGCCTTTTTTTTACTAGATTAAGAAGATGATTAATTGAGGATGTATGGTGTATGTATAGCTTAAAACCAGTTAATTTAACCTCAAGGGATTGGCTTAGTGATAGAAACAAGCATGTGATATGTAGTTAATTAGGTGTCCTGTGATAAGTTCAAATTTTGACTTTACTAATTTCTGGGGGTTATACCACAAAATATTTTCTAGTAAATCTCCTAATGAGGATGACTAACCTTTAACCAGTTCTAATAGCAATACAAAAAAAAAAAAAAAAGGTCAACTTTTTCTGAAGGCTTAGCTGGAATTTTGTGGTTTGGTGGTTTTGTGCAGATACTATGGACAGCATATGGGACACATTACAATGCAGTGTATTTTAAGGATCCTTTGAGCTTCAACCCGTGTAGGTTTGAGGAGGCAATACCACCCTATGTGTTTGTTCCCTTTGGAGGAGGGCCAAGAGTTTGTGCAGGGTACCAATTGGCTAAGCTCAATATCCTCATCTTTGTGCATTATGTTGTGACCCAATATGATTGGTCTTTACTGCACCCAGAGGAGCCAATCACGATGGATCCCTTGCCCTTCCCTTCCCATGGAATGCCCATCAAAATTTCACCCAAGAGCCACCGATAAAAGTAGATTTGTTAATTCACATATAAATTGTCCCCATCACAAGAAAGAAAAAAGTTATTCTTTTTCTTTCGCTTACCTTAATATCTATCAAAACTTAAAGTTTATTCAAAGAGGGCAACTCAGTTAATAAAAGAGATTATATTTCTTCTCATTAATTTATATTTAATTCCTTTACGAATTATTCTGAAAGTAAAATCTTAAATATTTCACGCTAATATGAGAAGTGTGCCCTTATAATCGTTTAGGAAGAAAATTTAGTTTCAGAAAAAGTCCAAAAACACCCCTAAATATTATACCAACTGTTTTTTACTCTTGGGTACCACTCATGTATGCTAGTTAGGATCAAGATACAACCAGAATTGAACAGAAGGTTAAAATAAAATTACCAAATTAATTAATATACAAAGACAACTAAATGTATATTATTGTCTTACTGAAAATGTAAGTCAACCATGTTCAGGAAGCATAACAGTCACGTGTCTGACGGCTTAAGTGTTATGGCCGACCTGGAAAGTCTAAAAAAATTGAATAAAAAATATGACCTCAACTCCATGAAGATTTTCTTTTGATTTTTTGTTGCTAAAATCAAGTATAAAGAAAAATAAAAGTGGGTAGACCTAGGTAAGCGGAGGAGAGGTCACTGTTAAAAATTAGCTTGTGAGTGGAAGAACTCTGCTCCTTAAACATCATATGAATTATCCTTGACTCTTTAATGTCAAAGTATATTGTGATTTATTTTTAATTTATTTTTGTCTCGGGAGTCAGCTTACGTGCAACTCAACTAATCATTTCTCTGCTTTGGTTAAAAACAAATTATTCACGTTGAGACTAGGCCAACCCTTCGATTTGTTTAATATTGTAGGTTTCGAAACTGCTGTTATATTGAGTTAATTGTAAAGCATTATCTGGCATGTCGAAGTGAGAGAAAACCATTTCAGAAGAAACAGGTCTTGAGCAACAGATGTTCCATTCAAATAACAGATAAAATGTAACCTAAATTTACATTCTTTTTTTTTATTTTGTAAAAAATATATTCACACTCTTTTTATTTTTAAAATGAGATAAAAACTTTTTTTTAATTTTATAAAATTTACATTTATACTTCTTCAACTTTTTAAAAAACTACATTAATTTTTTTTATTTTAAATTTTCAAAAATTAATTTGAGAATTATTTGCATTGGATTGAATTAATGCAATAAAAGTTTCACCGATAATTTTGTTAATGAAATAAAAAATATCTTATAACTTGAAACTAGCAGAAGTGTGAGTATAAATTTTTAAAAAGGTGAATAATTTACTGAAAGATGGATAATCATAGAGAGAGAGAGAGAGATCATAGAAACATCTAAAATGTATTTTTTTAAATTGATGGCACGTGACATTAATTATAGTGATACAACAGAACCATACTTTGCAGATATAGCAAGAACAACAATGTCTCCCTGCTGGTTTCCGATGCAGAACTCCTTGTAATTATAATAACTAATAGATCTTCCAAAACAGTGGACAACACAGTCCATGGAAATGCAACAGCTTCAGAAAACAATGGCAGATAATTTCAGAAATTTTCTATTGCTACATATTTTAGAGCTAGGAAATTTAAATTCTCATTTCCCAATATCATAGAAGTAGGATCTTTATGTTAAATGCAATAAATATATAAGTGCAAAAACTTAATTGAAAATTTCTTCTCAATATATTTTATAATTTGACTTCTCTAGATGTTATGCATTGCATACTTTGTTTTATTTTCCTTTTTTCTAGTTTTTTTTTTCTCTTTTAATAGTTGGATAACTTAAATTACATTAGGGAGTCCTGGTTGTTAATAGATCAGGTGAAAGTATAATTATTGAAATCGGACCAGTCATCGATCAGGCAAACTACCGAATCACCAATTTAATTACTAGTTCACTAATTAAACTAATAGAATCTATTTTTATTAACTTTGAATTCTTGAAAAAGTAATATTTGTATAAATAAAATTCATTATAAATGAAAAAGTAATATAATTTAGTAAATATAACTCATTAATATTTAAATTACTACAAAGTCTTGTATGCTAATGGAGGTGAAAGTATTGACTCAATTATCTACAAGCTTTACCAACAAAAAAATTACTACAAAGAAGAAAACAGAAAGAAAAGTAGTGGAGATGAACTAACCATTCTAGCTCAAATTATGCATTTGGAGTATATAAAATGTAATATCCCAAAATTTTATTTTTAAATAATAATGTTTTGCAATAAAAAATATATTTTTATTATAAATAATTATGTTTTGCTAAAAGGAAGTATATTGTTAATTAAAAGAATTATTGTTTTGCTAAAAATAATTATATTGGATTTTAATAAATTTTTGTTGTATTTTTAGAAATATTCTTTCTTTTATTATATATAAAGATATTTATTTTGTGATTTGTTTTATTAAGATTTTTATAAATAAAAATCATGATTTAAGAGTTTAACTAGAATGTAAATTTTTAGAAATTTTTAGGATATTTTAGGATGAAAAATTGAATTTATATGAATTTATATTAAAGAAATCCTATTATTTAATTATTAAATAATAATATTATTATTATTAATTAAAAAAAAAAAAAAAAAAAAAGGGGGAAGGAGGGAACGGGATGGACGCGGACGCGAAGGAGAAGAAGAAAATTTTTTTTTCTTCTCTCTCTCTAAAATTTTTTTTAAAAACTTCTCTCTAAGATTTCTCCAATTCTAGAAGTGCAATTGAGATACCGGAGGTACCGTTGGACTCACGGCGGCGAGAGCTTCAAAACCCACCGATCATTTTCGTCGGAAGTTCGCCGGAATGTCGCCGGAATTTCATGAATAGTAACTTCATGGTAAATTTTCTAAAATACTGAATTTTTGATGATTTTTGAAAATTTTAACTTAGGGCTTTTGTTAAGAATGTAGAATATTAGTTGTAGGATAAAATTTACGGTCAGAAAATATGATTTAGTGGTTTAATTTTGCAAAATTTACTTCGGTGAACAGTAACTGTGAATAGTGCCAAACAGTGCTTGTGAACAGTATTCTGCGCGTGAACAGTGCTTTCAGCCGCGCGTGAACAGTGTTTCCGGCCGTGAACAGTGCCAGCGTCCCGGGGTCATTTTTTTAAGTTTTTGGACATTCCAGACTCATTTTTAATATCCAATTGATCAAATTCAGATGGGAAACGTGGATTTTGGGGCTGTCCAATCTGGGGCCCTTACACTGTGAGTGAATATAATTTACTATAACGCATTTTTAAATCTCTCTCATGTCCATGCATTTAAAACAAAGTTTTAATTATGAATAGCATAAATTGAATTTCATGTTTATATTGATTTATATTCTTAGAAGTTATAGGACATGCAGAACAGACCTCTTAAGTCCCTCCTGAATTTATGATGAAAATGTGGTATTATATTACACTTTATTGAATCTTATAATTGTATCATCTTTCATATGGTTTCATATGATTTGTGTTATAAATGATACGTCACTGTTTCATGGTTATGGTGAAATTGAATTTGTATTTGAGTTTCAAATGTGTCATTGATACTGGATATTATGGTTTATCTGGACTGGAATGAAAATATTGTATTTCTGATTTTGGAGAATGAATTTCTATGCCGGAACTCTGTCCGAGGAATATCTTGAAAGGGAGGGATATATTTTGTCTTAAAAAGAATTTTAACCTCATAATTTTCAATTGTTCTTTCAGCTTATATTTTTGATTTATTAAACTAGTTTATTTTGGAGGAATCATTGATAGAAACACTGTTAGCTAGCGACAGAGATAGCTAGCCTTGGTGCACCATGAAACTTTAGCTAGCAAGAAAGTTGCTAGCCCCTTGTGCGAACGGGCACATGAGGATTGAATTATGAATAAGTATGGAGTTGAGTATGTCTCCTCCAATAACCAGTGGCAATTGGCCTGGTTACCTATGATGAGCATGAGGTGATTTACCCGTCCTATTGCTGTGTGCTTAGGACAGTCAACATATGGAAAGGTTAGGGAGTTGAGGAGAGCTCCTCCCAACCTTATGATATGAATTATGAGAATATGGTGATTTACCCGTCCCATTGCTATGTGCTTGGGATAAAATAATGTATATGGTGATTGCCCTTACCAGGCTTTGTGCTTGGGTATAACAAATTATAATTATGGGTCTACTTTGAGTCCTCCTCTAAACACATTTTTTTTATATATATAAAGAGTTATCTTTTTATTTCCTTATCTGATTTTGAAATTATTGTTTATATACTAAATCTTGAGATTGTTGATTTTCTTTTAACAAAATTTACCTTCTTTAGAGCTTCAGTTTGTTATTATATACATTGATTTAGATAATATTATATTCTACCATAATTTCTATTTATGAAAACTCGTGCGAATGGTCTGTTCTGTTTCAGTTATAGTAAACTATATTTGCTCACTGAGTTGTCAAACTCACTACACGATATTTCTACATTTGTTTTTCAGATAGTTGACCAGCTAGATGACATGATCTCTGGGTGAGCCTACTTTATTTCCAAGGCTCGTAGATTTTAATTTACATTGTACTTGTACTCTAGAGTTGCTCCATATATCACAGGCAGGATCTCAGCTTCCATTTACA